>OX451738.1:1173220376-1173550322 GCA_948472305.1 Vicia faba
AAATCACCACCGCACTTTATTTTTCCCAAAGGAATGGGAAACGAGTGAATAACCCAAAAGAGGGGGAAAAATTCAAGGTAAGGGGGTTGGTTATGCAAAGGGAAGGTATTAGCACCCTAAACATCTATGGTACTCCGCAGGAACCTATTTGTAAAATCTGTATATTTTTGCTATGAAATGTTGTGTAAAAAATAGATGGTGGAGGTGAGAAAAGAAATATATTTTTAAGGTTTTTTCACCCACCGCAGTTGCAAACCTTTAGTGCCTATCTACCACCTTTTTGTGCAATAGGAGATCAGGGTACACGTAGTTCCTCTTAAAAAAATTTAAAACACAAGTGTGTTGGTTAATTTTATGAGATAAGACATCATCATCATTGTCCGTGTGGAAAACATACTTACTACCCACAATCATGAGAAATGAGAATTTGCATCATCTCAAAGTGTAGGATATGGCTTGGATTTTAAAATCAACAATGTCTCACTCAACACCCAAGTGGAAAATATCTCACTTCACTACATATTGTAGAAGTATAGTTGTCTGTATCACTACAAGGATTGACAAGAGTCTAATTTCTGAGAAAGGTTATAAAATAAGAAAGGAAAAGTGGCAAAAATGATTTGAAATGAGATTGATTGACTTTTAGTCTTCTCACAAAAAAAAGATGTCAAAATATTTTTAAGGTTATTGAAGTTTGTTCATGAAATTGTTTTTTGAAAATGCATGGACCTAAGTCCAAGTTTATTATGAAAGTGGTTCAAGTTTCAAAACAATAGGAGTTTTCAAAAGGAGGAAGAAGATTTTTGAAATTAAAGAAGATGGGAGGAGAAGAAGAGACTATCCTAAAGCATAAGGTAAAAGCTAGGGATAAGAACTATCTAACCAACAAGAAGCCAACACTTGACATTATGAGTCAAGATAGAATTCACATTCTTTCGATTGAAACCAAGCAAGCAAAGATACTAGACCTCTTGAGAGAACCAAACTTCAAGTGTATTAAGTCTTCACAAAAATTGGGCAGAGTAACGGCTGTATACGTGTGAATTCCATATTACAAACAAAGAATGTAATCATAATAACCTGCACACAAACAAAAAAACAACCCAATATCTTGAGGTAAACCTCAAGAACTCTAGACAAAATATCAATTAGGTCTTAAGGTCTCCAACATAGGCCAAGGTTTCTAACCCTAAGTTCAGGAAGTCCAATACTCCATAATACCAAGGATAGTAACCAAATAGTCCAAGTATCATTAAAGATTTTTAGGATTCATGTTTATTATTAGGTGTCTTGAAAAAGAGAAGTAAAGCTCAAGTGAGAAAAAAAATAAAAATGACAAGAAAGTAAATGGACTCAAGTGAACAAAGATGAAAAATATCAATGAAATGTAAATGCTAACACAAATGGTACATAAAGCATAAAAAATAAAAGGGGACAAAGTAAAAGCAATTTAATAATTAGTGGTTAGTTGGATGACCATCTTGAAACTTGTATTTGGAACTCCTTAGAGGATTGGTAGAACCAAAGCCTCCACACAACAAGTTGCATTTGCTTTTTGTCAAGTATATCACCCATTTGGAATCCTCATGAGTACCATTTAATGATCAACAGTGTTTAAGTGATCCACGTTGACCAAAAGTTTTGTAGATCCATTAGAGTATTGGTAGAACCAAAGCCTCCACATAATGAATCTCAAGCTTATTGGATCAAAGAGATCAAATTAACATACTTGGGCTTGCAAACATAAGTTTGGGCCACAAATGATCATTTATTCGAATCGGGACAAAATTTAGCGCTATGTTAAGCAATCGTAAGTGGACTTATATAGAAGTCTCACCTATTTTGAGGTCGGTCAATAGAAATCTATGCACCATTTGTTTTGAGACATGATATAGAGATCATGCTCCAAAAACACTTAGTGCAATAAGAAAGGGATGAGATGAAGAGGGGTGAGAGAGAATATACAAACTAGTTTTGAATTAAATTTAATCAAACTATTATTAAAATCATTCATCCATTTTTGTGGAGTTAGACTCAACACCATGGATCCAATGATGTTAATAAAGTTCATGATCAAAAATTTAACTCAAGATCAGCCAGAAAATAGTCACAAAATAATATTACATTTAATATATACAAAAAAAGGTTTTAAAAATGTTTTAAAAATAGAAATAAAAGAGAAAAATCTCAACTATGTTCAAATTGACCAAGAAATAAAAAGTAAGACCATAGAAAAATCAGAAAAGGACTCAAATTTTTTAATAAATTTTTTGGTAATTTTTTAAAGTCAGAAACTATTTTTAAAAATTAAAAGAAAGGAGTAAAATAAACCAAAAATGATAAAAAATAACACAGTCAGAAACAAAAATAAAATAAGGTCACCAATATTTGTAACAATATCACTGGATCATTTCATAATTTTTTCAGAATTTAAAAATGCATAAAAGTATTTTTAAACATTTAAAACAATTCAAATAAAGTAAAAATTTATAAAAAATACCAAAAAACAAAATTAAATTGTGAAAAAATGAAAATCAGAAAGAGAGTAATCAAAAATATTTTTCATAATTTTTTCAGATTTTTTGGACTAAA
Source organism: Vicia faba (assembly GCA_948472305.1). Lineage (NCBI taxonomy): Eukaryota > Viridiplantae > Streptophyta > Magnoliopsida > Fabales > Fabaceae > Vicia > Vicia faba. The sequence goes on from OX451738.1 coordinate 1,173,222,969, forward strand.
TATGAATTTTCTATGATTTTTTGAAGTTTAAAACAATTTAATATAAAAATCAGAAAAGAAAATAAAAACCAAAAAAATATGGGCCATCTGATCAATGTCAAAACGCGTTAGTAAAAATATCAAGTGGACCTGGCGCGCTGTGCATGTTATGGAGTTTAGTGAATAATGCATATAATCATTAATTAAATCAGATTTTTGAAAAACACAGATGGCGCGCCTTCATTGGTTGGAAGATGAAATGTTCGTCATCTTCAACCTTCAGCCAGTCCCAAAACCAGGTTGCTCAATCTATAAAATTAGAGCACGAGACCTATGCCATTCGCTTCGTCTCTTCAAGATGAAGACAACCACACCTTCGCGACAGATTTATATAAACTGTAGCTCAAGCAATTTGGAAGGAAAGTTTTGAAAAGGGATATGAATTTTTCATGGTCAAAACGTGTTTCTAAAAAAAAGCTAGTGTTGCAACTAGAACCAGGGAAATGAGAGCATCATAATAATATCAAAGTTTTGAAGAATTAATGAAGGAATCTATCTATTGAAGTTGAGTTGCAGAGCTCTGAAACTGCACTTCTATGGAGCAATATATGGCACGATTCTTGAATGTAATTATATGGTTAGCTTCAAGGAAGATTAAGGAAGGTGAATTGATGGAAAAATTGGATTGAAAAGGGCTTGAGAATAGATTTCGAAGTTGCTGAATTTTGAGTTATGGAACAAGTTTGGCAGGGTGATTCTGGCTATCCAAGCTTGAGGAAATGAATGGGGAATGACCCTCTATTTATAGGGAATCAAATGGAATGTCCAAGCGTGTGAAATGATGAAGTTTGGAGGGAAATCGTGTGTAGTTGCAAACAAGAAAAGTGTGACTTCCAATTTGATCAAAACTCATCCAAAATGCGCATTTTGTAGTGCTAATTAATTTTGGAACTTCAGTAAACATGTTTAGAGGAAAAACGCGTGAAAAATTGTGATTAGAAGCCAAAACAAAGATTTCCAAATCTGACTTGAGATGAAACTTCAGTTCCAAGTTACCAAGTTCAACCCAATGGCATTCTCAGCTCAAGGGGTCTTAAGGCATGATTCTTGATGCTTTAGAAAGATGAGGTTACAAGCTTTACAATGGAAAAAGAATGGAATCAAATGGATGCTTGAGCTGAAAGTTGTGTTGAGTCAAAGTTGGAGAAAAAGGGTTGACTTTCCAACTTAGAAATATTTTAAATTTTTCTTCAAAGGTGACCTATAATGTTTTGCATCCAAACATGGCCGTCCACTTGGAATTTGCTCTTGACCAAAAAATATGTCATGGAACAGACCTCTTGAATGACATTTTGAAACTTGAACCATTCAAAATCTCCAAAAATTGAGAAAGTTATGAATTGTTAAATTTGGCAAAAAAATCATGAAATGACCTATAATCTTTTGTATCCTTAAGGCAACTTCCATCCATTTTCTCACTTTGCACATAAAAGAAGGCATAAATTTCACATCCTGAAGATCATTATGGAAAAAGAATGGGCTCATGGTGATAAAAATTGACCAAGTTATGATGATTTGAAGTCACACATGGAAAATTGGGGATTCATCTGGAGGACTTGTAATCTTTTTTCTTCATCAAGTTTCTTCCACGTGAAAACTCCTTGGAAATTTTGAAGTGATTTATTGATAACCCTTTTAAGAGAAGGATGTCTTTGGAATCACTCTAAATTACCAAAATATGAGCAACATATGCTTCTTTTAAGTTCAAAACCCTAGCTTCTAGATCAAGAAGAATGCCTTGAGGAACTTTGACAATTTTGAACAAACTTCTGGTATCAACACAAATGATTTGTAAATATAATTTGTTGAGGATGGTAATGAGAACTCATAGAAACCACAACCACTTCTATATATTTAGAATTGATAAAGATATGCACTTGTGACCAAATGGAACAAAGTCTTGTCCAAACATGATTATTTCTTCCATCAACCCCTTGTACTTCTTGGATCAAATTTGATAACCTTGAAATGTGGTGAACCAAAATAACCTTGCCATGCCATTTCTTCCAAAACAACTTCAATGATGAGGTTTTAACTTCTCAAGCTTTATTAACTAGGGCATGGAAATAAACTCATGAACCCATGGATCAACTTTATAAGCCACATTGCCTTTACCTACATTATTAACAGGTAGGACAAACCCAAATTTCATTTCGTTAATTTAGAAAGAAAATCAAGACAAAACATTAATGATCACAAAAGAAATCAAGTCAAGGTGCTTGGTGATTCCTCAAAGGGCAAAGCTAAAGATAGGGAGGAGAACCAAGAAACCTAATGTGATCTTATTATGATTAAATCAACATGGTATGATAAAGGGATCTTAGGGGAAAAAATTGGGGTATAACATCTGCCCTTATTTAAGTTTCTTCTATCCGGAGATATGAAGGTTAAAAAAATTTCGTGTCGACGCGATCGAAGATACTTAAATATAAGGAAAATCCTATTTTTGGCCCTAAGATGCTATGCAATGCTTATGAGAATGAATCTCATATGAACAAGACCAAAGAGACGCAAAACGCCATTGGGGATGTAACAAAAATAAAGAAACAAGAGAGTAACCCAACCAGGAAAATAAATCATTGGTGGATCAAAAAGACCTGAATCAAAGAGGATGGTAAAATGGTCAAAGGATACACCAACTTCCATTAAAGGTGAAGCTACCAACGTTTACTGAAGTCAGAGAGAAAGAATCATCGACGTTCACTGTCAATGACCTACCAACTTTCGCTGATGGTAGAGAGAAAAATATCATAGCATCGTCGTTCACTGACGATGAATTACCAATGTTCATTGAAGGTAGCAAAATGATATCAATCACCAACTTTCACTGAAGGTGACCTACCAACTTTCACTGAAGGTAGGAAGAGAAAATATATCATAGCACCTCTGTTCACTGACGATGAACTACTAACATTCACTGAAGGTAGAAAAAAGATAACAAGCATCGACGTTCACTACCGATGACCTACCATCTTTCACTTAAGGTAGTAAGAGAATATATCATAGCATCTCCGTTCACTGACGATGAACTACCAACGTTCAGAGGGTAGCAAAAAGATAACAATCATCGACGTTCACTTCTGATGACCTACTAACTTTCACTGAAGGTAGGAAAAGAATATATCATAGCATCTCCGTTCACTAACGATTAACTAACAACGTTCACCGAGGGTAGCAAAAATATACAATCATCGACTTTCACTATCGATGACCTACCAACTTTCATTGAAGGTAGGAAGATAATATATCGTAGCACCGTCGTTCACTGACGATGAACAACCAACATTCACTGAAGGTAGAAAAAAGATAACAAGTTTCCCTAAAGTTCTGGAATTTCACCTAGAACAGGTCTCAACTTCTTCTTTAACCGAGGCACTCTGCTTGGAAAGGATAATATATAAACTGTATCAAATAAAGAGACTATCACCTGCAAAGATTTCACAATGAACTGTCTCTGCGAATTTGAAAGTCTTGCCATCCACTGGCGTAAACTGACGACTGACTGCAAACTATCCACTCATAGAGGAGATAGCAAAAAAAAAAGGTTACGTCGACTTTTACAGGGAAGAAAAAGTTGCTCAAATAAATAGGCATGTTACTTGTTGTCATGGAGGATTGTAAAAACAAATGACATTCAGGGGAGAACAGTATGGCTTCCTGGGGAATGAAATATGAATTCCTGGGGAAATGCCACGATATTCCTGCTGAGGAGATAAGGTCTTCTCGTGCAAAATTAATGCACAAACCAAAACTCGAATCTTTCAGAAATCCAAAGTAAATAATATTGTTGGGAAACAAAGATTAAAATCAGAAATAAACTAGAATGAAACAGTCAACCAAAGTACATACTTTGAGAAATAAACTCAAGAGGGAAAACCAAATCCATCCAAACAAGGAGCTGTACAAGAAGGCTAAAGCAAAAATCTTCCACGAGGGATAACTCAGTGGGGAAATTGAAAGAATATACGCTTTCTGCTTAAGGCCAACACTCCATTGAAGAGAGGACAACGTAACTCTGCAAAATAGGGTGATATGTCAACAAAAAAATTAACAACTGAGCAATGATTTGCCAATTTTAGCTATGCAAGATGTATGTATGAATGTATGAGTGTTATCGTGCGTATGCTTACAAAACAGATATACAACACTGGGAGTAACCAGGAAAAACCACCTCGGGCACAAACAAGGCTAAATCACATCCAAGATGATCATTAAAAAAAATTAAATGCCAACTGAGGAAACAAAATCTACTATCTGCTTTAGCTTTATTGGGGAGAAACATAATCCGGAAGTAAACAAAACAAAGTGACAAAATAGTACAGATACAGGAATAGAACATCCTTCTCCAGGATTTACCGGGGAAACAAATGTCTTCAAAAGTAACACTTCTACTGGGGATCGCAAAACCAATCTCAAGTAAAGATGATGGATACCAAATCATCAAAACACTCACTGGGGAATTCAGGCCCACTTCATTGGGGAGGTTAACACCATATCCTCAATGGGAAAACCACAATACGTCCTTCACTAGAAAAACTGGGGACATGTGTTCTTCAAGAGTGATTATGGTACCAACTTCTCTGGAAAAAGAACTTTCATTAGTCCGAATGAGAACTTCACTGGAGAAATCTCGGATCGAAACTTCACATCATGAAAATTCAGAAAAGAGGAGAAATGAATCCAAACTTGACCAAGGATACCGGAATCACGAACCCAATACGGCAAATCATCCTGAGTAAACTTTCCCGAGGGGAACAAAAACTTTTTAAAACAACTGGAGTTTGTCCATTCCTGGGATCACCATTTTTGTTGTTGTTGTTGTTGTTTTTTTGCATCATAAATTTTAAAGTAAAAGCAGATTGTAAATTCTTTTTGAAAAATTGATTTTGTTATTTAATCTTTTTGCTTTGAAAGTTATTATCAATAATAAATGGAGTCTTTGCAAGCTAAATAAAATAAGAAACACAAAGAATTGGGTAATAACTCAAACTTTATTAATAGAATGATAGTCTGTAAATGGAGAGACTCTATAGATGATTACAAAGTTCAGAAAATGGTAATATATAATGGAAAAGATACATTGAGATACAATGACCACTATCCCTTCTAACAATTTTTTTGAAATCCTGAGCAGCAGCTTCCGTTGAAGTATGATGAGGATTCGAGAAGATTGTTGCTTCAATGATCAGATCTTGCATGATGCAGTTACTTTCCAAGAAAGTCCCTAACTTTTGGCTAAGATGCCCTTGCGGGTTTTCAACTTAGCGGTAAATTTATTCTGTTTATGTCTCAAACTTTTTCCAAGACCGCCCTTTCGGGTTTTCAGCCTACCGAGACGCTCCTTTTTGCCTAAGCCGCCCTTTCGGGTTTTCAACTTAGCGAGCTGTAATTTTATTTCTTTAGGTGAAGTATTTCTTAACTGCATCAACATTCATTGGACGTGGGAACTCCTCTCCATCCATAGTTTCAAGAATTAATGCACCGCCAGAGAAGGATTTCTTGACAACATATGGGCCTTCTAAATTGGGAGTCCACTTGCCCCTAGAATCAGTGTTGAAAGACAAGATCTTCCTGAGCACAAGGCCACCTTCTCTGAATTCACGAGGTTTGACCTTTTTATCGAAAGCTTTCTTCATTCTTTTCTGATATAACTGTCCATGACACAAAGCTTTCATTCTCTTCTCTTCGATCAGATTCAATTGGTCAACCCAGTTTTGGACCCATTCAGCCTCAGTCAACTTGGTTTCCATTATCACATGCAAAGAGGGAATCTAAACCTCGACTGCGAGAACATCTTCCATTCTATACATCGGGGAGAACAGGGTTTCTCCTAATGAAGTGCAGACAAATGTTCGATATCCATGCAAATCAAAACGGAGCATTTCATGCCAATCGTTATAAGTAACGACCATTTTCTGGATAATCTTCTTGAAATTCTTATCAGTAGCTTCAACAGCCCCATTCATCTTTGGCCTATACGGAGAGGAATTATGATGGATAATCTTGAATTCTTCGCACAGTTTTGTCATCATTTTATTGTTTAGATTCAAGCCATTGTCAGTGATAATTCTGCTCGGCACACCATACCGACATATAAGATTATTCTTGATGAAGCGCACAACCACCTGCTTAGTAACATTGGCATATGAAGCATCCTCCACCCACTTGGTGAAGTAATCAATTGCTACCAAGATAAAATGGTGTCCATTCAAAGCTTTGCATTCTATCATCCCAATCATGTCAATACCCCACATAGAGAAAGGCCACGGGGAAGAGATCACATTGAGAAAGTGTCAGAGGCACATGAACCTTGTCCGCATAAATCTGGAATTTATGACACTTCTTTGCAAATTTGTACCAATCAGATTCCATTGTTAGCCAATAGTAACCTTCCCTTCACATCAGGATGCAACGATGCTCCAATCTTGACTTCTTTCGGATCTTCTTATGAACCCAAATTGATCACTTCCAATGGCTCTTTATATGGCTGAATGGTATTTTCCTCGTGCTCAAGCAACCATGAGACCTCTTCTGGAATCTCATCATAATCTTCTTCTTCGGCCCCATACACAGGACATTCAAAGTTGGGAGAGGGTGCCGGGTCATTGTATTCAATGGGTTTTTAAATTAATTTTCACATATGATTTATGATTGCTTTTAGAAACTGACACATATAACAAGTGATCATGCATATTGAATTTCGGTTATTATTTATTTTGAAGGGTTTTTCTGATTACCATTTTCCAAGAAAAAGCAGAAAATAAAGACACAATTTGGGAAACAAAGACAACTTTTATTATTTATTTTAAAAGTCACATCAAACAGATAAGCCCTACAACATTAATACTTCCACCTTGGGCAGAGTAAAAGCTTCTCAAAAAGATTAACAAAAAAAATTACTTTGAAACATGTATGCAAGAGGGAACATCATTGGTGATCCAATTCTGAACGCTAACTTTGTGCATCACATAATTCAACATTTCCTGCTCTACTTCATCTTCCACAATGGCATTAATCCCTGAAACAGTTGGATGAAGCTAACCCCCGCTACGGAAAGTGTCTTGATACTTGCCTGCAGCAGACTTCAGCTTCATGCTCTCACCTTTGTCATTATTAAAAGAGAACCCCAAGCTGGCTCTGTTCTTGTTTACAGGTGGATCCATAATCTGTCCCCATACTTCACTATGACCCTTACGCATAACCTTCTGCGCATCCTTAAGCGAAACCATGGAATTATCATTTCATCTTATGTTGTCAATGGATAAGGCTTGGAACTGGGTTCCACCAACAGCTTCATCTGCCTCCACAATGTTGAAAGAGGACAAATGAGATATCAATAATGCATGTTCCCCATTATGATCACTACTTTCCCTTCACGTACAAATTTTAGTTTCTGGTATAAAGTTGAAGTGACAGCCCCTGCCTCATGAATCTGCGACCATCCCAACAAACAACTATATGAATAGGCAAGTCCACTTCACCAATAACAAATTTCCTTGATCCATCAAACACTTTCACAATGATGCCACTCGGGCGCATAGGTGTTCCTTAAAATTTCAACTTCGTAAGAGTGGTCCTCGGTATAACGTTTAAAGCAGATCCATTATCAATCAGCACATTGGATAGTGAATCATTCTTGCAGTTCATAGAGATGTGGAGGGCCAAGCTATGATTCCTTCCTTCATCTGGTAATTCATCATCATAGAAACTCAAGTTATTACATGATGTAATGTTCCCTATTACGCTGCTGAATTGATCCATTCGCATATCACTCTCCACAAAATCTTGGTCCAATACTCTCATTAAGGATTCTTTGTGAGCATAGGAGTTCATCAATAACGCCAAGATAGATATTTTTGAAGGAGTCTGCAGTAGCTGATCTACAATTCTGTAGTTGCTCATCTTGATTATCTTCAAAATATCATCCACTTCTTTTTCTAACGTAGCCCCACTAGTCTCACCCGTAGCTTTCTTGGGTTCAACATTCTCAGGAATTTTCTTTCCAGCACTAACATCTCCTCGAACAACCGGTGCAGACACACGACCGCTGCGGGTCACCCTGCTATTTTCAACAATATTTCCAACATCAGGAATTGTCTAGATGGGAACTTCCAGTCCATCCTCTAAGATTGTAGCGTTGTATTTATAGGGTACATCCTTGTCTGACTTGTAAGGGATAGGACCCGACAAACTAATCACCAATGGGGGAAAACGGGCTTGCTATAATATTCAACTTCAAGATGGGTGGGTGCCCCAAAACAAGGTACAATGAAGTTTACCCCTTCTTCAACATAATCAGTCATTATTGAGCCCTTTCTGGAAAACAAATCCTTATCTGAGGAGAAATATTCATCTGTAGAGGCATACTCTTCACCCGACTCTTCTTCAGTCAAGCAAACCTCAATCAAATCAACTTCATGGTAATCATCCCTTTGACCTGTAACCTTGATAGTCCCATTATCTAACAACAACTGAATACCTTTCTTCACGATTGAACATCCTCGCGAGTCCCGACAGCAAATTCGGCAAGATCCATACGGGTGTTCTACCTGTACATCCATATCGTAGAAAGTAGCATGCAATTGCACAAGTTCCTCATTCATATACTCTACTTCAAATATTATGAATTCTCCAGGACATCCAGAAACCATATTCACCTCCTCTTCATACTCTTCCCTAGGTCTGATTATGTGGATAAGGCCCCCGTCCATCATCTCCTATAAATAAACATTTATCTTATCGCAACCCTGTATGTTTGTACTGCAAATAGCATAACTGGAAGGATCATGCGTATAGTAGCTAAATTCGTAGAGGTCTGCATGCATTTTCACCAAATCTCCTCTAACCAGATTAATATCAAAAATCTGGAAGTCGCCTGGACAATTAGCCACAATATTCATAGCATTTACTCCTTCATGCCTGGGTAGAGGATTGTCTTTCACATTAGGGCCCACATCCTTGTAAGATAGAATACCAGACTTCACCAATTTCTGCACCTCGGTCTTCAAAGGATAACAATTCTCAACATTATACCCTGGTGCTCCTTGATGAAAAGCACATGTTTGGTCTGCCTTGTAATTAGAAGCCAAAACAAAGATTTCAAAATTTGACTTGAGATGAAACTTCAGTTCCAAGTTACCAAGTTCAAACCAATGGAATTCTCAGCTCAAGGGGTCTTAAGGAATGATTCTTGATGCTTTATAAAGATGATGTTACAAGCTTTGAAATGGAAAAAGAATGGAATCAAATGGATGCTTGAGCTGAAAGTTGTGTTAAGTCAAAGTTGGAGATAAAGGGTTGACTTTCCAACTTAGAAATATTTCAAAATTTTCTTCAAAGGTGACCTATAATATTTTGGATCCAAATATGGCCTTCCACTTAGAATTTGCTCTTGACCAAAAAATATGGCATGGAATAGACCTCTTGAATGACATTTTGAAACTTGAACCATTCAAAATCTCCAAAAATTGAGAAAGTTATGAATTGTTAAATTTGGCAAAAAATCATGAAATGACCTATAATCTTTTGTATCCTTAAGGAAACTTCCATCAATTTTCTCACTTTGCACATAAAATAAGGCATAAATTTCACATCCTCAAGATCATTGTGGAAAAATAATGGGCTCAAGGTGATAAAAATTGACTAAGTTATGATAATTTGAAGTCACACATGGAAAATTGGGGATTCATCTAGAGGACTTGTAATCTTTTTTCTTCATCAAGTTTCTTCCACGTGAAAACTCCTTGGAATTTTTGAAGTGATTTGTTGGTAACCCTTTTAAGATGAGTAAGATATGCTTCTTTGAAGTTCAAAACCCTAGCTCCTAGATCAAGAAGAATGCCTTGAGGAACTTTAACAATTTTGAACAAACTTCTTGTATCAACACAAATTCTTTGTAAATATAATTTGTTTAGGATGATAATGAGAAATCATAGCAACCACAACCACTTCCATATCTTGAGAATTGAGAAATATATGCACTTGTTACCAAATGGAACAAAGTCTGGTCCAAACATGACTATTTCTTCCATCAACCCCTTGTACTTTTTGGATCAAATTTGATAACCTTGAAATGTTATGAACCAAAATAACCTTTCCATGCCATTTCTTCCAAAACAACTTCAATGGTGAGGTTTGAACTTCTCAAGCTTTATTAACTAGGGCATGGAAATAAACTCATTAACCCATGGATCAACTTGCTAAGCCACATTGCCTTTACCTACATTATTAACAGGTAGGACAAACCCATATTGTATTTTGTTAATTTAGAAAGAAAATAAAGACAAAACATTCATGATCACAAAATAAAACAAGTCAAGGTGCTTGGTGATTCCTCAAAGAGCAAAGCTAAAGATAGGGAGGAGAACCAAGAAACCTAATGTGATCTTATTGTGATTGAATCAACATGGTATGATGAAGGGGTCTTAGGGGAAAAAGTTTGGGTACAACAAATATCATTGTTAGATGTGATGTTTTATTCTCTGGTTTATTGATGTTTCGCCATCACTGCCATTTTATCTTCATATCTCTTAGCCGATGTTTCACCATCTCACATTCTTTTAGCCGGTGTTTCGCCATCGCACATGTTTTTTATCCAATTTTGATTTTCAATATTACTATTGGGTGTAATGTTTCATCATCTTGTCTGATATTTTGCTATCATGCTTGAATTTTATCGCTTTATCTGAGTTAATGTTGCCATGCGATGTCTTGTCATCTCTTCTTGATATTTTATCATCATTGATGATATTTTTGTTGTTCTATCTGATGTTTTGCCATCTTGATTGTTGCTTTTATCTTATTAACTAAAAACCACAAACCAACCAAAATATATGAGCTGAACCACGGCTGCTCTGATTCCCTAAAAAGTATACGTAGGCATTGGGGTAGGGCCCGAACAAGCACATCTTTTATTTTCCCTCTTTTCTTTTACACACCCATTAGATTAGACAACCAGAGTGGATACCGTATAATACTACGGGCGTGTGGGGTGCTAATACCTCCCCCTCGCGTAACAGACTCCCTTACCCGATCTCTCGCTCGCAAGACCGTGATTTCACCCTTTTCAGGTTTCCTCGATGTTTACCTTTCCCTTCTTGTGGGATAAAATACGTTTGGTGGCGACTTCATTGATTTTTATATTGAATGACGGTTCGGCCGGTTGTTTCAGCTGCCGAATTCACTGAGGAAATAAATATTGTTGTTTATCCCGGAGTCGATCCTAGCTCTTGTTTGTTTTCTTTTTGGGTGTTTATTTTACCGCTTTTCATATTTATCTATTTGCATTGCATCCTATATGTGCTTTATTTTCTGCATACTGGATTTGGCTGGACTGTTTAGATTATGGTTTTCTTGGTGGGTGGGTTGTTCCACGAGGTAAAAGGCCCCATGCCCAGGCTATGAGTGAATTCCATAGCAACTAGGAGTAGAGTGGCCATGGCAGCTATGAGGCGTATGTCTTGTAGACCCGACCATGAGACCCATGATTTCAGAGGAAGTTCAGATAGGTGTTATCATATGATGATACCAACAGATGAGCTCTTGTACTCTAATTTGGCCTTTGACCTTACCACGACCTAGTTTTCACCTGTGAGTGGGGCGGGAAAACTTTTCTTATAGGTACAGGTACTGTTGGTGACTTTGTATTTTGATGGTGACTCGGGTTCCCCTGGTAGTTCTAAAGCTATGTGATCTTGAGTTGTGTGATTCTATACAATGGTCCAGCCATTATCCAGTGTGGAAACTTTGATCTTGTCATGTCATATCATAACATATTTATTTCAAAAAAATGATGTATAAAAAAAATAACTAGCATATGCATGTCATTTTCCAGGGACATTCAAGAGTTTTCTTTCCATAAAAAATGGTCGACTTCCCGTCAGATGAGTTTGAGTCAATTGCTTCCAAAGAACCCACTAGGAATACATTTACTTATCAGATTCCGATTATTGATGTGTCCAAGCTAAAGAGGTTGAGTTCTTATCTGAAGGGCGGTATTCTGAACAATTTCAACAAAGAATTTGGCAATTTGTTATTGATCCTAGATACTTTAATTGACCCAATGGCTTTGATCACTCTCTTCCAATTCTATGACAAAGAATTGTGGTGTTTTAATTTCCAATATTACCAACTGGTTCCCACGCTAGAAGAATACGCATATCTTCTTAATATCAAGTTATCCAATGAAGTTCCTTTTACCCAAGTGCCAGAGAAGTTGAATTTCGAAGTTATTGCTGAAACCCTTCATTTGAGTTGGAAAGAGGTGAAGGACAGTTGGAAATCAAGTAAAGATGCTACGGGGTTTTATTTGGATTTCTTAGTGAAGAAATATGAAGACTGGGCAAAGAAAAGGAATTGGGGTGACTTTAGCCTTTTGTTTTCTCTCATGATATATGGTATCGTTCTCTTTCCTCACAAAAGAAACTTTGTGAATTTGGCGGCTATTTGTGTTTTTAGAAATAAGAACCCGATACCGATGCTTTTGGTAGACACTCTTTACACTATTCATTTCAGACATGGAAAGGGAGGTAACGTTAGCTTATGTCATTCAATGTTGTATCAGTGGTTTAAGTTGCACTTACCAATAAGTGGCCCTTTCATGGATACAAAGCATTCTCTCCAATGGTCGTCAAGGCTTGTCAACTTCACTTCATTCGATATCCGGTGGAATTATGTCATGGGAGAGGTACAAAGTATCATCACTAGCTGCGGAGATTTCCCTAATGTCCTCCTCATGGGAACGAAGGGGTCTATGAACTATAACCCTGTGCTCGCTTACCTCCCGTTGGGATATGAAATGGATGGACCAACAAAAGACGAAGAAGTGTTTGAGTCAGTGTACTTTGATAGAGGAAGTGATCCTGAGATGTTAAAAAAATGACAAGTGCTTGGAATGGAATTCACAAGAAGGATAGAACTACTTTGAGCATGAAGGTTACTATTTCTAGGGTTCCTTATATGGAATAGATTAAGGACAGGGTTAAGGTTCTACGGTTTCCATTTGCAAGATCGACTCCTTTATGTGAGCAACCTCCTGTTGTTTTGAATGACGTCGCGCCTACTGAGATTTTCACCCAAGTTCATGTTGAGAACATTTAAATTTGTCCAAAAGACCGTGAGGCGGGGATGGAATTCTATTGGGTAGACAAGAGAGGGCTGACTTAGCTCACAAACTCAAAGAAGCCCAAGGAGAAACATCTGACTTAACTAGGTTTATAAAGAGGTCTCATGTTGAAATGGAAGAAGAGTTGAATAGGAAGCAGCAAGAGTACCAGAAACTTCAGGCTTCTGAAAGTAGCTACAAGAAGAAGATTCAGAACCTGGAAAGACAGCTCAAAGACAAAAATGCTTAGATTGAGAGGGAGGTGGCCCAGAGACGTGTCGTGAAGGATCGGTTCTAAGGAAGCAAAGTGCTTGCATCACAACTCTTGAAGGAAACATCCAGGCTTGAAGAGTATTGTCAGCACCTTGAAGCATGCCTTTTCCCAGAGATTTAGTCGAACTATTTACCTTTGATGTTTTGGTCACCCCAAGGATTGTTGGAGGGGACCATTTGTTTATCTTTCGTACTTAATTTTTTGTTATGTCTGTTTTGAAACGCATGTTTTATCACACTCTTAGGTGTATGAGATCACCTGAACATCATCTTTGGCTTATGAATGAATCAAGTATTTGTTTTGTTAATTTTCCTTTTTCTTTAATTGTACAGTTGTGATTACATCTGGTGGCATGCCACGATTGATGGTTAAATAGACTCTTGAATACCTGGAAATGACAAACATATCATGCATATCATACATCTCATAACATGACAGGTTATCTCAAGACGGTTTTCCTATTACTCTGCTTTTCTTATTCAGAATTGAAGACGACTACTCACTGGTATTCCACCAGAAGCAATTATCCAAGACAAATGGAGCAAGTCCAAGCTGAACTCGCTGAAATGAGAGCCCATATGGCTACTCAAATGACCCAGTTCATGGAGGTCATCACCAATGTAAATCACCGATAGGAGGAATTGGTCGCCATTGTCAAAAATGAACGCCGATATCCAGTGGATGGTGGGAATCAAGGGCTTTAATAAGACATTTTTGTGGGAATGAGGGATATGCAAGATCAGCCCATTGGGAATTTTCACGGGCCACCTGGAAACCCTTTTTTGTGTAATATAGGGCATTTTCCCCCCACTAGGACCTCGTCTTGTGGGAGAACAAAAGAGATAATCAGGGCGGCGTAAGAAACTATCAGGAGCAGGATTATGAATATGATCAGGATGAAGATCAGTTTTCTATTCGGTGTTCTGAGCCGGAGGTTTAGGTTGAGGATAATAGGTATCAGTTATTAGAAGAACGTTTGAAGGCTGTGGAAGGGAAAGGAGTCCATGGTATGGATGCTAATGATCTTGGGCTAGTATCTGGGGTGAAAGTTCCTCCAAAGTTCAAACCACCTGCATTTGAAAAGTACAACAGTTCGTCATGTCCTGTTACTCATGCAACTGTTTATTTCCGAAAGATGTTGGTGCATACTGAGGATAGGGCTTTTGATTCATTTCTTCCAGGATAGCTTATCTGGGGCATCCCTGGAGTGGTACATGAAGTTGGAGAAAACCCATATTCCTTGCTGGAACGATCTTGCTCGGGATTTTGTCAAACATTATCAGTACTGTGATACGGTGGTAGAACTGAATGTTAATACTGGTTTGTGTTTTTTGTTTGCAAATATCGCGGTAAGCAAGAGTCGCCACCGACTTTTATTTCATCCAACAAAGGAAAAGGAAAAAGAATAGAAAAAACCTTTTCCGTAACGTTTCTGAGTATGAGGGCTAGATTATAGAAAGGGAAGGTGTTAGCACCCCTTCTATCCGTGGTTTTCCAAGGGCTCTTAGGTACTTGCTCATTTTGAAATTGCTTGTGTGTGCTTGTTTTGAAAAATTTTGCTTACTTCGTGATAACCCTTGTATCTGTCCTCAAGAGTGTGACGAAGTTATTTTGAAAACTGTTTTGAAAAGTATTTGTGTGAAAGAGTTTTTGTTTTTGAGCAAGTACTTAAGAGTCTTCTACATACTCGAAAAAATATTGTCTGTTCTCATTTCTTTTAGAAAACGCTATCTTACTATTAAGGAGTAGGTAGCCCTATCGTTGGAGTTTTAAGGGACGTTCGAAAGGGACGAAATGGTCACTGAAGGAAACAACTAAGGATACCTTAGCATTTCGAAGGGACTATCGTCATAAGATCATTTCTCGTAGGTAACTCGAGGGACAAGGAGAGACTATGATCTATATGACGACTTTGAATTACGAGACATTGCTAAGATATCCCTACGTTCGAGGGATCCGACCATTATTTCCGAGGCAACCAAGTGAGGAAAAACCCTAGGAGTGAGCATGTGCAAGTGTTTGATTTCAGTTTCATTTATCTTGTGCATTTAGGGTTTTCTACTGTTTTAAATTGATTTATCTTGCCATTCAATCCTATTATCCATACATCTAGGCAGTTTAGAATTGCGGAAAGTAAAGTGCGAGAAATTAAAACCCTAGCTATTACAAGGCTTTGGGGAGGGGGATTACATAATAAAAAATCGGGGTAAATAATAAATGCGAAATAGTAAACCTAATTAACTATTACAAACTCGGAGCAAATACAATAATTAACAAAATAGGGGAAAAGAATGCGCGCGACAAAATTAAATACGGGGAATTAATGTCAAGTTTAGGAACAATTAATTGATGAATAAAGAAAAGATATTTTTTGGATTTTTTTGAGAAAAGTAATTAATCTTGCAAATTAACCTACTTTCTATTTAATTTTAATTATGGAAAAAAGAATTTAACTTAACCAAAGTAACCTAATTAATTAAGGTAAATAAATATTTTATGAAAAAAACTAAACCTAATATTTTTTAGTGATTTTTGATTTTATGATTCAATTAAAAAAAGATTTTTTTGTAAAAAATAATTTAAACAAGAAATTAAAACAAAATATATAAAAAAATAAAAAAATAATTAAAGGAATGGGCTTGATGTAGCTAAGCAGATTAGGGGGTGTGTTGCCAATTTTGTGATAGGCTCAGGATGATGGCCCAAGGATCCTGCGCCTGATCCAGTGCATCTTTCTTATGATGGTTCATGGTGTGCCTTCAATCATGTGGTGCTGGATCTATATGATAATGGATCCCAAGGGTGAGATCTGAGGTGTATGGTGGATGCTGGGTGCTGAAGCGCATACAACCTGCAAAGTATTTGAAAGAAAAATAGCAAATGTTGGAGGCAGGGGTCGAACCCCTGACCTCTTACTTGAAGCGCCTTATCCCCTTTCCTGCTTGCCACTGGGCCAGTTGGCCTTTTGTTAATATAACTGAACAAGATATATTATAAAGGAAACACACGTATGTCTAGAAGAAGCGCGCCAATACTCAAATAGCCCAATGGGAGATTGCCACACAATCGTCTTCTTCCCCAGTACCTTCGTTTTAGGTAAAGGTTTTTACCTACGGTTTATTGACTGTAACTACAACCTGCACATCTTAAAAATCTTAAATAAACAAGAAAAATGAAATCTAAGTATGAAAATCCACTCAGTATGACCTCATGATCCTAATAGTGCCCATATTTGGCCCTAATTTTAACTGTATAAGAAAGCCCTAAAATGCAAGCGTAAACCCAAATAGTGGCAGATGTCCATACATGAGTTAAAAGCCATAATTAATCATACCAATGCATTCTAAATGATGATACAAACATGAAGGTATGCTTTAAAACTATAAATCATGCGCGAATAATCAGAACCAAAATAAAAAATAATGTCAAACCGTGAGAGACGTGGAGGCTGATTTTGGGCGTCTTAATGCGTGCAAATGGTTGGAAAAGCTTATGAAGGTGTCCAGGAATGTGTTGCAATCCTTAAATATCCTTGAGGATGGCTGTAGTATGGAATCCGATTTGAGATTTTTTGACAAATATTTGCACCTTTTCCTTGCTGTTTCACATGATCAACCCTTGTTTTTGTGCTTGGGAATTGTTCTATGTATGTGGTAGACTGAATTAGTTCAACAAAAAGCATTCATATCTTTGGCAATTATCAAGATTTGATTTGATTTCATTTTTACATTATTTCTTTCTAAATCAAGCCAAATCAAACCATTCTCATCCCAATCACCCTTGGCATGATTTGATTTTGTTTGACAGCAAAATTGGATTATGATTCCATTCAAAATCAGATCAAAAACAAATCATTACTAATTTATACCATTTATTTGATTTTATTTTATTTTTTAAATGATTAAAATCAAAATAAATTAAATAAATAAAGACAATAATATATGAGAGAGTGTTTGGGTCGTGGACCATGTTAGAAGTAAGACGCAAGCATAAAAATCTAGGCCCATTTGACAAAAAAATACAATTTTGGGTATTGTTGACTTTTGACAATTTTCCAAAAATGGCCAACTTTGACAATGCATATCTCGATCAATTTTGACCCTAAGTGGGGTGTTCTTAGACTTTTTATAAATCTTAGGATGTCCCCTAAACAACCCTTTTGGTTTCATCTCAATTGGATCCTCCATGCTCATGTAAGAAGCTTTGACCCAAAAGGTGTTTTTGTTGACTTTTGAAAAGGATCTATAATGTATGAATTCATATATTTTAATGATGGAATTGTTTGAACTTGAGAGATGAATATGAGTTGTAGGGTATTGGATTCTCTTTAAAATGAGCCTTGGATGTGAAATTTCTGATAAAGTAAAGTTATGCTTGGTCAAAGTTTGGTTGACTTTTCCTAAGAAACCCTAATTTAGCAACTTTTGAGTTTTAATGAATTAGGAGCATTACTTGGGGAATCATGATCAACCCCTGATCAAATGATGGATATCACTTCAAAATGTTGATGTTGACCAAAAATCTTGAAGTTTGACTGTATGTGGGCCATAGTTGACTTTTGACTTGATATAGTTGATTTTCAAGCATTTGAGCAGTTGACTGAGCAAACTTCTTGTGCAAGGCATGAAACTTGGCATGGATGGTCTCAAGAGAATATTAGGACTATAGAGAGCATATGAGGCCTTTGGAGCTCACCCCTCTTGATGAAAATGGAAACCCTACTTTGAGGTTAATTGTCTTAGGAGAGCATTTTCCTGATCAATCCTTGGGCATCCTTGGGCAAGTTGAGGATTTCAATGAACATATGTTGAGTAAAATGGGATGCAAAATTTTGGGGTACAACAGCTGCCCCTGTTCAATCTTCTTAAACCTAAGGATGTAGATTAGTTGGTCTGCCTTTCGAGATTTGAAGGTAGAAGATGATTGAACACTAAAGTGCCCATAAATTTGCACTCGCATGAAGTAACACTGATTGGTGATATCGGGAATGGGATTACAGATGCCATTTGGAAGTCGACTGGGAACCGTCGGATATTAGCTTAAAGATGCCATCCAGAAAACGTATCGGTTTCATAAGAGATTCCTTTGCGAGAATTCCTGTACCTGCCGTTCAGAGGGGCTTTACTGGGGAATGTCGGTTTACATCCTAGGAGAAAGAGTATAGGAGCTTCAGTTGTCCACTAATCTACTGGGGAATTAACTCCTGATTGAGGAGGTGGGGAGTAAGCTGCATATCTGGTTAGGGTCCAGGCTGCACCGTGACTAACTGGGGAAATATGAGATCAACTGTATCTGGTCGAGTCCAGGTCTTACAGTGTTGTAAACTATTGTCTGGAGATAAGAGAGAAGGAACCTGGATAGTAGGGTTTCTTCGAAACAAAATCCTAGATTGTAGGGCTATGAGAAGGAACCTGGATAGTAGGGTTGCTTCTAAACGAAAGCCTGGATAGTAGGGCTATGAGAAGGAACCTGGATAGTAGGGTTACTTTGAAATGAAAGCCTAGATATTAGGGCTATAAGAACGAACCTGGATAGTAGGGTTTCTTAGAAATGAAAGCATGTATAGTATGGCTATGAGAAGGACCATGGATAGTAGGGTTACTTCGAAATGAAAGCCTGAATAGTAGGGCTATAAGAAGTAACTTGGATAGTAGGGTTACTTCGAAATGAAAGCCTGGATAGTAGGGCTATGATAAGGAACCTGGATAGTAGGGTCACTTCAAAATGAAAGTCGGGATGGTAGGGCTATGAGAATGAACCTGGATAGTAGGGTTACTTCGAAATGAAAGCCTAGATAGTATGGCTATGAGAAGGAACCTGGATAGTAGGGTTACTTCGAAATGAAAGCCTAGATAGTAGGGCTATGAGAAGGAACCTGGATAGTAGGGTTACATCGAAATGAAATTCTTGATAGTAGGGCTATGAGAAGGAACCTGGATAGTAGGGTTACTTCGAAATGAAAGCCTGGATAGTAGGGCTATGAGAAGGAACCTGGATAGTAGGGTTACTTTGAAATGAAAGCCTGGATAGTAGGGCTATGAGAAGGAACCTGGATAGTAGGGTTACTTCGAAATGAAATCCTAGATATTAGGGCTATGAGAAGGAACCTGGATAGTAGGGTTACTTCGAAATGAAAGCCAGGATGGTAGGGCTATGAGAAGAAACTTGGATAGTAGGGTTACTTCGAAACGAATACCTGGATAGTAGGGCTATGAGAAGGAACCTGGATAGTAGGGTTACTTCAAAACAAAAGCTTGGATGGTAGGGCTATGAGTAGGAACCTGGATAGTAGGGTTACTTCGAGAAGAAAGCCTGGATAGTAAGGCTATGAGAAGGAACCTGGTTAGTAGGGTTACTTCGAGATGAAAGCCTAGATAGTAGGTCTATGAGAAGGAACCTGGATAGTATGGTTACTTCGAGATGAAAGCCTAGATAGTAGGGCTATGAGAAGGAACCTGGGTAGTAGGGTTACTTCGAAATGAAATCTTGGATAGTAGGGCTATGGGAAGATACCTGGATAGTAGGGTTACCTCCTTTGGTCACGTAGCTTAGTTGACCCGTTTGGGTTTCGAGAACTGATTTTTCATTAGCGGTCTGCAGATATAACATGTGTAATTGTTGGAATTGTTGGCGACGACTGTGTTTCCTGAAAAGATAACGGGGTTAATTATATGTGATGCATGAAATGCGTAATGGGAGTATATTGTCAAGATAAATGAGATTATGTTGTATGCAATATGTATGCGCACGTAATGATGTATGAACATGAGATGCTATTGTGACATATTAGAGTCTGGGAAAATAAATCCTTGACTACTGCTGGAGGGTATAGCCTTCCTGACTGTTGTAGAGAACTGTGGTTCTTTTACTTCCGCTGGGGATGGTGAACGTAGATGACTATGCTGGAGATTTACTCCTTGTTGTTTGTGAATATTCTTCCAGGGAGAGAATCTTTTTGAGAATAGCTCTGCGGGGGAATAATTCTGTTGGAGGATGAACTTCCATAGCTGAAGGAATAAGCTCTGTTGAGGGTAGAGTTTCCGCATTTAGGGAAGTATACTCTGCTTGAGAGACAAATTTTTATGACCCGCTTGGGATTATGAAATTCGGCTAGGGGAATATAACTGGCAGCTCTCTGAAGGGAACCGACTGGGTAAAGTACCTCCTACTTTCGGGAAGCTGAGATCAATGCTTTGATCACCTCTTTACTCTGTAGGGAGTACATATGTCATAAATTCTTACACACTGATGACTGTGTTTCAAAGTTGTCTCTGTCCTGGTACCTGGTGGACAAAGTAACTATCGGGTTTGGACATTTTTTGTTTTTGCCCCTGTTTCTGAAGTTACGAGCAATTGTCTTTCTATTTCTTATGTAAATATTTATGAACAACAATCATATTCAAATGCATATGTCAAGAATAAATCACAGGACATTCTTGCAAAACAAAACAGAAAAAGAAAAACAAATAGTTTTATAGAAATGATTTGTATTGATTTTCGAAGTTGGCCTATAACAGGCGTTTTTGTACAAGAGAGATGACGCTCTAGTAAGAGAACACCGTCGAAAAAACGGAAATTATACAATATTGTGTAAAAAGAAAACAGTTATGTACAACAATCCCATTGGGTTCCAATTCTGCTATTTTCGCTCTGTCTTCGAGCGTCTCATCACTTTGCTGCTTGTCCGAAGCTGATTAGATTGATTGGTGTCGTTCGAACTTGACAGTTAATATTGAGGTCTGGGTGAAAGGTGATTCAATGGGACATTGTGATACGCTTTACATCCCTAACTTTTTCCTGGACTGCCCTTTCGGGTTTTCAGTCCACCGAGATACCCTTTTTTGCCCAAGCCGCCTTTTCTAGTTTTCGACTTGCCGGGTGTACAGATGTTTTTCATTTTCATCCCTTATTTTTTCCCGAACCCTTTTGGTTCGCCGGGAAGCCCTTATTTTTTCCTAGGCCAGTCAACTTAGTGGGTCTTTTATCATGCGTAGTATCTTTTAACTATGTCTGCATTTACAGGGTGAGGAAGGTCGTCACTATCCATGGCGGTTAAAATCATGGATCCACCCGAGAAAATGTTTTTAATCATAAATGGCCCTTCGTAGGTAGGTGTCCATTTTCCCATGGGATCACCTTGTGGCAGTATGATGCGTTTGATCACTAGATCCCTGACTTGATATTCTTGACGTCTGACTTTTTTGTTGAAAGCCATGATCATTCGTTTTTGATAAATTTGACCATGACAGACAGAAGTAAGTCTCTTCTCATCGATCAAATTTATTTTATCAAGTTGAGTTTGGATCCAGTCGTCTTCGTTCAAACCCGCATCCTTCATAATCCTTAGAGAAGGAATCCGGACCTCAATGGGTAGGACTGCCTCCATGCCATATACCAAAGAGTAGGGTGTTGCTCCTATCGACGTCCGTGCTGAGGTACGGTACCCATGAAGAGCGAATGGTAATATTTCATGCCAGTCTTTGTACGTCATTGTCATCTTTTGTATAATCTTCTTGATGTTCTTGTTAGCTGCTTCAACATCGCCATTAATCTTTGGCCAGTAGGGAGAAGAGTTATGATGATGTACCTTGAATTGTTTACAGAGCTCGGTGATCATCGTGTTGTTGAGATTCGTACCATTGTTAGTGATAATTATCTCTAGCACACCATACCGGCATATTAGGTTATGCCTAATAAACCGTGCCACAACGTTCTTAGTAACGGTAGCAAAGGAGGCAGCCCCAACCCATTTTGTGAAGTAATCGATGGCCACCAGGATGAAGCGATGCCCATTGGATGCGGTAGGTATGATTTATCCGATCATGTCAATGCCCCACATTGCAAAGGGCCAAGGAGCCGTCAATACGTTCAAAGGAACCGGAGGCACATGCCCTTATCAGCATAGATTTGGCACTTATGACAAGTTCGGGAGTGCTGATAACAATCTGCTTCCATAGTGGACCAGTAGTATCCTGCCCGTAGGATCTTCTTAGCCATGGTATGTCCACTTGAACGGGTTCCAAAGGTACCTTCATGTAGTTCTGTTATAATCCTCTATGCTTCTCTCTTGTCTACACACCGCAGCAAGGTATAGTCATGGTTGCGCTTGTAGAGGATTCCATTACTGAGGAATAATTTTGCAGCGAACCTTCTCAGAAAATTCTTATCGTTGACAGACGCCCCTTCGGGATATTCTTGAGCCTCGAGATATCTTTTTACTTCGTGAAACTAAGGTTTATCGGCTACCTCTTCGGTATCAATCTCGCAGCAGTGTGCTGGTTCATCCAACCTTTCAATGGTGATTCGGGGAGCTTCATTGTCCCACCTGAATTTGAACATAGAAGACATGGTAACTAGCGCGTCTGCTAACTGATTCTCCTCTCGTGGGAAATTTTCAAAGGTTACCTCCTCAAAGTGTGGGAGCAATGTTAATACGTGCTCTTTGTACGGGATGAGATTCGGATGCTTCGTATCCCATTCGCCTTTGATTTGACTTATCACCAAGGTTGAATCCCCGAAGACATTTAAGAACTTGATCTTGAGATCGATAGCGGCTTTGAGGCCCATGATGCAGGCTTCATACTCTGCCATGTTGTTAGTGCAGTTAAAACATAGTCGGGCAGCGAAAGGAGTATGACAACCCTCAAGAGATATGATTACGGATCCAATTCCATTACCGAGTGCGTTCGAAGATCCATCAAAAACCATAGTCCATCGGGATCCTTCATCCAGTCCAAGTTCTTCGTAGTCAGTCACTAGCATAATATTCTCGTCTGGGAACTCAAAATTCATGGACTGTTAGTCATCCACGGCCTGATGAGCCTAATGATTAGCTAATACACTTCCCTTGATTGCTTTCTGGGTTGTATATTATATATCGTACTCAGTTAAAACCATCTGCCATCTTGCTATTCTTCTGGAGAGTGCGGGCTTCTCGAAGATATATTTGATTGGATCCATCTTAGATATCAACAAAGTAGTGTGGGTCAGCATATACTATCTGAGTCGGCGAGCAGCCCATGCCAAAATGCAACAAGTTTTCTCAAGAAGTGAGTATCTTGTCTCAAAGTCGGTGAACTTTTTGCTAAGGTAGTATATTGCATGCTCTTTTCGACCATACTCATCATGCTGCCCCAGCACACACCCTCATTGAATTGTGTAGCACTGTTAAGTATAATATCAAAGGTCTTCCTTCAACTAGAGGCATCCGAATTGGCGGTTCTTGAAGGTATTCTTTGATCCTTTCGAAATCAGTCTAGCATTCGTCATTCCATTTTACCACTTGATCTTTCTTCAAAAGCTTGAAGATGGGTTCACAAGTAGTAGTCAGATGTGAAATGAACCTGTAGATATAGTTAAGGCGTCCCAAGAAACCTCTAACTTCCTTCTCAGTACGGGGAGCCGGCATCTCTTGTATGGCCTTTACCTTTGCGGGGTCTACCTGAATA
The DNA here is from genome assembly GCA_948472305.1 of Vicia faba. Taxonomy (NCBI): domain Eukaryota; kingdom Viridiplantae; phylum Streptophyta; class Magnoliopsida; order Fabales; family Fabaceae; genus Vicia; species Vicia faba. Next base: position 1,173,246,832 of record OX451738.1, read on the forward strand.
CCTTTGCCATTGACGATGAAACCCAGAAGCTTACCAGACCATACCCCGAAGGTGCACTTGTTCGGACTCAACCTCAGCTTGTATGTCTTCAACCCGTCGAACAACTTTTGCAGATGATCAAGGTTTTCCTCTTTGGTTTGAGACCTGGCTAACATGTCATCAACATAAACCTCTATCTCATAGTGAATCAGATCGTGGAACAAAGCGACCATGGCTCGCTGATAAGTTGCCCCAACATTCTTCAACTCAAAAGGCATCACCTTGTAACAGAAAGTTCCCCACTGTGTGACGAAGGTTGTATTCTCCATGTCTTCAGGAGCCATCTTGATCTGGTTGTAGCCAGAGAAACCATCCATGAAGGAGAAGATTTTGTGTTGCACGGTGTTGTCAACTAGAACATCAATGTGAGGAAGCGGAAAGTCATATATGGGGCTCGCCCTGTTCAGGTCTCTGTAGTCTACACACATCCGTACCTTGCCGTCCTTTTTAGGTACGGGAACGACGTTAGCAACCCATTGCGGATAGGAGGTGATAGCCAAGAACCCAGCGTTGAACTGTTTCATAACCTCTGCCTTGATCTTCTCTGACATTTCAGGGCTCATACGGTGGACCTTCTGTTTAACCAGAGGACAATCTTCTTTAGTCGGCAGACTATGTACCACGATGTCAGTGTCCAAAACAGGCATGTCTTCATATGATCAGGCGAAGATCTCAACTTAGTTATGCAACATCTGTATCAACCACTATTTGATCTTAGACTCCAGATTTACGCCGATCTTGACTTCTTTTTTGTCCACCTTCGTGCCCAAGTTTATCGTCTCAACTAGCTCTTCATGAGGCTGTATAACCCTCTCTTCCTACTGTAACAGTCTAGCAAGTTCTCCAGGCACCTCACAATCGTCCTCACCTCTGTCCTCGACTTGGTTGATTGGATTTTTGAAGTCATAACTGGAAATAGAAGAACTGTTATCAATGGGATCCAGAGTGGATATGGATCTACAGTTTGATACGTGAGTGTGTGTAAGAGCATAGCTGTTTTGATAAAGTAAAAACATAAAAGAAAAACAGAGAGTGCAAAATATGTATGCAAGGAATGTCTGATGTTTTATTGATGATATATGAAATGACATATAATAACCCTCACAGATAGGACCATTGTGCCTCGGGTAAGACACAAGGCCATAAAGTTTAAATTGTTTATTACAAACTGGGAAAACAAGTAAGACAATTATTGCAGAATAAAAGAAACTGGTATAAAATCTCTGGCCATCCAATTACTCGGTCCATCGTTGGTAGTCGGGTAGATCTAGCTGTCAATATCAGAGTTTTCCTCATTGTCTTTAATAGCATTGACCCCATGATTGCTAATGCATAGGGGAGGTCCTCCAGCTCGAGCGCGTCGAACAACCCTTTGAGCTCCTGAAGTAAAGCCCAAACCAAATTTTTCAGTTTTGTGAGTAAAATTAGGGAGCTGTCCCCAGTTGGTACACCCACCTTCTTCGACCACCGCTCTGGCATCCTTGAGAGAAGCCATCTTCAGAGGAGGTTTGGTGCAGTTGGTAGTCTCGGTTGACGCCAAAATCTAGGGAACCTCTTCAAAGTTTTGACAAGGAGTCTCTATGAATTCCCTGTCCATCTCCACATACCTGAATAAGTTCAGGTGGCTCACCATATACTCCTCTTTTCCATGTACAGTGACAATCTTCCCCTTTACCGGATATTTCAGCATTTGGTGCAGTGTAGAAGTAACGGCCCCAACTTCATGGATCCAAGGACGACCCAACAAACAAGATTATGATGGCCTGATGTCCATCACGTAGAAGGTGGACCCAAAGGTCTGAGAGCCTACTTTGACAGGGATGTCCACCTCCCCATGCATCATTCTCTTTGACCCTTCAAAAGCCCTTACCACAATGTTACTAGGCTTTAAGTTTAATCCTTCACAATCCAGCCGATCAAGATCCTTCTTAGGTAGAACATTCAGTGAAGACCCGGTATCCACCAGCACATGAGCAAAAGTGGTGCCCCTTCATTCGATCGAGACATGAAGAGCATCATTATGCTTCCTCCCTTTTGGTGTTAAGTCGGCATCTGAAAAACCCAGCCCATTGTCAGCAGTCAAGATGGCCACACAGTCTTTGAATTGATCAGCTGAGGTTTCTTGCGGCACATGCGCGATCTTGAGGAATGAAATCAAAGCCTTTGCATGGGCCTCGAAACATAACAACAAAGACAACATCGATATCTTCGAGGGGGTCTGCTCCAGCTGATCGAGCACATTGTAGTCCCTCTTTTTGATTATTTTTAAGATTTCCTCTATCTCTTACTTAGGTGCCTCCGTCAGGGCAGGCTCACCTATAGCTTCTTTGCCTCGAGTCCCTAATGACTCATCGGTAGGGGTAACAACTGGAGTTAGAACGGGAGTAGTAGCTAAAGTACTAGCAGGAACAACAGATGGAATAACAATAGGCTTATTGACAGTCTTCGGGGAGATATCGGGAGAGAAAACCCTTCATATTCTGGTAATCTTGTTGGTCCCAACAATGTTACTGACATCGGGATCAGCCTCTTCATTCTTCAAATCCTGTTAAACCCCATGATAGTAAACATTGACTCCATAATGCCAAGGGACAGCTTTGTCTGAGGCGTATGGGACAAGACCATGAAAAGTGATTATTAACGGGGCGGTTCTTGGATCAGGTGTAATCCTAATAGGTATTTTAGAGGAGACCTTGGAAGGATTGGAGAAAATGGTTATAACGGTAATATCCTCAAACGGAACAGTCAGAATTAAAGTCTTTTCGAACAAAATCTCTCTGTTGTCCATCAGGCGTTGAGCACCTACTCTCAGCAAATAGCAACCAGTGGACAGAGATTAACACATGTGACAACCTTTACCACAACCCAGAAATAAACTAGCCAACAACAAATTCTACTTAACAGTCATAAGAGGAGTGGAAACTTCATCAACAGAGGTAATGAACACGTCAGTATCAATGGCATTAACTCCACAATTGTGCTTAGGCATGGGAGCAGTTATGACATTGGGCTTCTCCCGAGTATCGAACTCAATCTCCTTGGCTTTAATCAGATCTTGTACTTTATTTTTCAGAGCCCATAAATCATTTGTATCGTGGCCAGGACTCTCAGAATGGTAGGCACACTGAGCGTTTGGATTGTACCAAGGAGATGTGGTGTTAGGATTCTTGGGAGCCTCTTTCAAGGTTGCCAAGTTGGATCTTAGCAGATGGGGTAGAACCCCATTTAATGTCATGTTAATCCGGGTAAACTGCCTTTGCGGTCTTTCTACCCTTTGCTGATTGTTGCGTTGTAGAGTAGCCATAGGCCTAGGTATCATCACAGCATTTACCGTTGGACGGTGTTCAACTCTGCTTTGGCCTCTTGGGCTATAGATAGCACTAACTTCCTTCTTTCCTGCAAAAGGCTTCTTTACCAAGCTCAAAGAGGTGTCTTTCTGTATTTTTCCACTCCGGATCCCAGCTTCTACCCTCTCTCCTGTTAATATCAGCTCAATGAAACCAGCTGATGAGCTACCAATCAAATTATTGAAGAATGGACCAAAAAGCATCCCAAGAAACATGTCAACAAACTCCCTGTCAGACAAAGGAGGTTGGACTCTCCCAGCCAAATCTCTCCACTTCTGCGCATAGTCCTTAAAGCCTTCACCTGCACCCATGGACATACTCTGGAATTGAGTACGAGTAGGGGCAAGGTCAAAATTGTATTGACCCTGCTTGTAAAAAGCAGTAGCCAAATCCTCCCAGTTTTGCACATTCGTTCCCTCCAATTGATAAAACCATTCAAGTTGAGTCCCTTATAGACTGTCTTGAAAGAAGTGAATCCACAAGTTCCTATCAGCAGTGTGAGGCTGAATCTTCCTCACATAGGAACGGAGATGAAGCTTGGGACAAGACACCCCGTCATACTTTGCGAAAACCATACCTTTAAACTTTTGTGGGATGACTACCCCATACACCAACCTCAGCTCTTCAAAATCCAGCCTTGTTATTCTCTGGATCTCCAGGGCGCTCAGCCGATCCTCTAATTGTTTGTACCTATCCTCAGTGGGAGGATACTACTCATCATTGTAGTCTGTATCATTGTCAGAAACATCAGGACAAGGGTCCTTATCCCTTGTCTCCCTCTCTTGATTCTCCCCTTCTTTGGATGAGGAGGTCAGATCGACTGGTTTCTTTAACGGCCCCCTAAGCCTTCTTCCCAGGTTCAGAACACCAAAGATTTTCTTCTTCTTTTTCTTCTTTTCCTTCAGGATAAGGGCCTTCAAGTCCTCCTGCGCTTTTTCCAGAGTTATGAAAATTTGTTGAAATTGGGAATTTTGTGCCTGAAGATCTTTGATTCTTTGTGCAGAAGACATTTTTGCAGAAATAAATAGCGAAGAAGATGAGAAACCTGTAATGGCACCTGTTCATGCAATGTTATGGATGGTATGCATATGCAATTATTTCAAGGACTTGTAAAGGCTCAAATTTGTTTAACCAAAAATAAACACACTTTAATTGTATTAATAAGTTCAGACTATTACAAAGAATGCCCTTTAGGTTTACAATCTAACAAACAAAACTTAAAACAAAAAGAAAACTAGGTCTCCTAAGAGCGCATCCTCTTTGGTGCAATGTAGGCGTTTATGTTCCTTTCTTCATGAAGTAGCCTAGTGAGCTCCAAGACCTTTTTCTCGCTGGCATAGAATTGAGCTTCAAACATATCCCGCTCCTCTTTAAGTTGAACCCAGGATTTCTGTAGCTCCTCATTATCAGTTGGCATATCAGGATAATGAACAAGAGAAGAAGTGTCTCCTTCAGCAACTGGTTCCACAATTATTGGTAGGACAACAGGGTAAGGCATCATAAGACTTTGGGCACAGACTCGTACCCATCAAAGATATGGCTCAAGAGGGATGGAATTCTTGTGCCCCAGTGTCTTGCTTTCAATTTTATGTACCATGCCCCAAGCTCTCATGAACCTTTTGCGGTAACCCTGAGCATCATTCTCATAGTTAAAGGCGATTCCTTGGATAAACGTATCATGAGGACCATCCCTTCTCGCGTAACCAAACTGCTGCAGTGCCAAACAAGTGTTATAAGTGATTCCTACCCTAATGCCTAAGAGAGGTACATTAGGGAATTCACCATAGTGATCGATGATGATAACATCTTCCGAGGACCGTGAACACAAATGAATGTCTGAATGTCTTAGGGACATCAGCCTATGAGACCATTTCATACCCTGCTCATTATTCAAAATAGACCTGGGTAGGTACGAAATAAAACACCTAGCCAATATAGGAGTGCAACATAGGAGGGTCCCCCTTCTCTTTAGAGTGCGAGCATACAAAGAGTGTAGAATATCCCCAAGTAATGTAGGCACTGGATTATGAGACAGAAACACCTTAATAGTATTCACATCTATGAGTTGGTCTGCATTAGGGAAAAGTACCATCCCATAGATGAGGAGTGCCAATACCTCTTCAAAAGCTTGTAAATCCAAGGTATCCCAAAAATAGTAAGCCTTCTCGAATAGAAATTTAATCGGGATTCCTCAGACACTTCCCCTAGTTTCCCAATTTGTCACTACGTCAGACCTTTGTAAGGACAGAGCTCGAGCAATCTCTTCAGGCTTTGGATGTTCTTCCGTACCGTTGAAAGGTAACTGATCAAGAATATGTAACCCCAACAACTGAGAAAATTCCTCCATAGTAGGCACTAGTTGGTAATTCGGGAAGGTGAAGCAGTGGTGCACAAGATCAAAAAATTGAAATAGCACTTTTAACAATTCTTCATCAGGTTTTGAAGTGACCAAGTTAAGAAAACGACAATGCTTTTCAGTGAAGGGAGAGCTTTCAGGAATCCTTAATGCCAAGTCCTTTAGTTGGAGAGGCACTTTCCTAAGGTTAATCTGGATAGTGTTCCTATGGCCGGATGCCATGTCCTACAAAAAAAAGTAAAGATGAGCCCTAGAAAAATCCTTGAAATGGTTAGTATGATATGTCGTGCTTATGATGTCATGATTATGCTAAAAAATCACATGTATAGAAAGCAACAAACAATTCACACCAAGTCCTTAGGTTTAAGGCATGCATGAGTTTTAAGGTCATACCCTCTTGGAGCTGGATTGGTTCAACCTGTCCTATAAATAGTAACTGAGTTCTAAGGGATCTCAATATCACCGATCTTTCCCCCAAGCTTCGTTCAATAAGCGATTGACTCGCAACCAAACAAAACTAAAGAGTCAAACCTCAATGAGTGTAGCATTGAGTATCTGTCGACCTTAGGAATACACCAAAGCCGACCATCTCGCTACGTCCTACTAGCCAAGTTGTGCAATTAATGGTTCTAAGGTCAGTTGATGCTTTATGACACCACGCGGAGGCCACGTACTCTCCCTGATTGACTCAAAGGTTATCGGTACCAACCAAAGTGCCACATCAACGTAGCTACTGCTTCAACCGTGTCAGTATACCCTGCACATTTCCATCACAATTTATTGCTACTTACCTAAAAGGTGTCCCCAGATCCGGGTGTAGAATCTACATAACCCCAACAAAACCCTTGAATATAAAGCAGGCAAAGCAAAAGACAAGTAAGCAATTTTAAAAATGACCTAGATCCTAAGGTATACTCCACTTATTTTTTCCCCAGTAGAGTCGCCAGTTCTGTGATACGGTGGTAGAACCGATTGTTAATACTGGTTTGCGTTTTTTGTTTACAAATGTCGCAGTAAGCAAGAGTCGCCACTGACTTTTATTTCATCCAACAAAGGAAAAGGAAAAAGAACAGAAAAAACCTTTTTCGAGACGTTTGAGTACGAGGGGTAGATTATAGAAAGGGAAGGTGTTAGCATCCCTTTTATCCGTGGTTTTCCACGGGCTCTTAGGTACTTGCTCATTTTGAAATTGCTTTTGTGTGCTTGTTTTGAAAAGTTTTGTTTACTTCGTGATAACCCTTGTATCTGTCCTTAAGAGTGTAACAAAGTTGTTTTGAAAACTGTTTTGAAAAGTGTTTCTGTGAAAGAAGATTGTTCGTTCTCTTTTCTTTTAGACAATGCTATCCTACTATTAAGGAGTAGGTAGCCCTATCGTTGGAGTTTTTAGGGATGTTTGAAAGGGACGAAATGGTTACTGAAGGCAACAAGTAAGGATACCTTAGCATTTCGAAGGGACTATCGTCATAAGATCATTTATCGTAGGCAAATCGAGGGACAAGGAGGGACTATGATCTTTATGACGACTTTGAATTACGGGACTTTGCTAAGATATCCCTAAGTTCGAGGGACATGACCATTATTTTCGAGAGAAAACCCTAGGAGTGAGCATGTGCAAGTGTTTGATTTCAGTTTCATTTATCTTGCGTATTTAGGGTTTTCTACTATTTTAAATTGATTTATCTTGCCATTCAATCCTATTATCCATACATCTAGGCAGTTTAGAATTGCGGAAAGTAAAGTGCGAGAAATTAAAACCCTAGCTATTACAAGGCTTTGGGGAGGGGGATTACATAATCAAAAACCGGGGAAAATAATAAATGCGAAATAGTAAACCTAATTAACTATTACAAACTCGGAGCAGATACAATAATTAATAAAATATGGGAAAAGAATGCGCGCGACAAAATTAAATACGGGGAATTAATGTCAAGTTTAGGAATAATTAATTGATGAATAAAGAAAATATATTTTTTGGATTCTTTTGAGAAAAGTAATTAATCTTGCAAATTAACCTAATTTCTATTTAATTTTAATCATGGAAAAAAGAATTTAATTTAACCTAATTAACCTAATTAATTAAGGAAAATAAAGATTTTATGAAAAAAACAACCTAATATTTTTAGTGATTTTTGATTTTATGATTCAATTAAAAAAATATTTTTTTTGTAAAAAATAATTTAAACAAGAAATCAAAACAAAATAAATAAAGAAATTAAAAAAGAATTAAAGGAATGGGCCTGATGTAGCTAAGCAGATTGGGGGGGGGGGGGGGGGGGGTGTTGCCAATTTTGTGATAGGCCCACGATGATGGCCCAAGGATCCTGCGCTGATCCAGTGCATCTTTCTTCTGATGGTTCATGGTGTTCCTTCAATTCTGTGGCGCTGGATCTACATGATGATAGATCCCAAGGGTGAGATCTGAGGTGTATGGTGGATGTTGGGTGCTGAAGCGCATAGAACATGCAAAGTATTTGAAAGAAAAATAGCAAATGTTGGAGGTAGGGGTCGAACCCCTGACCTCTCACTTGCAGCGTCTTATCCCCTTTCCTGCTTACCACTGGGCCAGTTGGTCTTTTGTTAATATAACTGAACAAGATATATTATAAAGGAAACACGCGTATGTCCAGAAGAAGTGCGCCAATATTCAAATAGCCCAACGGGACGTTGCCACACAATCGTCTTCTTCCCCAGTATCGTCGTATTAGGTAAAGATTTTTAGCTATGGTTTATTGACTGTAACTAAAACCTGCATATCTCAAAAATCTTAAATAAACAAGATAAATGAAATCTAAGTATGCAAATCCACTCAGTATGACTTCATGATCCTGATAGTGCCCTTATTTGGCCCTAATTTTACTTGTATAGGAAAGCACTAAAATGCAAGCGTAAACCCTAATAATGGTAAATGTACATACATGCGTCAAAACCCATAATTAATCATACCAATGCATTCTAAATGATGATACAAACATTAAGGTATGCTTAAAAACTATAAATCATGCGCGAATAATCAGAGCCAAAATCAAAAATAATGTCAAACTGTGAGAGACATGGAGGCTGATTCTGGGCGTCTTAATGCGTGCAAATGGTTAGAAAAGCTTTTGAAGGTATCCAGGAATGTGTTGCAATCCTTAAATAACCTTGAGTATGGATGTAGTATGGAATCCGATTTGATATTTTTTAACAAAAAGTTGCAACTTGTCCTTGCTGTTTCACACGATCAACCCTTGTTCTTATGCTTGGGAATTGTTCTATATATGTGGTAGACTGAATTAGGTCAATAAAAAGCATTCATATCTTTGCCAATTATCAAGATTTGATTTGATTTCCTCTTTGCATTATTTCTTTCTAAATCAAGCCAAATCATACCATTCTCATCCCAATCACCCTTGGCATAATTTGATTTTGTTTGACAGCAAAATTGGATTATGATTCCATTCAAAATCAGATCAAAAACAAATCATTACTAATTTATACCATTTATTTGATTTTATTTTATTTTTTAAATGATTAAAATCATAATAAATTAAATAAATAAAGACAATAATATATGAGAGAGTGTTTGGGTCGGTGACCGTGTTAGAAGTAAGATGCAAGCATAAAAATCTAGGCCCATTTGACAAAAAAATACAATTTTGGGTATTGTTGACTTTTGACAATTTTCCAAAAATGGCCAACTTTGACAATGCATATCTCGATCAATTTTGACCCTAAGTGGGGTGTTATTAGACTTTTTATAAATCTTAGGATGTCCCCTAAACAACCCTTTTGGTTTCATCTCAATTGGATCCTCCATGCTCATGTAAGAAGCTTTGACCCAAAAGGTGTTTTTGTTGACTTTTGAAAAGGATCTATAATGTATGAATTCATATATTTTAATGATGGAATTGTTTGAACTTGAGAGATGAATATGAGTTGTAGGGTATTGGATTCTCTTTAAAATGAGCCTTGGATGAGAAATTTCTGATAAAGTATGAAAAAGTTATGCTTGGTCAAAGTTTGGTTGACTTTTCCTAAGAAACCCTAATTTAGCAACTTTTGAGTTTTGATGAATTAGGAGTATTCCTTGGGGAATCATGATCAACCCTTGATCAAATGATGGATATTACATCAAAATTTTTATGTTGACCAAAAATCATGAAGTTTGACTGTATGTGGGCCTTAATTGACTTTTGACCTAATACAGTTGATTTTTAGTCATTTGAGCAGTTGACTGAGAAAACTTCTTGTGCAAGGCATGAAACTTGGCATGGATGGTCTTGAGATCATATTAGGACTATATAGAGCATATGAGGCATTTGGAGCTCACCCCTCTTGATGAAAATGGAAACCCTAGTTTGAGGTTCAATGTCTTAGGAGAGCATTTGCCTGATCAATCCTTGGGCATCCTTGGGTAAGTTGAGGATCTCAATGAACATATGTTGACTAAAATGGGAGGGGAAGTTTTGGGTTACAACAAGTACAATGTGGATATGGAACCTAATCACACTCAGTTACAGAATTTGTCACAGGGACCAAAAGAATCTTTCAAGGAATATGCTCAGAAGTGGCGTGAGTTGGCTGTGAGGGTTCAACCTCCTCTAATGGAACGAGAACTCATTGATATTATTATGAGTACCTTGCAAGGGCTGTTTTACGAGCACATGATAGGGAGTGCTTCAATAGGATTTGCAGAGTTGGTTATGGTTGGCGAAAGAATTGAGGTGGGTTTGAAATTGGGGAAAATTCAGATTGCAGGCTCTAGTGGCTCATCAGGGGGTGGTAAGAAACCATTCAATACTTACCCCAAGAAAAGGGAAGGATAAACAAGTGTGGTTTATTCTCATGGATGAAGAAGAGAAGATTGTCAACACCAACAAATCAATGATGTTTCTATTCCTGTTAATGCTCCTCCGCTGCAGAGACAGAATTCGGCACCTCAACAACAAAGACAACAAGATGTTCCCCGTCAATATAATAATCAACAACAGAGACAACCAAGAAAATTTGATCCCTTGCCAATATCTCTCACTGAAGCACTCCACCATTTGCTTGATTTGAAATTGATCAGTATGAGAATTATGCCACCATCCACCGGAAGACTTCCTCATAACTATGATGCTAATGCAAGATGTGAATTCCATTCTGGAGGAGTTGGTCATTCTACCGATAATTGTTTTGCATTAAAATGCAAAGTATAAGACTTGTTGGATGCCAAGGAAATTTAGTTTACTCCAGCGAATGGTCCTAATGTAGTCCAGAACCCAATGCCTAGACATGGAGGGGGTGTTGTTATTATGATTGACGGTAATGGAGAAATGTTGAATCTAGTTATGAATGTGGAACAAGTGACTACTCTGTTATGGTATATTAAAAGGTATCTACTTGACAATTCTATTTTCCTGGGTTGTACTTCAGACTGTGCCAAGTGTAGAGAGCAACTGAAGGGCTGAGATGATTTGAAAGCTGGCATCCAATTCTTGATGGATGAGGGTTCCCTAGAGTTCGATAGAAGACCAAGATGCCGAAAGGTTACCGAAGAAGACGTTGTTGTGATATGTATTCCTTACACCTCTGCACGCATTCCTACTCCATCTAGGGCGCCTCCTTTGATGATTACGGTACCTGGTCCCATGCCATATACTAGTGAGAAGGCCATCCCATGGCATTATGGTGCTGATGTTTATTACCATGGGGTGAAGCGGGAGGAAAATCCTGGTCCTTCCAAGAAAGAATGTACTGAAGACAATGAAGGGGATGTTCATAATTTTTTTGGCGTGGGTCGAGTGACTAGAAGCGGGAGAGTGTTTGGTCCTTTCAATGTACAAGATGTGGAAGATGCCTCTGTAAGATAAAACAGAAAATAACGGGTAACAATTGGAAATCCGAGAGTTACACCAACCAATGTGGCTCAACCAATTCCAGTACCAGAAGCTTCCTCAGTTCCCGATGAAGTTGAGGAGTTGATGCGAATTATCAAGAAAAGTGATTATAGCATAATTCACTAGTTAAGTCACACCCCTTCTAAGATGTATATCTTGTCTTTGTTGATTTATTCAGAACCTCGCATAAATGCTTTGATGAAGTTGTTGAGGAATGCATTTGTGCTGCACGAGATAACAGTCAATCAGCTCGAGAATGTTTGTGCTAACATATCTGCTGGGAACGGTTTGGGCTTCACAGACTTTGATCTTCCTCCAGAAGGGAGAGATCATAATAAATCGTTACATATTTCTATGGAGTGCAGGGGCACTACTCTATCTCGATTTTTGGTGGATACAGGGTCGTCTTCGAATGTACTACCAAAGTCAGCATTAATGAAAATTGATTATTCCGGTCTAGAGTTACGTCCTCGAGATTTGATGGTAAAACCCTTTGATGGGTCTCGAAGAGCAGTATTTGGGGAGGTGGAATTACCTATCAAGGTGGGTCCTCGAACCTTCAATGCTACTTTCTTTGTGATGGACATACAACCAACGTATTTTTGTTTGTTGGGGAGGCCGTGGATTCACAAGGCCGGAGCAGTAACCTCTACTCTTCACCAAAAGCTAAAATATCCTACAAAGGGGAAAGTGATAACTGTATGCGGCGAGGAAGAGTATATCGTAAGTCATTTGAAATCATTCCTCTATGTTGAAGTTGAAGGTAAAATACACGAGACTCTGTTTCAGGCGTTTGAGACAGTTCATGCAGTCAATTTTCTGCCCCCAGAGCTGAAAAAGAAGACGGAAATTGTTATGTCTTCTCTCAGGGATGCTAGAGTGGTGGTAGAGAACGACAACCCTGAAGGTTGGGGTCGAGTGCTGGATGTTACCCCAAAGTTCAACAAATTTGGTCTTGGTTACATCCCGGGTCAGCAAAATGCAACTTTCAGAGTTTCTGGTTTATCTACTCCTGTGAGATTCTCACGTCCTAATGCTACTCAAGAAGGATGCACCAATGCAATTGGTGACAATAGGGCTGATGGATACAATATTGAAGATTGGATTCGTCCAAGCGTTCTAGGCCAAGCACTCAACAATTGGACTTTTGTGGATGTTATCCAAGTTTCAAGCGCTGAGGAGTAATTTTTCTTGTTTGCTTTTATTTTCATATCATAATTCCTACACTCCACCCAAGGCGTGGTGGATCATTTGTGTAGGGCCACCATGTTTATTTTCAAAAGTTTGACATAAATAAAGGATGTTTTTGCATTCAAAAATCTTGTCCCATTATTTTCTTTATATTTTATTTTAAATGGCAATGTCCCCCTTTTCACACACCGTCACTAAAACACCAAAATACCGTTTATGTAGATGCACTGCCACCATGGATTATATTGATAACGACTCTACTATCGTGCATTATGACTTTGACAATCCAATTTATCAAGCTGAAGAATGGGCATATGAGGATTGTGATCTTCTCGAGGAATTAGCAAGATTGTTAAAACAAGAAGAGAAGGTTATCCATCTAGATCAAGATTCAATTGAGGCGGTGAACATTGGCACAAAAGAGGTGAGAAGAGAGGTCAAGATAGGGGCAGATCTCGAAGAAAGTATAAAGGTCAGACTAATTGAGCTACTCTATAAATATTCTGATATCTTCGCTTGGTCCTATGAGGATATGCCAGGGTTGGATACAAATATCTTGGTGCATCGACTACCTCTTAAAGAAGGATGCTCTCCTGTCAAGAAAAAGCTCCGAAGAACTCATCATGAGATGTCCATGAAGATTAAAGAAGAAGTTCAAAAACATTTGGATGCGAATTTCTTAAAAGTCGTCAATTATCCGCCTTGGATTTCAAATATTGTTCATGTGTCTAAGAGAGATGGTAAAGTCAGAATGTGCATGGATTATAGAGATTTGAACAGAGCCAACCCTAACGATGATTTTCCTCTACCTCATATTGACGTGTTGGTCGATAATACTGCTCACTCTAGAGTATTTTCATTCATGGACGGTTTTTCGGGTTACAATCAAATTAAAATGGCTTCGGAGGATATGGAGAAGACAATATTTATCACGCCTTGGGGAACCTTTTGCTATAAGGTGATGCCGTTTGGTTTGAAAAATGTCGGGGCAATGTATCAGCGTGCCATGGTTACTCTCTTTCATGATATGATTCACAAGGAGGATGAGGTATATGTGGACGATATGATTGCTAAGTCTGACACGGAAGAGGAGCATTTGGTTCATCTGGAAAAATTGTTTGAGAGACTGAGGCAATTTCTGTTGAGGCTGAATCCTAATAAATGCACCTTCGGGGTGAGGTCCGGCAAGTTGTTGGGATTTATTGTAAGTGAAAAAGGCATCGAGATTGACCCAGATAAAGTGAAGGCGATACAAGAAATGCCCGAACCGAAAACAGAAAAGGAAGTCTGTGGTTTCTTGGGGAGGCTAAACTATATTGCTCAGTTTATTTCTCATCTCACGACCACATGTGAACCTTTATTCAGATTGTTAAATAAAAATCAGACGGTAAGGTGGAATGAAGATTGTCAGTTGGAATTTGACAAATTAAAGGAGTATTTGCAGAAGCCCCTGATACTTATGCCGCCGGTGGAAGGAAAGTCGTTAATCATGTATTTAACTGTGTTGGAAAACCTATGTGTTTTGTCCTCGGTCATCATGATGAGACAGGGAAGAAAGAACAAGCCATTTATTACCTGAGTAAGAAGTTTACGGAGTGCGAGGTAAGGTACAAATAGCTGGAAAAGACTTGTTGGGCACTTCCTTAGGATGCTAGATGCTTAAGACAATACATGTTAACTCACACCACCTACTTGATATCCAAAATCGATCCAATCAAATACATTTTTGAGAAGCCGGCACTTACAGGCAGGGTAGCCCGTTGGCAGATGATAGTCACTGAATATGATATCCAGTACACTATGCAAGAGGCGATCAAAGGTATTATATTGGCCGATCATCTTGCTCATCAGCCCATGGACAATTATAAACCAATGAAGTTTGACTTTCAAGATGAAGAAATAATGTACCTTCGGGATTGTAATATACCAAGCCAAGACGAAGGAACCGATCCAGGATCATGTTGGACGCTTGTGTTCGATGGTGCCTCCAACGCCATGGGCAACGGTGTTGGAGCTATTATTACGTCCCCTGAAGGATTCCATATTCCTTTCACAACTCGTATTTGTTAGACGGTGTGGCAAGTGATCGAGAGGGGGGAGGGGGTGAATAGATCACCTCTTACTTTTTCAAGGTTTTAAAATTATTTTATCAAAGCGAGTTGAAAGCAGCAAAAATCAATGTCCTGAATCAATTTCGTCTACTTTGAACCGACTACTAGAAAACTTGACATGAGAAAAACTTGCTGGATTTTTATTAAATGAAATAGATGAATATACAACTCAGATATCTTAACGTTTCAAGGCACTTATCATAAAAGCAGTATTTCCAATGAATTTAGAAATTTGTTAGGATTTTTGTCAAACACTTGGCATATGCTTGTATAATGATTTAGTAGTGGTTGTTTGGTGAAAATGTTTGAACCACTATGTTTATCATTAGAGAGAAAAGCTTAGCGAGCCAATTGAATTACAAAATTATGGAATATGTAAAACTATAAAGAGAAAGAAAGAAAGAAGGAACGATACCCAGGAAGTTTGGTAAGGAAGTTCCCCACTGCAGTCCTCGCGTGTGAGTACGTCTCCCTCTCAATTTCACAATTGAAATTGAGAACTTTTATAACAATTTGTTGAATGTTTGATAACAAGGTTACAATACATAGAAAGATAGAAATCCCTATGATCTTTTTCTTCTTGTAAGAACCACCACTTGATATGATATGTATCTAGATTTCCTGCAAGGTCCACAAACGATCCTCCGGTTCCACGACCTGTTTGTTAAAATCCTTCTGATTTCCAAACCCTTCACTACGGCTGAATTCGACTCGTGCGACCGTGGCTAACAAAACCCTCAAGAACACACTCGTTCTTGAAGGACAAACCCTCTGGTTTATTTCATGAATCCTCCTCTTCAACCTTCAACTCAACTGAGATTCTTTCAATACACAGATGAATGTTATCTTTGACCGCTTGATTCAGTTCAACAAGGATGTTTGGTTTTATTTGTTGTTGTTGAATTGAAGATGGTTGAAAAGATGATGAAGATGAAGTTTCTTTAGGATTCTGGTTGCTCACAATTGTTTGCACACAATTCAAATATGTTGTTGTAACTCTTGCTGAGAAAAATGCTTGCTTATACTTATAACAGAAAACGGTTAGCCAAAAAGAAAGTATTATGAGTCGATGCATGTTGGTTATGTGCCGACTCATGTTAGTTATGAGTGACAGGATGGGTCGACACATTGTGTTTTGAGTAGATGCAAAATCATATTATAAAATTTTACAGAACCAACAATTTTATATCCGTCAACACATAAAACGTATGTGTCAATACATACTAATTGTAATTTTAATTTTTGGACATAAAATATGGTATGAGTCGACACATGATATTATGTATCGTTGCATATAAATTCAAAAATGTTTTCCAAGGGCATCAGAATGTCATGTGTGGATACATGAGGTTTTGTGTCGATGCATACAAGTTTAAGTTTATATTACAGGGGCATCAAAGTGTTATGTGTCGATGCATGAGGTTTTGTGTCGATTCATACAAGTTTAAGTTTGTATTACAGGGGCATGAAAATGTTATGTGTCGATGCATGAGGTTTTGTATCGATGCATGCAGGTTTTAAGTTTGCATTACAGGGTCATCAAAGAGTTATGTGTCGATGCATAAGCTTTTGTATCGATGCATAATAGTTTTGAAATAGTATTCCAGGGACTTCAGTAAGTTATGTATCGATACAAAACTTGTTGTGTCGACTCATAATGATGCATTATGAGTAAAATACATTTTTAGCTTATTTTAAACATGTTATATTATATTTTTGTAGTACACACATGTATTTAGTATTTCACATATATTTGCAATCATTCAAAAATCAATTATGAAGGGGTTTCTCACAAACTCCCCCTTTTTGATGATGGAAAATATCTGATGATGTGTGGTGATATAGTGTAGATGAATAAGCTTGCTCCCCCTGAGTTTGTGCATCTTCTTTCTAACACAAACACAATCTTCACTAACACACTCTTCTTCTCCCCCTTTGACCACATCAAAAAGAGAATAAGCAATATTTTCAGTAATCTTAGCACATAAGAAAATTGATATACAATTTCAGCAAATAATTGTCTTGGCATTCACACAGAATGTCCTGGTATAATGTTATCAATAACTGAGTAAATAACAGAGTAAACAGAAAGTGATCAAGTTAAAAGTAATTAATTGCAGATAAAAGTTAGATTACATAAGCAGAATAGAATGTTTGAAGGAGACATTAACACAACCATTTGAAAGAAAGAAAAAAATGGCATGAGTTAATGGTATTTATTACTCTTATGTGTCAACACAAAATTCGTATGTGTCGACACATCCTGTGTGAAAGAACAAATTTTCTTTGTTTTAAACATTTTGTATCGACAAAAAATCTCTCTAAGTCGAAAAGAAGGAATATGTGTCGACGCAAACCTTGATGCGTCGATCTGAAACCAAGTCTTGCATTCTGTTTTTATAAGATTTTTTATATGAGTCGACTCATAACTGTATGTATCGACTCATAACACAGATTTTGACAGAAATTTCAATTTTTCACAGTTTCTTGTTAACAAAGGGATATGGTACCAAATTCCAGTTTAAATGATTATGAAAAAAATGAATCATCTGAAGAGTATTGTGCATGCCTAATGATGTGATGGAAATTGCATATGTCAAATTCAAATAATTTATGTAAAAGAGATACACGAAGACATTATCAATGGAACATTTAGATCAACTTATAAATGATTGAGAGAGTATACAGGAAGGATATTACCTCGTTTCATTAGATAGGTAGACACATGTACTAAAGCTGAAAAGCACATCTCAACAGTATGGTGAGACATATATATATTTCGACTACATATATGCTTAAGACATCACGTAAGAGAGATCTAAAATTTCTAGCTCACGACGAATGTTGAAGAAAAGTTTCGTTGCTATTGTTTTTGTAAAGATGTCAACAAGTTGATTTTTAGTATCAACATGCTCAAACGTAACATCTTCCTTTTCAACATGATCGCGAAGGAAGTGATGCCTAATCTCTATGTGTTTAGTGCGTGAGTGTAAACCTGGATTCTTAGTGAGATTTATAGCACTTGTGTTGTCACATTTTATTGGAATACGTTTTAATTGAAAATCGTAGTCTTGTAATTGTTGCTTCAGCCATAAGATCTGAGCACAACAACTACCGGCTGCAACGTATTCAGCTTCAGCAGTTGACAAAGCAACAAAAACTTGCTTTTTTCTATGCCAACTTACTAAAGTGTTTGAAAGTAAGTGACATGTTCCACTAGTGCTTTTCCTATCTGATTTGCAGCCAGCAAAATCAGAATCGGAGTAACCTACTAAAGTGCAATCGCTTCCCTTGGAATACCATAGCCCATACTTAGATGTATTATTGAGACACCTAAGTATACGCTTGACAGCTTTCAAGTGGGATTCCTTAGGATCCAATTGATATCGTGCACACATGAAAACACTAAACATGATGCCAGGCCTAGATGTTGTAAGATACAAGAGTGATCCAATCATAACTCTATATTTCTTGACATCAACACTCTTACCATGTTCATCCTTGTCTAAATTTTTGTTGGTAGGCATGAGGGTGTCAATTGGTTTTGAGTTGTTCATCCCAAATTGTTTAAGAAACTCTTGGCAATATTTTGTTTGACATATAATTATTCCTTCATTGAGCTTCTTTATTTGGAGACCGAGAAAGTAGTTTAGCTCTGCCATGAGACTCATCTCAAATTCACCCTGCATGACTTTGGAAAATTCCTCGACCAAGTGCAGATTAGTTGAACCAAAAATAATGTCATCTACGTATATTTGAACTAAAAGGACGTGCTTTCCTTTATGTTTAATGAAAATAGGGGTATCCATTGTACCTCTTGAATAACCATGATCAAGTATAAATTTACTAAGTCTCTCATACCAGATCCGAGGGGCCTGTTTAAGACCGTATAAAGCTAGTTTTAATTTAAAGACATGATCTGGATATTCCTTATTTTCAAAACCAGGAGGTTGTGAGACATACACTTCTTCATTTATGACTCCGTTAAGAAAGGAACTTTTTACATCCATTTGATAAAGCTCAAAATCTTTTGCACACGCATAAGCGAGCAAGAGACGTATAGCCTCAAGGCCAGCAACTGGAGCATAATTCTCTTCATAATCAATTCCCTCCTCTTGGTTATACCCTTGTGCTACCAAGTGTGCTTTATTGCGGGTTATCATTCCATTTTCATCAAGTTTATTTCTAAAAACCCATTTAGTGCCTATGATATGATGGTCTCGCGGACGAGGGACAAGTTCCCAAACGTCATTTCTTTTAAACTGATTTAGTTCTTCTTGCATGGCCATTAGCCAAAATTCATCAATCAAGGCCTCTTTAGCATTTTTAGGTTCTACTTGTGAAACGAGAGCAAAATGATAACAAAAATTACTTATCTTGGAGCGAGTCATTACTCCTTTTGAGATATCTCCCAATATGTTGACAATGGGATGGTCTTTAGAGGACTTCCAACCTAGTGGAAGATCATTTGCTTCCATTTTCTCTTCTTCCTCATCTTTTGAAAGGCTTGTATCTTTTTCTTCCTCATCATCAACTATTTTGGATTGAACAGTTTCCTCAACAGTTTCTTTGAGTATATTCTCAGTAGATACATCTGCACCATCAAGAGAAATACCTTTTCCGACATGTTTCAGATAAGATTCATCAAAAGAGACATGAAATGGCTCCTCAGCTGTAAGTAAACATTTATTGTATACCCTATATGCTTTGCTTGATTGTGAGTATCCAAGAAAGATACCTTCATCTACTTTTGCATCAAATTTTCCAAGATTTTCTTTTCCATTATTTAAAACAAAACATTTGCAACCGAATACATGAATATGTGACAAATTTGGCTTTATTCCTTTTAAAATTTCATAAGGTGTTTTATCCAAAATGGGACGAATTAATATTCTATTTAAAACATAACAGGTTGTACTAATTGCATCAGCCCAAAAATATTTTGGTAATCCACCTTTATTGAGCATTGTTCTCGCTAACTCCTCTAAGACACGATTTTTGCGCTCCATAACTCCATTCTGCTGTGGAGTTCGAGGTGATGAAAAATTATGCTCAATACCATGCTTGTCACAATACTTATCAAAGAGATGGTTTTGAAATTCACCTTCATGATCGCTTCGAATTGCAATTATTTTCAATTCCATTCTGTTTTGAGATAGTTTTGCAAAACTCTTAAAAGCATAAAAAGTTTCATTTTTGCTATGAAGGAATATAGTCCAAGTAAATCTAGAGTAGTTGTCAACAATTACAAAACCATAATAATTTCCTCCTAGACTTTTTGTTCTAGAGGGTCCAAAGAGGTCCATGTGGAGAAGCTCAAGGGGTCGTGAAGTGGAAATCATATTTTTAGATTTGAAAGAGACCCTTGTTTGCTTTCCCATTTGGCACGCATCACATAGGTGATCCTTTGTAAATTTTATCTTTGGAAGACCTGCTACTAGATCCTTGGATACAACCTTATTAAGCAAATCAAAGTTAACATGTGTTAGACGTCTATGCCAAAGCCAAGAATCATCATTCAAGGTGACTAGACACTTAGTGCTTGTTAAGGATAAATCTAAAAGGTCAAGCATATAGACATTGTTTACTCTAATGCCCTTAAACACAATATCGTTTTCAGTATTTTCAATTATGCAGCAAGTGTTTGTGAAGGTAACTTTATAACCCTTGTCACATAATTGACTAATACTCAGCAAATTATGTTTAAGCCCCTCTACTAAATAGACATCAAAAATAGTAGTGGTAGAGGGATTATCTACACTACCTTTACCGAGTATAGCTACTTTGTTATTGTCTCCATAAGTAACAAATCCTTTCTTCTTTTCCTTGAAGTCAATGAAGAGCGATATGTCACTGGTCATGTGCCTTGAACACCTGCTGTCTAGAAACCATCATCTATCCATGGATGTAAGGCACTTTTCCTGCAATATCAAAAGAGAGAGGTAGGTACCCAATTTTTATTGGGTCCATGTGGGTAAGTGGTAACATGGTTGCCTTTAGGCCTCCATTGGCAAATTCCTTTAGTAACAAGAAACCTCCTAAATTTGCATTTTTCAATGGTATGACCAAAACGACAACAATAATGGCATAAACCATGATGATGATGTATTTTTTTACTTCTGCTCATTGAATCCTTTGGTAATTTTTTAACAAAAGCATATTTTGAATATGGTGGATTCAACGTTTTCTTAAACATTCTAGGATCGACTGCAAAAGTAACTTTGAGTTGTAAAGCTTTTTCTAATTTGGCATTAAGAGTTCTAACCTCTTGTTGCCAAATATGGCAAACTTCACATTCCCTTATGGGAATACATCCTGTAACATCCTTATCTTTTGAAATTTCTGCAATACTAGCTTTTAGACTTTTTAAGTCTTTTTCAGCTTTATAGACTTTACTCTCTAGAAATGAAAATATTTGTTTATCGAAGGATAATTTCTTAAAAGCATCTTCGGCTTTGTATTGTAGTTTTTCAAAAGCTATTTTTAGTTCAGAAAAGGTCATAGAAGAAAAGTTGTTAGGATATGCTTGTCTTACTTGCTTGTTGTGGTTGTCTTTCTTGTGGTAGAATTGATTTTTGGTATGTGCCATCAGACATAAATTTGCACTTTCATCACTACCACTTAGACTGTCATTGTATGATGAATCACTATCGCTTTCCCATGCAATGTAAGCTCTTCTTTGTTTGTTGAACTTCTTTGGTGGAGCTTTTCCCTCATCCTTTTTCATCTTTGGACGGTCTGGTTTGTAGTGTCCAACTTTACCACAATTGTAACAAGGTCCTTTACCTCTTTGTTTTTTATTTTCTTCTTGCCTTGGCTCTTTGGATTGTTTTCAAAAGCTTATGAGATTCTTATCGGAGTGCTTAATTATATTCTTTCGAATAATTCTATTGTATCTCCAAACAAAGAGTCCCATTTCTTCATCATCAGAATTTTCATCACTAGTTGAGTCATTATCATCTTGCTCTTTGGTTGAGGACTTAGAGCTAGAAGCCATTAGAGCTATTGACTTCTTCTCACCCTCCCTGTCTTTGTTCCTTTCCTTCTTACTCTTATTTTCGTAGTGACGTCATTTGCTTCCTTGATAGCTGTTACTTTAAGTTGCCATTCCCTGTTAAGACATCTCAGAATTTTATTAGTAGAAATTTCATTGGAAACAAGTTTTCCAAGTGCATTTAAACGGCTCACAAGATTAACGAATCTCTTCTGCATGTCAGAGAAAAATTCTCCATGTTTCATGCGAAAGAGCTCGAACTCTTGATTAAGTGTATTGATGCGGGACGGTTTAACTTCAGTAGTGCCTTCATGGGAAATTTCTAAAGCATCCCATATTTCTTTAGCGGACGTGCAGTGAGACACCCTATAATACTCATCAACACCAAGTGCTGAGATTATCATATTTCTGCCTCTCCAATCGCACAACCATTTCTTTTCATCCATTTCATTCCATTGATTCTCAAGATTAGGTACTATTGCACCTGCATCATTCCTCATGGTGATTTGAAAGGGACCATTTTGAATGGCAGTATATACATTCCTGTCAATGGAATTTATGTGTACTCGCATGCAGTCTTTCAAGTAGCCATAGTTTTAACCATTGAAAACAGGAGCTCTATTATACGCCCCCTTTGGTTCAAAGGCCATAGCGTTACTAGTAGATACAAAGCACCAGCTAACCGGTGCTCTAATACCACTTGTTAGACGGTGTGGCAAATGATCGAGAGCGGGGGTGAATAGATCACCTCTTACTTTTTCAAGGTTTTAAAATTATTTTATCAAAGCGAGTTGAAAGTAATGAAAATCAATGTCCTGAATCAATTTCGTCTACTTTGAACCGACTACTAGAAAACTTGACATGTGAAAAACATGCTGGATTTTTATTAAATGAAATAGATGAATATACAACTCAGATATCTTAAAGTTTCAATGCACTTATCATAAAAGAAGTATTTCAAATGAATTTAGAAATTTGTTAGGAATTTTGTCAAACACTTGGCATATGCTTGTATAATGATTTAGTAGTGGTGGTTTGGTGAAAATGTTTGAACCACTATGTTTATCATTAGACAGAAAAGCTTAGCAAGCCAATTGAATTACAAAATTATGGAATATGTAAAACTATAAAGAGAAAGAAAGAAGGAACGATACACAGGCAGTTTGGTAAGGAAGTTCCCCACTGTCGCCCTCGCGTGTGGGTACGTCTCCATCTCAATTTCACAATTGAAACTGAGAACTTTTATAACAATTTGCTGAATGTTTGATAACAAGGTTACACTACACAGAAAGATAGAAATACCTATGATCTTCTTCTTCTTGTAAGAACCACCACTTGATATGAGTTGTATCAAGATTTCCTGCAAGGTCCACAAACGATCCTCCACTTCCATGACCTATTTGTTAAAATCCTTCCGATTTCCAAACCCCTCGCTACGGCTGAATCCGACTCGTGCGACCGTGGCTAACAAAACCCTCAATAACACACTTGTTCTTGAAGGACAAACCCTCTGGTTTATTTCTTGAAGCCTTCTCTTCAACCTTCAACTCAGCTGAGATTCTTTTAATACACAGATGAAAGTCATCTCTGACCGCTTGATTCACTTCAACAAGGATGTTTGATTTTCTTTGTTGTTGTTGAATTAAAGATGGTTGAGAAGATGATGAAGATGAAGTTTCTTTAGGCTTCTGGTTGCTCACAATTGTTTGCACACAATTCAAATATGTTGTTGTAACTCTTGCTGAGAAAATTGCTTGCTTATACTTATAACAGAAAACAGTTAGCCAAAAAGAAATTATTATGAGACGATGCATGTTGGTCATGTGTCGACTCATGTTAGTTATGAGTGACAGGATGGGTTGACACACTATGTTTTGAGTCGATGCAAAATCATATTATAACATTTACAGAACCAACAATTTTATATCCGTCGACACATAACACGTATGTGTCGATACATACTGATTGTAATTTTAAATTTTAAACATAAAATATGGTATGAGTCAACACATGATATTATGTATTGATGCATATAAATTAAAAAATGTTTTCCAGGGGCATCAGAATGTCATGTGTCGATACATGAGGTTTTGTGTCGAAGCATACAAGTTTAAGTTTGTATTACAGGGGCATCAAAGTGTTATGTGTCGATGCATGAGGTTTTTTATCGATGCATACAAGTTTAAGTTTGTATTACAGGGGCATCAATATGTTATGTGTCGATGCATGAGATTTTGTATCGATGCATGTAGGTTTTAAGTGTGCATTACAGGGTCATCAAAGAGTTATGTGTCGATGCATAAGCTTTTGTATCGATGCATAATAGTTTTGAAATAGTATTCCAGGGACTTTAGTAAGTTATGTATCGTTACAAAACCTGTTGTGCGACTCATAATGATGCATTATGAGTAAAATTCATTTTTAGCTTATTTTAAACATGGTATATTATATTTTTATAGTGCACACATGTATTTAGTATTTCACATATATTTGCAATCATTCAAAAATCAATTATGAAGGGGTTGCTCACAGTATTTGCTTCGATTGTACTAACAATATGGCCGAATATGAAGCTTTCATTTTCGGCATTGAAGCAGCAATCGACCTGCAGATCAAATATTTGAAAGTTTACGGGGATTCCGATCTTATTATCATCCAGATTAATGGAGATTGGGAGACTCGTCATCAGAATATGGTTCTCTATCGCGAGCATGTTATGAGGTTGATTTCGTACTTCGAAGAGATCACGTTCGAAGACATTTCCAGAGAAGAGAACAATCTATATGATGCACTGGAAACACTGTCTTCCATGTTAAAAGTTAAGTGGGCTAATGAAGCACCTTCCATTACCATCAGAAGGTTAGATGAACCAGATTTTTGCTTTGAAGCCAATTTGGAATCAGACATTAAAACTTGGTTTTATGATATCAAAAGATATCTTGAAATGCAAGAATACCTTTAAGAGACGTCTGTCACAGATAAGAAATTCTTGAGAATATTTTTGGCAAAGTTCTTTCTCAGTGGTGGTGTGTTGTATAAGAGGCATCATGATGGTTTACTGCTCAGATGCGTTGACAAAAGAGAAGCAGCTAGAACCATTAAGGAGATACATGAGGGTGACTTCAGGACTCACTCCAATGGGCATACCATGGCAAAAAAGATTTTGCGAGCTGGTTATTATTGGTCCACCATGGAAAATGACTGTTATAATCATGCACGAATTTTCCATAAATGTCAAGTCTATGTTGATAAGGAACATGTCCCGACCGTACCACTGAATGGCTTGACTTCCCCTTGGTCGTTCGCGATGTGGGGAATTGATATTATTGGTAAGATTGAACAGACTGCATCCAACAGACACTGTTTCGTTCTGGTTGCCATCGATTATTTCAATAAGTGGGTCAAAGCCGCATCTTATTCCAATGTCACCAAGCAGGTGGTAACTCGGTTCATTAAGCACAAAATTATCTATCGTTACGGAGTTCCCGCGAAGATCATCACCAACAATGGATCCAATTTGAACAACATAATGATGAAGGAGCTTTGCGAGTCCTTCAAAAGCAAGCATTGTAACTCTTCCCCGTATCGGCCGAAGATAAACGGTGTTGTTGAAGCGGCCAATAAGAACATCAAGAAGATTATATAGAAGATGGCAGTAACCTACAAATATTGGCACGAGATGTTGCCCTTTCCTCTACATGGTTATCGTACCATTGTGCGTACTTCGACTAGGGCAACCCCATTTTCCTTGGTCTACGACATGGAAGCAGTATTACCTGTAGAAATTGAAATTCCTTCTCTTAAAATCATGAGGAATGTTGAGATTGATGAAAGCGAATGGGTGGAGAATCGACTGGATCTGTTAGAACTTATCGATGAGAAGAGGTTGACAACTGTGTGTCATGGTCAGGTATATCAGCAAAGCATGAGGAAAGCTTTTGAAAAAAAGGTGCGGCCCCAGTATTACAAGCCAGGTGACCTTGTGCTCAAGAGGATAATTCTTTCCCAAGGGGATCCCAGAGGCAAGTGGGCTCCGACTTATGATGGACCATTCATGGTCAGAAAAGTTTTCTCTGGTGGAGCGATGATGCTCGCAACCATGGATGGAGAATACTTCCCTCTTCCTGTGAATACTGATGTAGTCAAAAAATACTTTGCATAAAAAAATAAGAAAGATCCCCGCTAAGTTGAAAACCTTAAAGGGAAGCTTAGACAAAAAACAAGGCGTCCTGGTGAATCGAAAACCCGAAAGGGTGATTCTGGAAAAAGTTAGGGACTTAAAGCAAATGACTACGCTTAACATGATTTCCTTTTTTTCTCTCTTTTGGTCACCTGGCAGAGGTTCAGAGCCAATCAAAGACGGTTGTGTCAAAAGTAGGAAGACGAAGGCGTTAAAGTCATAAGAGTTATAGCAGAGTCAGAACTTGATGGGTATTCGTATTTGCATTTCCATTTGTAAACACTTATTTGTTTTGATTTTGCATTTATATCCCAAATGTAAATTCCTTTTTCATAGCCTCATTTCTCAAAATCAATAAAAGATCCTCTCTTATATGTTCACATAAACTCCTTTTTACTGTTTTGTTTGCAAAAACGTCCAATATTTTGATAAACATGTGCATAGGAACCTTGTTGGCCCTACATAAATATGATAATCTAAGTTATCATTTCTTGAAATACGGATAATAAGTACAAATGTCATGTTATGCAAGGGGCATGTTTGTTTTTCTTCTTGATACTCAGTTACTTTTCTTGTGGGTACTTGGCTAAGTTGTTTCTTGGCCCCGTATTTATGGCAAAGGTCATGGGTCAGGATGCGGCCATGATTGCAGTACATCATCCAGATTAGAAAGTCCGGATGGAGATGATCCTTTTCCATGGAGGCATTTTTTCTCTGCTGCATTTTCATGTGTATCTCGATTGACTATTTTAACATTGTCTGCATGCAGGAACTTGTTTGTTTTTTAATGTCAACCCTGATGCGCTGAGTATGTTTTCCTTGAAGTGTTTATTTTGTTTCTTTTACTTAAACCATTCATTATCACTCTTTAAATGATTTTCTGGCATTTTGATACACCCTATGCCAACTCTTTTGCATAGTCAAAAGATTGGAGGAAGGGCGATACTCTGATTGTATGCTTTTGAGTAGAACCCTGTTGACGATGTACAGGCCTTGTTTCAATCCCAAAACACTGGAGATATAAGGGAGATAGACCCTTTCTAGCCCCCTCCGAGCCTTATAAGTAGGAGTTTCTTTTCTTCATGAAAGAAAACCTTTTTTTTAACCTGGGGCAGGGTAGATGTTTAACTAATTTGATAAAACATTAAAATTTCAGAAGGAGTCCCATCTAAGGATCACTGTGTTGTTATCCCCCGCATTATGAGATCAGGAGAATGTCAAAACCATAATGTTTATTTCCTCACAAGGACCCTGAGGTTGAGATTAAATTGATACAACAATGGTTATCCCTCGCCGACCAAGGAATGAGGCAGTTACTTTACTTCCCAAAGGTTCCAAGACCTAAGATCACATGATTTGTTAAAAAAAACAGGAAAAAAAGGAAATGAATAAGAAACAAAAAGCCCCGCTAAGTCGAAACTTGAAAACAAGTCGCTTAGGCAAAAGTTAAGGTATCCCGCTGGACTCCCAATTTGAAATTCAAAAGAATTCGTCCAGGAAAAAATTAGGGAAGGCGAAAAGGAATTTAAAATCCTGAATTGCAGGAAAGGATTATCCGATAAAATTTTCATCAAAAGAAATAAAAATTGTTTGTTCAAATAAAAAAACGAAGAAGAAGACAAAGGTTAAGTGACGATCATGTCAAGGAATTTGTCGGGATTACTCAACCATTATGAACCCTTTTAGAGATAAGTGTTTGTGTCAAGTCAACTAAACTTAGGACCGGAGAACATCACGAAGGGGGTTGGCACCAAATAACTTGAGCCTTAAAAACTTTTTTCTAAAAACCTCGAACCAGGCCACATTACAACCTTAAAAAATTCCAAACTGAAACATGGGTTTAACTCAAAAGCATACTACAACATGATAGTGCTTCCTAAACATGTGTTACATATATATGTTTGTATCTTATCGCCTGCATCATGTTGTTTTAAAGAAGAAAAGTTTTTGAAGTTGTGTACTCTAACTAGTGATTCACTCATGATAGGGGTGCAACATCTTTTTCATTCAAGGTTTTCAATTTCAAGGTTTATGTAATTGTCGCATCAGGGTTGTCATTCCCATAATAAACATCCTTCTGCATACAAAACAATTGTTTGACATCAAAAAGAGCTTACACAATGAACATCAGTAAAGATCTTAATGTTGTTAGGAGGGGAAGATTTGGATTTTCTGTTGGACATAGGCCATTCTTGTCATGAAAAGGATCTCTCCCTATCCCTAGTGAATTTTCACTTCCTCAGCAGAGTTTTGTTGCCCTAGAAATCTTTTTCAAGAGAAAGGCTTCATTCTGAGACTCCAAGTTTGAAGATGATGCATATCCCCAGTGGATTTGTTTAAATGGGAACTCACGTTCTGAAGAAGTTTCAATTCTCTAGCGGAGTTGCCAATTAGAGATTTATCGTCCTGACTTCTCATATCCCAGCTAATATGTTGCTTGGGGCATCCCTATGTTAGGGTCTTTCCTTATCCTCAATAAAGTTGATACTGTGTGACTATCTGCGTGATTAATCCAATGGTTGCATTCCAAAGGTTCAAAAATCTCCAAAAAATGGTCTTCGACAGAGTTTTATTTCCCTGGTGAAATCTCATTTCTTCAAAAGAGCTTTGTTCCCCCTGCAAAGGTTTTAACCCCTCATGAATGGTTTGTCATCTTGGTGTCATCTTCAACACGGTTGCGCGTTGTATTTTCCAGAGATTACAGTTTTTCCCTGACCTTTTCCCATAATGTCCAATATTCATTTGGCATCCCTCTCCAGAAGCCACAATGTTGATCTAATTTTATCTAGGAGTTTGCAATTTATTTTTGCAAATCCTCTCTGTTTCTATTGGTTACTCATTTGTTACTCCCCGCAAAGTCTCATCTCCCAAAGGGTCTCTCTCCAGCATTTCCTCGTATCTTCTCTTCTCCAGTATATTATGCAATTTATTTTTGCAAAGTCTTGTCAAATCATGACTTCTTGGTCACTGGCTTCTCAATTGGCCATTACTCGGTGCAACATTCAAACAAACATGTATCATTATATTGCATCTACCAAAACGCGTAGCATTTCCATTATATGGAGCATTACGCTATATATATAAAAAAATTCAAACCTGCATCAGAATATGAGCCATTACTGTTTCTGTTTATCCGCAGTGACTTGCTAGTTCTGCAAGTTTATTCCTAGAGAGGTCTTCTTCCGCATTATCTCAAGTTTCACCCCATACAAATATCCTTTTGATGTTAATCATTTGATTGTTTGAGTGTCTACTCTTGATCATAGTTCAGTTTTTCCCTGGAATAATATTCTCGGGTTTAGTCTTCACTGCCCTCACCGGTTCCTTCCAATGTCTATCGATCTACCTTCCGAATACCAGTTTCGTCCTGATATTCACTTTCAGCAGGTTTTTAGGTGTACTCCCTAATCTCCTTGCTTTAGGTCGAGCTCAGAGTTTCGTCTCCTCAGCTTGCGCATGAAATCCAGTTTCATTCTGGTACTCATCTTGTTCAGTTTTGTCTAACTAGTTATAATGAGTCTAGTTTCGTCTCATTTTTTACATACCTTGGACTTTATCAATTATCGTTTACTGAACCTTTTTCGATTATTATTTACCGAGTCTCTTTGCGGTGTTCGTGTTGCGTCCCTGATTGAATTCAGTCTCTCGTGTTCCTTGGATTCTTCTATCAGTTTTCATCACTATCTATCCATTAATCTGAGACCAGCAGGTGCTCTGAGAAACACGTTCTCTCATCACTTTGCTTTGGGCCGAGTTTTGATCTCATCACCTATGCATGAAATCCAGTTTCGTTCTGATACTCATCTAGTTTAGTTTTGTCTAACTAGTTATAATGAGTCGAGTTTCATCTCGTTTTTGTCTTCATACCTTGGACTTTATCAGTTATCATTTACTAAAACCTTTTCGGTTATCGTTTATCGAGTCTCTTTGTGGTGTTCGTGCTACGTCCCTGGTTGAATTCAGTCTCTTTTGTTCCTTGGATTCTTCTTTCAGTTTACGTCATTGTTTATCCATTAATCTGAGACCAGCAGGCACTCTGAGAAACATGCACTCTCATCACTTTGCTATGGGTCGAGTTTCGCCTCGTCACCCGTGCGTGAAATGCAATTTCGTCCTGGTACTCATCTAGGTTAGTTTTGTCTAACTGTATATTTGGGTCGAGTTTCGTCTCGCTTTTGTTCCTTACTCCTGGGATTATTTCAGTTCCTTCATACTGGCTATCTTAGTTTGAGATTAGCAGGTTCTCCTAGAATCACACACTCTAGCCACTCCGCCTTGGGTCGAGTTCAGAGTTTTGTGTCCTCACCTGCGTAATTTTTTCTTTTCCAAAGTTTATTTTCACCTATTCTCTTTGGTTTGAGTCTTATCTCACCCTTTTGTGGTCCGATTTTGTCCTGACACATTTTTGTGGAGGTTTAGTTTCTTCTAAGCTTTGGTTTTGTCTCATTTTTATTAAAATCTGCATGACATCTTCATTCTAGCGCATGTCTTAGGAGTTGTAGCGGTAGAAATGTTTAAGACTAAGACATTGGATTGACTAGACTTATACAGATCAAAATAAAAATTGTCACCGCGCTTTATTGTTTCCAAAGGAATGGGAAAAGAGCGAGTAACCCAAAAAAGAGGGGGAAAGATTCAATGTAAGGGGGTTGGTTATGCAAAGGGAAGGTATTAGCACCCTGAACATCTTCGGTACTCCGCAGGAACCTCTTTGTAAAATCTGTATATTTTGGCTATAAAATGTTGAATAAAAATGGATGGTGGAGGTGAGGAAAGAAATATATTTTTGTGGTTTTTGCACCCGCCATAGTTGCGAACCTTTAATGCCTATGTAACACCTTTCGTGCAATAGGGGATCAGGGTACACGTAGTTCCTCTTTTAAAAATTTAAAACACAAGTGTGTTAGTTAATTTTATGAGATAAGACTTCATCGTCATTATCTGTGTGGAAAACATACTTACTACCCACAATCATGAGAAAGGAGAATTTGCATCATCTCAAAGTGGAGGATATGGCTTGGATTTTAAAATCAACAATGCCTCACTCAACACCCAGGTGGAAAATATCTCTCTTCACTATACATTATAGAAGTATAGTTGTTTGCATCACTACAAGGATTGACAAGAGTCCAATCTTTTGAGAAAAGTTTTAAAGTAGAAGCCAAAGTGGCAAAATAGTTTGAAATGAGATTGATTGACTTTTAGTCTTCTCACAAAAATGTCAAGGTATTATTAAGTTGATTGAAGTTTATTTATGAAAAGGTTTTTAAAATGCATGGACCTAGGTCCAAGTTTATTATGAAAGTGGTTAAAGTTTAAAAACAAGAAGGGTTTTCAAAAAAGGAGGGAGAAGATTTTTGAAATTAAAGAAGATGGGAGGAGAAGAAGAGACTATCCTAAAGCATAAGGTAAAAGCTAGGGATAAGAACTATCTAACCAACAAGAAACCAACACTTGACATTATGAGCCAAGATATAATTCTCATTCTTTGGATTGAAACCAAACAAACAAATATACTAGACCTCTTGGGAGAACCAAACTTCAAGTTTATTATGTCTTCATAAAAATTGGATAGAGTAACGACTGTATACAGGTGAATTCCGGATTACAAACAACGTATGTAATCACAATAACCTGCATACAAAACAAACAAACAAACAATGTCTTAAGGTAAACCTAAAGAACTTCAGACAAAATATCAACTAAGATCACAAGGTCTCCAACATAGGCCAAGGTTTCTAATCCTAAGTCCAAGAAGTCCAATACTTCATAATGCCAAGGACAGTATCCAAATAGTCCAAGTATTATTAAAGGTTTTTATGGTTCATGTTGATTATTAGGTGTCTTAGAAGAGAAAAGAAAAGGCTCAAGTGAGCAAAATAAAAATGACATGAAATGTAATGCTTAAAGTAAATGGTACATAAAGCATAAAAAATACAAGGCATAAAGTAAAAACAATTTAATAATTAGTGGTTAGTTGGATGACCATCTTGAAACTTGCATTTGGAACTCATTAGAGGATTGGTAGAACCAAAGCCTCTACACAATAAGTTGCATTTGCTTTTTGTCAAGTATATCATCCATTTGGAATCCTCAAAAGTACCATTTAATGATCTATGATGTTTAAGTGATCCGCGTTGACCAAAAGTGTTGTAGATTCATTAGAGGATTGGCAGAACTAAAGCCTCCACAAAATGAATCTCAAGGTTATTGGATCAAAGAGATCAAATTAACATACTTGGGCTTGCAAATATAGGTTTGGGCCACAAATGATCATTTATTTAAATTAGGACAAAATTTAGCGTTGTGTTAAGCAATCTTAAGTGGACTTATGTAGAAGCTGCACCTATTTTGAGGCCGATCAATAGCAATTTATGTATTTCATGTTTGGATAAATGATATAGAGATCATTATCCCATAACATATAATATAATGAGAAAGGGGAATAAAATGAAGAGAGAGGGGATGAAGCAAACAAACCACATTTGAATTAAACTTTAATTAAATTGTTATTAAAATCATTCATCCATTTTTATGGAGTTAACCTCAACACCATGGATCCAATGATGTTAACAAAGTTCATAATCAAAAATTCAACCTAAGATCATCCAGAAAATAATCACAAAATAATATTGCATTTAATATATACATTAAAAAAAGTTTTAAAATGTTTTCAAAATAGAAATGAAAGAGAAAAATATCAACTATATTCAAATTAATCAAGAAATAAAAAGTAAAACCATAGAAAAATCAGAAATGAACTAAAATAGTTTTATATAATTTTTGGTAATTTTTTAAAAGTCAGAAACTATTTTTAAAATTAAAAGAAATGAGTGAAATAAACCAAAAATGATAAAAAAAATAACATAGTCAGAAATAAAAAATAAATGAGGTCACCAATATTTGTCACAATATCATTGGATCATTCCATAATTTTTTCAGAATTTAAAAATGCATAAAAGTATTTTTAAACATTTAAAACAATTCAAATAAAGTGAAAATTTATAAAAAAATATCAAAACACAAAATAAAATTGTGAAAAAATAAAAATCAAAAAGAGAAAAATCAAAAATATTTTTCATAATTTTTTCAGATTTTTTGACTAAAAAATGAATTTACTATGATTTTTTGAAATTTAAAACAATTAAATATAAAAATCAGAAAAGAAAATAAAGTCAAAAATATGTGGACCATTGGATGAGAGTCAAAACACGTTAGCAATCAAATCCAAGGGATCTGGCGGGTTGTGCATATCATGGTCAATAGTGAATAAAGCACTGAATCAAATGTAAATCAGAAATTTAAAAAAATCCAAATGGCGATGTTTCATTGGTTAAAGGATGACACATTGGTCATCTTCAACCTCCAGCCAATCCCAAAACCAGGTTGCTCAATCTCTAAAATTAGATCACGAGAGCTATGCCATTCGCTTCGTCTCTTCAAGACAAAGACAACCACACCTTCGCGATAAATTTATATAAATTGTAGCTCAAGCAATTTGGAAGGAAAGTTTTGAAAAGGGATTTGAAATTTCATGGTCAAAACATGTTTCCAGATAAAAGTAAGTGTTGCGACTAGAACCAGGGCAATGAGAGCATCACAATGATATCAAAGTTTTGAAGAATTGATGAAGAAATCTACCTATTGAAGTTGAGTTGCAGAGCTCTGAAACTGGACTTCTATGGAGCAATATAGGACACGATTCTTGAAAGTAATTATATGGTTAGCTTCAGGGAAGATCAAGGGAGGTAAATGGATTGAAAAATTGGAATGAAAAAGGCTTGAACACAGATTTCAAAGTTGCAGAAATTTGAGTTATGGAACAAGTTTGGCAGGGTGATTATGGTTATCCAAGCTTGAGAAAATGAATGAGGGATGACCCTCTATTTATAGGGAATCAAATGGAATGTCCAAGCGTGTGAAATGATGAAGTTTGGAGGGAAATCGTGTGAAGTTGCAAACAAGAAAAGTGTGACTTCTAATTTTATCAAAACTCATCCAAAACGCATGTTTTGTTGTGCTAATCACTTCTGGAAGTTCACTAAACATGTTTAGAGGAAAAACATGTAGAAACAAAGTGTTTAGAATCTAAACCAATGATTTCAAATTCTGACTTTTGAAGAAACTTCAGTTCCAAGTTACCAAGTTCAAACCAATGGCATTCTTAGCTCAAGGGGTATTAGGGCATGATTCTCGATGCTTTAGAAAGATGGGTTTACAAGATTTTCAATGGGAAAATAATGGAGTCAAATGGATGTTTGAGCTGAAAGTTGCAATGAGTCAAAATTGGGAAAAAAGGGTTAACTTTCCATACTTAAAAATATTTCAAATTTTTCTTCAAAAGTGACCTATAATGTTTTGCATCCAAACATGGCCTTTCACTTGGAATTCGCTATTGACAAAAAAAGATGGAATGAAATAGACCTCTTAAATGACATTTTGGAACTTGAAACATTCAAAATCTCCAAAAATTGAGAGAGTTATGAATTGTTGAAGTTGGCAAAAAATCATGAAATGACCTATAATCTTTTGTATCCTTAGGGTATCTTCCATCCATTTTATCACTTTGCATATGAAAGAAGAATAAAGTTCACATCCTCAAGATCATTATGGAAAAATAGTGGGCTCAAGGTGATAAAACTTGACCAAGTTATGATCATTTGAAGTCACCCATGAGAAATTGGGGGTTCATCTAGAGGACTTGTAATCTTTCTTCATCATCAAGTTTCTTCCACATGAAAACTCCTTGAAACTTTTGAAGTGATTTGTTAATGACCCTTTGAAGAGAAGGATGTCTTTGGAAACACCCAAAAATACCAAAAATGAGCAAGATATACTTCTTTGAAGTTCAAAACCCTAGCTCATAGATCAAGAAAATGCTTTGAGGAACATTGACAATTTTGAACCACCTTTCTTGTACCAACACTATTTCTTTGTAGATAGAAGTTATTGAGGATGAAAATGAGAATTCATAGCCACCAAAACTACTTCCATATCTTGAGAATTGAGAGAAATATTCACTTGTGATCAATGGGAACAAGACTTTGTCAAACCATGACAACTTCTTCAATTAATCCCTTGCATTCTTGAATCAATCTTGATGACTTGGAAATTTAGTGAACCAAAATAAAATTTCCATGCCATCCCTTCCAAAACAACTTCAATGGTGAGGTTTGGACTTCTCAAGTTTTGTTGACTAGGGCATGGAAATAAACTCATGAACCCAAGGAGCAACTTGCTAAGCCTCATTGCCTTTACCTACATTATTAACAAGTAAGACAAACCAACATTGCATTTTATTAATTAAAATAAAAATCAAGAAAAAATATTCATGATCACAAAAGAAAACAAGCCAAGGTGCTTGGTGATTCCTCAAAGAGAAAAGCTAAAGATTTGGGGGGAACCAAAAGCCCAAATGTGATCTTGTTGTGATTGAATCATGGTATGATGAAGGGATCATAGGGAAAAAAATTAGGGTACAACAACTGCTCTTATTTATGTTTATTCTATCCGGAGATACGAAGGTTAAAAATCTTCGTCTCGACACGATCGAAGATACTTAAATATAAAACAAACACTATTTTTGGCCCTAAGATGCCATGCAATGCTTATGAGCGTGAATGCATATGAACAAAATCAAAGAGACACAAAACACCGCTGAAGATGTATCAAAGGAAATAAAGAAACAAAAGAGAAACCCGACCAGGAAAATAAGTCACTGGTGGATCAAAAGGCCTGACTCATAGAGGATGACAAAAAGTCAAAGGATACACCAACTTTTACTGAAGGCGAAACTACCAACATTCATTGAAGGTAGAAAGAGGAAAGAAATAACAACATCGACGTTTACTAACGGTGAGCTACCAACGTTCACTGAAGATAGAGATGAAAAATCATCGATGTTCACTGTCGAAGACCTACCAACCTTTACTGAAGGTAGAGAGAAAAGAAAATATAATAAGACTGGCGTTCACTGACAGTGAACTACCAATGTTCACTGAAGGTAGAAAAAAGATAACAATCGCCAAATTTCACTGAAGGTGACCTACCAACTTTCACTGATGGTAGAGAGAGAATATATCATAGCACCGCCGTTCACTGACGGTGAACTACCAACGTTCACTGAAGGTAGCAAAAAGATAACAATCACCAACTTTCACTGAAGGTAGAAAGAGAATATATCATAGCATCGCCGTTCACTAACGATGAACTACCAATGTTCAGTGAGGGTAGCAAAAAGATAACAATCACCAACTTTCACTGAAGGTGACCTACCAACTTTCACTGAAGGTAGAAAGAGAATATATCATAGCATCTCCATTCACTGACGATGAACTACCAAAGTTCACTGAGGGTAGCAAAAAGATAACAATCATCGACGTTCACTGCCGAAGACCACCAACTTTCATTGAAGGTAGAAAGAGAATATATCACAGCATCGCCGTTCACTGATGATGAACTACCAACATTCATTGAAGGTAGAAAAAAGATAACAAGTTTTCCCCAAAATTATGGCATTTCACCTAGAACAGGTCTCAACTTCTTCTTTAACCAAAGCATTCTGCTTGGATAGGGTAATATATTAGCTATCTCAAATAAATAGACTACCACTTGCAAAGATTTCACAATGAACTGTCTCTGCGATATTGAAAGTCTTTCCATCCACTGGTGTAATTTGACAACAAACTGCAAACTATCCACTCATAGAGAAGATAGCAAAAAAGTTACGTTGACTTTTACAGGGAAGTACA
Source organism: Vicia faba (assembly GCA_948472305.1). Classification (NCBI taxonomy): domain Eukaryota; kingdom Viridiplantae; phylum Streptophyta; class Magnoliopsida; order Fabales; family Fabaceae; genus Vicia; species Vicia faba. Next base: position 1,173,283,662 of record OX451738.1, read on the forward strand.
AGTTGCCCAAATAACGAGACCAACTACTTCTTGTTATGGAGGATTGTAAAAAAAAAAGACTTTCTGGGGAGAACAATATGGCTTCCTGGGGAAAGAAATATGACTTCTTGGGGAAATGCCATTATATTCCTGCTGAGGAGATAAAGTCTTCTCGTGCAAAATAAATGCAGATTCTCAAACCAATGCTCGAAGTCTGCAAATATCATACGTAATAATATTGCCGAGGATCAAAGATTCAAACTAGAAATAAACTAGAATGAAACAGTCGTCCAGAATACATCCTTTAAGAAATAAACCCAAAAGGGAAACCCAAACCCTCCAGACAAAGAGCCGTGCAGGAAGGCTAGAGCAAAAATCTGCCACAAGGGATAATTTAGTGGGGAAATTTAAAGAACATACACTTTCTGCTTATGACTGATACTCTGTTGGAGAGAGGACAACAAAATTCTGCAAAACAGGACAATACGTCCACAAAATAACGAATGTGAATAAGCAATGATTTTCCAAATTTAACTATGCTTGATCTATGTATGAATGTATGAGTGTTATCGTGCATATGCTGACAAAACAGATATATAACACTGGGAGTAACCAGGAAAAACCAACTCGGGCACAAACAACACTCGGATAAATCACATCCAAGATGAACATTCCAAGAAAAAGTAAGCGCCAACTGAGGAAACAAAATCCTAATTCATGGCTTAACCTCACTAGGGAGAAACGTAATCCGGAAGTAAACAAAACATAGTGATAAAACAGTACAAATACAGAGATATAACATCCTTCTCCAGCCTTTATCAGGGAATAACACTCAGACTTCAACGGGGAAATAAATATTTTCAAATGTAACGCTTCTACTGGGGATTGCAAAATCAATTTCAAGTAAAGCAGACGGACACCAAATCATCAAAATATCCACTAGGGAATTCAGGCCCATTCTGAAGGAGGAAAAACATACAAACTTCGCTAAGGCATATAATGTCCCATAATCGAGACATTAACTGGGGATTTCATGTTGACTTGATTGAGGAGGTCAACACCACATTCCCAAAGGGAAAACCAATATACGTTCTTCACTGGAGAAACTGGAGACATGTGTTCTTCGAGAGTAATTATTGTACCAACTTCTCTGGGAAGAAAGAACTTCTATCAAACAAGCGAAACCTTCACTGGAGATCTCTTGAATTGAGTCTTCATATCATGCAAACTCAGAAAATAAGAAAAATGAACCAAAACTTGGCTGGGGACACTGGAGCCACAAACCCAATACAGCGAAAACATCCTGAGAAAATCTTCCCCGGGAAACAAAACTTCTCAAAACAACTGGAGTTCATCCATCCTGGGATCACCACTTTTGTTTTTCTATTGCATCACAAATTTTAAAGTAAAAGCAAATTATAAATTATTTTTGAAAATCAATTTTGTTATTTTATCTTTTCGCTTTAAAAGTTATTATCAATAATAAATGGAGTCTTTAAAAGCTAAATAAAATAAGAAATACAAAGAATTGGGTAAAAGCTCAAATTTCATTAATAGAATAGTAGTCTGCGAATGGCGAGACTCCATGGATGATTACAAAGTTCGGAAAATGGTAATATATAATGGAAAACATACATTGAGTTACAATGACCACCATCCTCTCTAACAACTTTTGAAATCTTGAGCAGCAGCTTCTGTTGAAGTATGGTAAGGACTCAAGAAGATTGTTGCTTCAACGATCAAGTCTTGTCTGATGCAGTTACTTTCCAAGAAAGTCCCTAACATTTTCCTAAGCTGCCCTTGTGGGTTTTCGACTTAGCGGGAAATTTTATTTTGTTTATGTCTCTAATTTTTACCTAGACCGCCCTTTCAAGTTTTTGGCCTACCGAGATGCTCTTTTTTTCCTAAGCCGCCCTTTCGGGTTTTCAACTTAGCTAGTTGTTCTTTTATTTCTTTAGGCGAAGTATTTCTTGACTGCATCATCATTCATGGGACGTGGGAACTCCTCGCCATCCATAGTTTCAAGAATTAATGCATCGCCAGAGAAGGCTTTCTTGACAACATATGGACCTTCAAAATTGGGAATCCACTTGCCCCTAGAATAAACATTAAAAGACATGATCTTTCTGAGAACGAGGTCTCCTTCTCTGAATTTACGAGGTTTGACCTTCTTATCAAAAGCTTTATTCATTATCTTATGATATAACTGCCCATGACACAATGTCGTCATTCTCTTCTCTTCAATCAAATTCAAATGGTCGAAGCTATTCTGGACCCATTTAGCCTCTGACAACTTCTTTTCCATTATCACATGCAAAGAGGGAATCTCAACCTCAATTGGGGGTACCGCTTCCATTCCATACACAAGGGAGAACGGGGTTACTGCTGTTGAAGTGCGGACAGATGTTCGATATCCATGCAAAGCAAAATGGAGCATTTCATGCTAATCTTTATAAGTAACAACCATCTTCTAGATAATCTTATTGATATTCTTATTAGCAGCTTCAACAACCCCATTCATCTTTGTCTTGTACGGAGATGAATTATGATGCACAATCTTGAATTCCTCACAAAGTTCTGTCATCATCTTGTTGTTCAGATTCGAGCCATTGTCAGTGATAATTCTTCTCGTCACCATACCGACATATAAGATTATTCTTAATGAAGCGCGCAATCACCTGCTTAGTAACATTAGAATATGAAGCTGCTTCCACCCATTTGGTGAAGTAATCAATTGCTACCAAGATAAAATGTTGTCCATTCGAAGCTTTGGGTTCTATCATCCCAATCATGTCAATACCCCACATTGAGAAGTAACCTGCCTTAGCATCTTTTTAGCCATCGAATGTCCATTGGCATGTGTGCCAAATGATCCTTCATGAACCTCATGCATCAACATGTCTGCTTCGTGTCTATCCACGCATCAGAGCAAGACCATGTCATAATTTCTCTTGTACAACACATTTTCACTGAGGAAGAAGCTGCTAACCAATCTTCTCAATGTCTTTCTATCTTTATTCGATGCTTCAATCAGGTATTCTTGTGTTTGGATAAAATGCTTAATATCATAATACCAAGGTTTCTCATCTGCTACCTCTTCTGTTGTAAACACATGAGCGGGCATATCCAGTCGTCGAACCATAATTCGAGGTATATCATTCCAAGTACTTGATACATAGAAGCCAGAGTTTCCAGAGCATTCAGCATTTGATTTTTGTCTCTGGGGATGTGATGGAATTCAACTTTGTTAAAGAAGGGTAAAAATCTTCTAGCATAATCTTTGTAAAGGATTAAGCCAGGGTGACGAGTATCCCATTCTCCTTTAATCTGATTTATTACCAAAGCTGAATCGCCATACACATCTAGAATTTTAATTCTGAGATCAATAGCTTCCTCGAGACCCATGATGCAAGCTTCATATTCTGCCATATTATTAGTACAACCAAAGGTCAACCTTGCAGTAAAAGGAATGTGTGATCCATGTGGAGTGACAATCACAACACCAATTCCTTTACCATAAGCATTCACAGCTCCATCAAATATCATACTCCAACGAGATTCAGGATCAGGACCTTCCTCGGGAAATGGTTCATCACAATATTTCACTTTCACAAACATCACATCCTCATCGGGAAAATCAAACTTCACAGACTAATGATCATCAACTGGTTGGTGAGCAAGATAATCTTCCAACACGCTGCTTTTAATATCTTTTTGAGTGCGGTATTCGATGTCATATTCAGATAACAGCATCTGCCAGCGGGCAATTGTCCTAGTAATAGCATGCTTTTCAAAAATGTACTTGATTGGATCTATTTTGGAGATCAACCAAGTAGTGTGGAATATTGTGTCTCACAATCAGTAAAATTTGTACTTAGATAATAAATGGCATACTCTTTCTTCCCTGTTTCATCTTGTTGTCCCAGAATATAACCTATGGAATTATCTAACACTGTCTGTTTCATAATCAACGATCTTACTTCAACAAGAGGGGGCAAGATAAGAGGTTCAAGTAGATATTATTTAATACTTTCAAATTCCCTTTGGAAGTCATATGTCCATACACAACCTTGATCTTTCTTTAACAAGTTAGAGATCGATTCACACGTTGCAGTCATGTGACAAATGAATCTGGAAATATAATTCAAACGCCCGAGAAACCCTCTGACTTGTTTTTCAATTCTTGGCGCTGACATTTCTTGAATTTCTTTGACTTTATCAGGGTCAACTTCAATCCCTCTTTGGCTGATAATGAAACCCAACAATTTTCCTGATCGAACACTGAAGGTACATTTATTTCGATTCAAGCGGAGAAGATACTTCCTCAAACGCTGAAACAACTTCAACAAATCTTCTACATTCCCTTCTTCAGTCTGGTATTTAGCAATCATATCATCAACATATACCTTAATTTCCTTGTGCATCAGATCATGGAATAGGGTTTTCATAGCCCTCTGGTACGTTGCACCAGCGTTCTTCTACCCGAAAGGCATCACTCTGTAACACAATGTTCCCCACGGTGTGATAAACGTTGTTTTTTCCATGTCCTCTGGAGCCATTCTTATTTGATTATACCTGGAAAATCCGTCCATGAACGAGAATACTTTGAATTTTGTTGTTCTATCCACTAACATATCAATGTGTGGCAATGGAAAATCATATTTTGGACTAGCTTTAATTAGATCTCTGTAATCCACGCACATGCGAACTTTTCCGTCTTTCTTTGGTACTGGGACAATATTGGAAATCCATTGAGGGTACACTGATGTCACAAGAAAACTGGCATTAATCTGCTTTAGAACTTCCTCTTTGATCTTTACTGCTATATTTGGGTGAGTTCTTTGCAATTTCTGTTTGATTGGAGGACACTTTGGCTTCAACAGCAAATGGTGCTCTAAAATATCTGTATCTAGACCAGACATATATTGGTAAGACCAAGCAAAAATATCCATATACTCTTTCGGCAACTCAATCAACTTTCTCTTCACATCAGGATGCAGTAATGTTCTAATCTTGACTTCCTTCGGATCTTCTTCTGAACCCAAATTAATTACCTTCAATGGCACTTTGTATGGCTTAATGGCATTTTCCTCGTGCTCAAGCAACCGTGAGACCTCTTCTGGAATATGCACTCATCAAAAGATATGAATTTCTACATTATAGGTCCTTTTGAAAAGTCAATAAAAACACCTTTTGGGTCAAAGCTTCTTACATGAACATGGAAGACCCAATTGAGATGAAACCAAAAGGGTTGTTTAGGGGACATCCAAAGCTTTCTAAAAAGCCCAAGAATACCTCTGTAGGGTTAAAATTGGAGGAGATATGCATTGTCAAAGTTGACCATTTTTGCAAAATTGCTAAAAGTCAAATGTGCTCAAAAATACATTTTTTGTCAAATGGGCCTAGCATTTCATGATTGTATCTTGTTAGAAACATGGTACATGACCCAAATCAGCATCCACGCATTATTTGCTTCATTATTTATTTTATTTTGATTTTTTATTATTTAAAATTCAAATTAAATCAAATAAATTGCAAAGAAATATAAAAAGATTGGTCTTGATCTGATTTTTTGTAGGAATCAAAATCCAATTAGGTTGGCATAGCATCTCAAATCGTGCAAGGGATGATTGAAGCAAAAAATTTGCATGATTAGGCTATTTGGGAAAGATATAATACAAGATCAAAATCAAATCAAATTTTCATGATTCACAAAGATTTAAATTGTTTTTGTTTCTCTAATTCGTTCCACTATATATACATAACATAACCAATGCGCAAGAACAAGGATTGCAGGTCGTGAAAGCTAGCAAGAAAACTCAAAATTTTGGAAAAAAGCTGTGGATCGGTTTCAAGCTTAGAGGTCAATTCAAATCATTACAAAGCTCATAATCGATTCCTGGACCTTCCCAGAAGCTAACACGACCAGTTGCACGCCTCCACGATCCTAGAATCAGCCTACACGATCCTCACAGTTTGGCTTATTTCTTGAATCTGAGTTTGATTATTCATGCATGATTAACCCTTTTCAAGCATAGCATTATGTTTGTACTGACATTTGGGATGTTTTGGTTTAAGTAATTTTGCATTTTGATACATGTATTCACAAACTGCCGTTATTAGGACTTCCCTTGTCATTTTAGGGTTTTTCTATACAGGTTAAATAGGCCCATGAAAAGGGTACCATGATGCTCGTGAGACCAAGACGAATTGATCTATGTACTCACAATTGATTTATCATGCTTGCTGTGAATTTTTGAAACTTGCAGTGCTATAACAATGGAATTTTTTCCGTAGGTAAAAGTTTCAAACCTAAAACGACGGACAGGGGAAGAAGAAGCTAGCGTGTCTAACCATCATTGGCCTAATTGAATAATGGGCGCACGTTTTTTTTTTGTTTCAGTTATCCACTTGTTGTTATATATGATATATTGTTATTATTATATTAACAATTAAACAATGTAGCTCACTTGGTTAAGCGCGCGTGGTAATGAGTGGGGGGACCTAGGTTCTATCCCAGGTCCTAGTGTTTTCTCTATTTTCTTAATATTTGACAACATGTTCCATGCTCCACGCTTCCAGGCATCTACCATATGCTACAACCATCCAGCCGTTTGATACATCTCTAATCCAAATCCAGCACTCCATCAAAGAGGACCATGGTACACCATCAGAAAGAGGATGCACTGAATCAGACGCAAAGACTGGGTTGAGCAAGGAATGGGCCTAACAAATTCAACATACACCCCCTGATTGCTTCTAAACAGGCCCATCTCTTTTATTTTTTTAATTTCTTATTTTTATTATTTACTAATCATCTTTTACACAAAATAACAAAAAATCATTTTTATCATAAAATCAAAAATCACAAAAAAACATCAAAAATCATTATTTTTTCATAAAAATATTTTATTTCCTTAATTAATTAGTTTAATTATTTAGGGCAATTTAATCCTTTTTTCATAATTTAAATCAATTAGAATTAGGGTTAATTTGTACATAACCTAATCTTTTCTTAAAAATAACCAAATCATTTTTTCAAATAGACTTTTAGGTTTTGCTAATTATCCTGGAATTTAATTCGCCGCGCGCATTCTTTAATTTCCTTTTTATTATTATTATTATAACTGCTCCGAGTTTGTAATAGTAATTAGGGTTTCAATTCCGCATCTTTATATTCAGTCAAAATAATTATGTATCTTCAAAAGCCCTTAATAGCTAGGACTTTTAACTTTCCCGCATTTTATTTCCGCCAACTATAAACTGCTTAGATGTATGTTAATAGGATTGTATGGAAACACAAACTGAAAATTAATACGGTAGAAAATCCTAAATGTGCAAAGATAAATTAATTGAAAATTACACTCGTGCATGCTCACTCCTAGGGTTTACTCCACTCTGGTTTCCTTCGGTAAATGGTCATGAAGTATAGGGTTTGTTAGTGGTTGTCCTCTAGCCCCGAAAGATCTAAAATGACCCATTCAGATGTTGCCTCGGAAAAAGATCTTTAAGGCTTTAGGATGATTACTAACATTTCCTAACATTGCTTTTGTGATCGTATTTGTCCCTTCAAATGTCCCTAAAAAACTCCAACGATGGTGCTACCAATTTCTCAATAATGGGATAGCATTGTCTAAAAGGAAAACGAACATACTTTTTCGAGTAGGTAGATTAGTTCCTAAGTACTTGCTCAAACAAACAAAAACTTTTTCACACCAACACTTTCCAAAAAAAGTTTTCAAAAACAACTTCGTAACACTCTTGAGGATAGAAACAAGGGTTAAAACAAAGTAAAACAAAACTTTTCAAAGCAAGCACACACGAGAAATTTCAAAATGAGCAAGTACCTAAGAGCCCGTGGAAAACCACGAATGGAAAGGGTACTAACACCTTCCCTTTCTATAATCTATCCCCCATACACAGAAACATCTTGAAAAAGGTTTTTTCTGTTCTTTTTCCTTTTCCTAATTGGATAAAATAAAAGTCGGTGGTGACTCTTGCTTACCGCGACATTTGAGAACAAAAAATGCAAACCTGTATTAACAGTCGGTTCTGCCACCGTATCACAGAACTGGAGACTCTACTGGGGACTAAAATATAAAGTGGGGTAAACCTTAGGATCTAGGTCATATTTAATTGCTTTCTCTTGATTGTCTTACTTGCTTTATATTTATGGGAACTATTCGGGTTATTTGATCCTACACCCGGATCGGGAAACACCTTTTAGGTAAGTAGTAATAAATTGTGAGGGAGCTATGTTGAGGTATACCGACATGGTTGAAGCAGTAGCTACGTTGATGTGGCACTTTGGTTGGTACCCGTAACCCTTGAGTCAATCAGGGAGATGTACGGGGCCACCGTGTGGTGTCATAAAGCATCAACTGACCTTAGAACCTTTAATTGCACAACTTGGCCAGTAGGACGTAGCGAGATGGTCGACTTTGGTGTATGCCCAAGGTCGGCAGATACTCGATGCTACACTTATTGAGGTTTAACCCTTGAGTTTTATTTGGTTGCGAGTCAATCGCCTATTGAATGAAGCTGGGGGAAAGATCAGTGATATTGAGATCCCTTAGAACCCGGTTACTATTTATAGGACAGGTTGAACCAATCCAACTTCAAGAGGGTACGACCTTAAAACTCATGCAGGCCTTAAACCTAAGGACTTGGTGTGACTTGTTTGTTATTTTCTATACCTGTGATTTTCTAACATAATCATGACATCATAAGCATGGCATATCATGGCTAACCATTTCAAGGATTTCCTAGGGCTCATTTTTCCTTTGTTTTATAGGACATGGCATCCGCCCGAAGGAACACTATACAGATCAACCTTGTGAAAGTGTCTCTCCAACTAAAAGACCTGTCATTAAGGGTTCTTGAAAGTTCTCATTTCACTAAAAAGCATGGTCAGTTGCTCAACTTGGCCACATCAAAACCTGATGAAGAATTATTAAAAGTGTTGTTTCAGTTCTTCGATCCTGTGCACCATTGTTTCACCTTCCTGGATTACCAGCTAGTACCTACTATGGAGGAATTTTCTCCATTGTTGGAGGTACCTATTCTTGACCTGTTACCTTCAACGGTACGGTAGAACAGCCAAAGCCTGAAGAGATTGCTAGAGCTTTGTCCTTACAATGGTCTGACATACTGATAAATTGGGAGACTAGAGGGAGTGTCCGAGAAATTCCAGTTAAGTTTCTATTCGAAAAGGCTTACCATTTTTGGGATACCTTAGATTTACAAGCTTTCGAAGAGGTGCCGGCACTTCTCGTTTACAGGACGGTACTTTTCCCTAATGCGGATCAACTCGTAGATGTGAACACTATTAAGGTTTTTCTGTCTCATAATCCGGTATCTACATTACTCGGGGATATTCTACACTCTCTGCATGCTCGCACTCTAAAAAGAAGGGGGACCCTCAAGTGTTGCACTCCTCTATTGGCTAGGTGGTTTATTTTGCACCTACCTAGATCTACTTTGAAGAATGAACAGGGTAAAAGATGGTCTCATCGACTGATGTCCCTTACGTATTCAGACATCGATTGGTGTTCACGGTTCACGGAAGATGTTACTATCATCGATCGTTGTGGTGAATTCCCTAATGTCCCTCTCTTAGGAATTAGGGGAGGAATCACTTATAACCCTTGCTTAGCATTACGATAGTTTGGTTATGCGAGAAGGGATGGTCCTCATTATACACTTATTCAAGGAATCACCTTCAACTATTATAATGATGTTCAGGTTTACCGCAAAAGGTTCATACAAGCTTGGAGTATGGTACATAGGATTAACAACAAGACACTTGGACATAAGAATTCCATACCTCTCGAGCTTTATCTCAGATGGGTACGAGCCCGCGCTCAAACTCTTATGATGCCTTATCCCTCTATCCAACCTATGGAACCAGTTGCCGAGGGAGACACTCCTCATCTTGTTCTTCATCCAGACATGCCAACTGATCACGAAGAGTTACAAAATTCATGGGTTCAGCTTAAGAGGAGCGGGATATGTTTGAAGCCCAATTCTACGCCAACGAGAAGAAGGTCTTAGAACTCACTAGGCTACTTCATGAAGAGAGAAATATCAACGCCTACATCGTGCCAAAGAGGATGCGCTCATGGGAAACCTAGTCTTCTTTTTGTTTTATTTTGCTTAATTGTACTCTCAAAACACATTCTTTGTAACAATTCAAGTTTACTAATACAATTCACGTTTGTTCCTTTTTGTTTAAGAAAATTTGAGCCTTTAAGAACCCTTGAAAACATTGCATACATATCATACATATCATTGCATAATAGGATTCATAACAGGTTTCTCATCTCCTCCGCTATTTATTTCAGCAATGGCTCTTAAACAAACCGTGAAAGATATTCACACTCAGAACACGCAGTTCCGGCAAATGATTGTGGCTCTGGCCAAAGGACAGGAAGAGCTGAAGGCTCTCATTGTTAAGAAGAACACTAAGAAGACCAAGAGGACAGCCAGTGTGGCACATATGAGCAGAAGGTTCAGAGGACCGCCAAGACGGGTTATTGATTTAGATTCTTCATCTAAAGAGGGAGAGAATCAAGAGGGTGAATCCAGAGAAGAGAACCATAGTCCTAAAGAGTCTGACAATGAAACTGATTATAATGAGGAGCAGTACCCTCCGGCTGATGAAAAGTATAAGCAGTTAGAAGAGCGTATGAGTGCTATGGAAATCCAGAAGGTTCCTGGGCTGGATTTTGAAGAGTTAGGTCTGGTCTCCGTAGTTGTCATCCCCCCAAAATTCAAGGCACCGGTATTTTCTAAGTATGATGGGGTCTCTTGTCCTAAAATGCATCTCTGTTCCTATGTGAGGAAAATACAACCTCATATTGCTGACAAAGACTTGTGGGTTCACTTCTTCCAAGACAGTCTATCTGGAACACAACTGGATTGGTTCTATCAGTTGGAAAGAGCCAATGTTCGTAATTGGGAAGACCTTGTTGCTGCATTTTATAAGCAATATCAGTATAATGCAGACCTCGCTCCCACCCGTACACAACTCCAAAATTTGTCTATGGGTTCGAACGAGGGTTTCAAAGATTATGCTCAGAAGTGGAGAGATTTGGCTGGAAGAGTTCAACCTCCCTTGGCTGACATGGAGCTCGTGGATATGTTTATGGGAACTTTGACTGGGCCATTTTTCAACCATCTGATTGGAAGTTCATCGGCTGGTTTTACCGAACTAATCTTCACCGAAGAAAGAGTGGAAGCTAGAATCCGAAGTGGAAAAATTCAGAAGGATGCCTCTTCTAGTGCTGTAAGGAAGTCGTTTGCAGGTAAAAAGGAAGTCAATGCCGTCTATAACCAAAAGAATTAGAATTGAACCAAGCGCCATCCGGCGGTAGGGGATGCTATGATTTCCAAACCTACACCTGCTCAACAAAGAAACAATCAGCCAAGAGAAGAAAGACCAGCTAGACAGTTCACTCAGATTAACATGACACTGTCTCAGGTTTTACCTAAGTTGCTGAAGTCCAATCTGGTTACTCTGAGGGAAGCTCCAAAAAATACGAACACCACCTCTCCCTACTATAAACCGAATGCTCGTTGTGCTTACCATTCGGAAAGTCCAGGCCATGATACCAATGACTGCTAGGCTTTGAAGAACAAACTGCAGGATCTGATTGATGCTAAGGAGATTGAATTTGGTCCCCCGGAGACTCCCAACGTTATCAATGCTCCTATGCCGAAACATGGTCGGCGTGTTACTGTCGTTGAAGAAGATGTGTTTGTGACTTCTGTGGAAGAATTGGTCACCCCACTCATGATTATCAAAGGGAATTTGCTGAAGGCCGGTTTATTTTCGGGATGTGATGAAGCTTGCCACCTTTGTTCATTTCTACCGACTGGTTGCCCTTTGTTGAAGACAGGTGTTCAGCGCCTGATGGATGACAAAGAGATTCTGTTTGAGAAGACTCCTATTCCGACTGTTTCCTGTAAAGACATTGTGATCATAACCATTTTCGCCAATCCTCCTAGGGCCTCGGCTAAGAGACCCATGAAGATTACATCAGTTCCGAAGGTGACTCCGTTGATCATAACCATGCCTGGACCAATCCCATACTCCTCAGACAAAGCTGTTCCTTGTAACTATGGGGCCGACGTCTATTACCACGGCGTAAATCAGGACATGCTAGCCATTGAAGACAAGATTACTGAAAATGCTGATTTCGACATCGTCAATATTGCCGGAACCAGTAAAATAACAAGAAGTGGAAGAGTGTTCTCCCCTGAAATTTCTCCCCCGAAGACTGTTACCGGACCTGTGATCATTCCTGCTATGGTTCCACCCAAGACTACTACTGTAATTCCAGTAATCACTCCTGTTGACCCTCCCATAACCGAGTCGGTCGAGACTCGAGGAAAAGATATACTGATTGAGCCTGTCCTGAAAAAGGCCAACTCAGTAACCATACCAAAAGCTTCCAAAAAAGAAATGGAAGAAATTTTGAAGATAATAAAGAAGAGCGACTACAATGTGGTCGAGCAGCTGGGGAAGACCCCATCCAAAATTTTATGTTGGCTTTGTTGTTGTGTTCTGAGGCCCATGCGAAGGCTTTGGTTAAGTTTCTGAAGAAGGCTCACGTTCCACAAGAGACATCTGCTGATCATTTTGAAGATTGTGTGGCTAGTCTGACTTCCGATAATGGTTTGGGTTTTTCTGATGCAGATCTGACACCAAAAGGGAGGAAGCATAATGATGCTCTTCATGTTTCCGTTGAATGCAGGGGCACGACTCTGGCCCATGTTTTGGTAGATACTGGCTCCTCGTTGAATGTGCTACCTAAAAAAGCTCTGGACAGATTGGGCTGCGAAGGCTTGACCTTAAAGCCTAGCAATATAGTAGTGAGAGCTTTCGATAGTTTGAAGAGGATGGTGCATGGGGAAGTGGATGTCCCTATCAAAGTTGGTTCCCAGACCTTCGACTCCACTTTCTACTTAATGGATATCAAACCATCATATTCTTGCTTATTGGGACGCCCTTGGATACATGGGTTTGGGGCTGTTACTTCTACCCTCCACCAAATGTTGAAGTACCCAATAAGAGGAAAGATTGTCACTGTGCATGGTGAAGAGGAGTATATGATCAGTCTCTTGAACTCCTTCAGGTATGTGGAAATGGATGGCGAGTTCATCGAGACTCCTTTCTAAAACTTTGAAGAGGTACCTTAGATTAATGCTACAGCAAAAACTACCGATAGTCCTCCAAAGGTCACCAAATCTCCCTTGAAGATGGCTTCTCTCAAGGATGCACAAGCAGTGGTTGAAGATGGTGGGTCTACCATTTGGGGTCAGCTCTCGATTATTCATTACAAATCTGACAAATCTGGTTTTGGCTTTACTACAGGTGCTCAAAGGGTTGTTCGTCACGCTCGGGCTGGAGGACCTCCCCTACGCATCATCAATCCTGGGGACAATGCGCTTGAAGATAGTGATGGTGATTCCGACATTGACAGCTGGATCTTCCCGACTACCAACGGCGGACTCAGTAACTGGACTGCCATGGACTTTGTACCAATTACTTTTGTTCAGGAGTAATTGTTTTTCTAATTTTTCGGATATGTAATTTAAAAACAATATAAACTATATATCCATGTGTCTTACCCGGGGCACAATGGTTCTATTTGTGAGGGTTATTATGTTCATTTTCATATGACATCAATAAAGCATTGGACGTTTGCATACAAATTTTGCGCTCTCTGTCTTTCTTTTCTTTTATTCTGTCTATACCGATATGCTCTTACACACACTCACGTATCCAAATGCAGATCCATATCCACTCTGGATCCCATTGATAACAGTTCTGCTACTGCTCATTATGACTTTGAAAATCCTATCAACCAAGCCGAGGACGAAGGTGAGGAAGATGTGAGGTACCCGGAGAACTTGCTAGACTATTACAGCAGGAAGAAAGGGCCATACAGCCTCATGAAGAGTCAGTTGAGACAGTGAACTTGGGTACAGAGGAAGACAGAAAAGAGGTTAAGATAGGTGCAAATCTGGAGCTTAGTGTTAAACAACGGTTGGTACAGATGTTGCATGAGTATGTTGAAATCTCCGCCTTGTCATATGAAGACATGCCGGGACTACAGACGAATATAGTGGTTCATCGTCCGCCGACTAAAGAAGACTGCCCTCCGGTAAAGCAAAAGGTCCGTCATATGCGCCCTGAGATGTCAGAGAAGATTAAAGCGGAGGTTATGAAACAGTTCAACGTAGGGTTCTTAGTTTTCACCTCCTATCCGCAGTGGGTTGCTAATGTGGTTGCAGTACCTAAGAAAGATGGTAAAGTACAAATTTGTGTGGATTACAGAGACCTGAACAGGGCAAGCCCCAAGGATGACTTCCGGCTTTCCCACATCGATGTTCTAGTTGAAAACACCGCACACACAAAGTATTTTCCTTCATGGACGGTTTCTCTGGCTATAATCAGATCAGGATGGCACTTGAAGATATGGAGAAGACAACCTTTGTTACATAGTGGGGCACTTTCTTCTACAAGCTGGTGCCGTTTGGGTTGAAGAATGCTGGGGCAACTTATAAGCAAGCTATGGTAGCTATGTTCCATGACATGATTCACCATGAGATAGAGGTTTACGTCGATGACAAGATAGCCAGGTCTCAAACTGAGGAAGAACATCTTGATCATATACAAAAGTTGTTTGATAGGTTAAAGACGTACAAGCTGAGGTTAAATCCGAACAAGTTCCCCTTCGGGGTAAGGTCTGGTAAGCTTCTGGGATTCATCGTCAGTGACAAAGGTATTTAAGTAGACCCTGCAAAGGTTAAGGCCATACAAGAGATGACGGATCCCCGTACTGAGAAGGAAGTTAGAGGTTTCTTAGGACGCCTAAATTACATTGCCTGATTCATTTCACATCTGACTGCTACTTGTGAGCCAATCTTCGAGCTTCCGAAGAAAGAGCAAGTTGTAAAGTGGAATGACGAATGCCAGGTCGCCTTTGACAGAATCAAGAAATAGCTCCAGGAACCTCCTATTCTGATGCTTTCGACTAAGGGAAGACCTTTGATAATGTACTTAACAGTGCTAGATAATTCAATGGGGTGTGTGCTAGGGAAGCATGACGAGTCTGGTCGAAAAGAGCATGCAATATACTACCTTAGAAAAAAGTTTACCGACTGTGAAACACGATACTCACTGCTCGAGAAAACTTGTTGCGCTTTGGCATGGGCTGCTCGCTGACTGAGATAGTATATGTTGACCCACACTACTTTATTGATATCTAAGATGGATCCGATCAAGTACATTTTTAAGAATCCCGCTCTCTTCGAAAGAATAACAAGATGGAAAATGATCTTAACTGAGTACGACATCCAATACACAACCCAAAAAGCAATCAAGGGAAGTGTGTTAGTTGATCATTTGGCACATCAAGCCGTGGAAGACTACCAATCCATGAATTTTGAGTTCCCGGATGAGAGCATTGTGATGCGGTGGGAGAACTGACTTGAGGTTTTGCATTTTTTGTTCGCAAATGTTGCGGTTAGCAAGAGTCGCCACCGACTTTTCTTTTATCCAAAAAGGAAAGGTAAAAAAGCACAGGAAAGACCTTTGAGATTGTTTTTGAGTTCGGGGGGTAGATTATGAAAAGGGAAGGTGCTAGCACCTTTTTCATCCATGGTTTTCCATGGGCTCTTAGTTACTTGTTTAGATCACTTGCTTTGCTTTTTGAAATTGTTTTAAATGGTGCTTTGTGTGGTTTTGAAAGTATTTTGAAAAGAGGCCATCGTTTAGGAAATCTTTGTAATGATTCTCGTTCGTAAGAATGTATACAAAGACGTTTTGTCTTTTGAAAAATGTTTCAATGTTTGAAAGTTGTTTGGAAATTGTTTTCAAATGTGTGTGCTTGTTTTTGAAAATAGCAAGGATTGTTTTGAAGTTGATCAAGTAACTAGACGCATTCTACTTACTTAAAAGTCTTTCTTTCACATTTTTATTCCTTTGACATTGTTGATTTACCATTGATTTGGTAAACAACCCTATCTTTGGATGTTAAACGGGACGGGCGTGGGTCATCGTATGACCATGATAGCAATAGTGCCAAGTATCTTAGCAAGTTTGAGGGACTAAGATCATTTGTTTTTAGGCAACTTGTGATAGCGTCATCGAGGGACTATGATCTTTTGTTTTGTTTTATTTTGCCAAGATACTTTGCATGCATACCATGGCCATTTTTGTTTAGGAAACCAAGTGGGTGAAAACCTAGGGGTGCTTGTGTGCAATGTGTTATCATTTTTCATGTATTTTTGTCTTGGATTAGGTCTTGTTATTTGTTTGACTTTTGTCTTATCATACAAACCCAAATTTACTAAACATTTATATAATGCGATAAATTGCATATAGTAAATCTAAGCTATTACAACAATATTATGGGAGGGGGGATACAACTTTTGAATGGGGGATATTGCTCAAAATAAAACCCTAGAATAACTATTACAACCCAATTGAATTTATTGTACAATAAATAAATAAACAATTATTTAAATATGCAATAAAATGTAAATATGCAAAAAATGTTTTGTATTTATTTTATATATGAGAAAATAAAGTTATTTAAGTCTTAAAAATAAGAAAAATAATACTATTATTTTTGAAAGGGGGAAAACCCCTAGTTTTTTGTTTTAAAAGAAAATTATGTTTTCTATTATTTATTTGTCCATTTTTTACAAGAAATAATAAATAAAATTATTTACAAGTATTAAAAATTAAAATATGTGAGGGAAATAATATTTTACATGTATGAATAATAAAAATAAAAATATATTTACTATTTATTTTAAGAAAATAAAGTTCTATTTATTTGAATACTCAATATTTTATGCAAAAATAAGATAAAAAATAAAATAAAATGCAATTAAATTAAGAATATATTTTTGGGATTTTTTAATGTTCAGAAGAAAAAAAATTAAAGTCAATAAATATAAAAGAAATAAAAAAATATGCAAAATATAAAAATATGCAAAGGGGGGTGCAAATAGGAATATGGGGGGTGTGAAAAACAACAGGCCCAAGGCGCCAGGCCCAAGCCAGCCTTCGTCCCTGACCTCCATCCAGCATCAAACGCGTGTTTTACCTCCAAACCTGTATCTTGCTCTAGCTTGCATAAAATCAAAAACTCATAACATAAAAAGTGTAGCTTGTAAACTCACGATTCCAATGATATAAAGTTTGTGACCTAACACTCAAAGATCAAGGAGAATTTTATCACCCCTAATTTCTGACCTAAAATTTTCATGAACTTCAAGCTTTAAATTCTCACTACTCATTTAATATAAATAACAACTATGCATATGTACAGCTTAAGCAAGTTAAGGACTACATTTTTACTTCACAAATCGTGACCTAAGGATGCCTAAATAGAGAGATAGAACTTTGAAAAATACCTGGTTCAGCTGAGTTTGGATATGGCAATGTGGGGACTTTGAGTGAGGCCTGAAGATCGTGTGAGCTTCCTTGAAGTTCCCTCAAGCTTTTCCAATGCTCAGCTTGCCTTGTAGATGGTTGAAACTCCTTGTAGAAGTCAACCTGCAACCTTCCAAAATGAAAATGGTGATGCTTGAAACAGGGGTTACAGTTGCAAGACAAGGTCCTGGATAGTTTAGATGTGATGTAGGGAAGATGTTTGAAGTGTTACAGTTTGCAGAAGCTGCCCTGTTTTGGGCAGAAATGGAAGATGTAGGGAAAATGGTGATGCTTGAAACAGGGGTTACAATTTGCAGAAGCTGCCCTGTTTTGGGCAGAAATGTGGTTTTTGGTGTTTGAGAGTGTTTTGAATGTTGTTAATGCGTGCTTAGGCTTGTAACAAGTTTTTGAATCCCTCTAGAATGATATCAAGGCTTCCTTTTAACAGATGTGCAAGTTATCTTGACTTTTGCAAGTTTTCTTGCTTTTGAAGAAAAGTTGAAGTGACCATGCCCAAGGCCTGTACAGGCTAGCTTATGGACTGCAGAGGGTTTGTATACTTTACCTGATGTTTGTGGATCTTTCTTGCAATAAAAGATCGGGTCCATGGCTCAAGAAATGTAAAGTTGCAAAAAGGCTTGCTTTATCAAAGTAGTATTGTGAACTTTATGCCATTTTTGGATTAATTCATTGTGCAATGCTTCAAAAGTAAAAACAAAGCCATTATCCATTGAGTTTGAATTTAATTATGGAGTGTAGAAGGGATTAGGACCTGTAATGTAAGGTACAAGCATGCTAGGAACTGATTTTCAACTTGAGCCATTGTAAACATGGCTTGAACAAAAGTGATAAATTGTCATTTTCTCTTCTTCAAATCTCCCTAACCACAAATGATCTTGGAGAGTTCTTGGACATTTTGGAAATCTTGTAACATTATCTACAATACATATTTGAAATGCATTTTTATATACCTCTTGGAACTAGGTTAAAAATGTCCATGAAGTTAGGTCAAAATCCTGCCTAAATAGGGCAAAATTTCACTCAGTTAAAAAGTTTATGGACCCTTATTCACAAAATCATAACTTGAGATCCAACCACCTTTTGGGAAAACTTTGTGAAGCAAAGTTTTATATTTCATGGAGGACTACAACTTTCATGTTGAAAGTTTTCTTTGAATCCAATTGCATCATGGTGAAAAAGTTGTGGAAAGTTGGAAAAAAATAAGAAAATTTCCATACTTAGAAATTTTCCAAGTTATGAAAATTTTTCAAATTAAAACCCTAATTTTCAAAATTGATTTTCTTGATTAACAAGTTTCATATTTTGACATATCTTGATGAATTATGACCCTTAGCACTTGATTTTGACCAAAAAGTCATAGTTTGACTTTTCAGTGTACAATTGATTTTTGATCAGTTGACTACAAAATTCATTTGTCAATCCTATGCATTTGAGATCTTTTGAACTATGTGATTAGGTCAAGATGATGCTATTGAGTCCTTGAAATCATGATTGAACCCAATTGGCCATTGGCTAGGTTAAAAATCAGAAATTGCCCTTTCTCAATCAAAACCCTAATTTTGACCATTATGCCCTTTTGATGATCTGATCAAATTTCTTGAGGAGTTGTGATCCAAACTTGATAAAATAGTACATAGGATCCTAGAATGTTGTTGTGGATCAAAAATTATGATGTTTGACTGTAAATTGGCCATGGTTGACTCTTTCCCCAATACACGTGATTTTTAGGTCAACTGTCCAATTGACTGGGCAAAAATGTGATTCAAGGCTTGAAACTTGGTATGAGAAATCTTAGGGGTCCAAGATGGTGTATGAAAGTCACATTAAGCATTGATGGTCCAAAATCTTTGTGCAAACTCAAACCCTAATTTGGGGTCATCAATGCAAGATGAGATGTCCTGAGCTGAGCAAACCCTAATCCTGTCTTGAGTCCAAGAAGTCTTGTGAGGAAAAATATTGATAAATGAGAGGGAAAATTTTGGGGTACAACAGATGCCCCTGTTCAATCTTCTTGAACCTGAAGAGTTAGATTGGCGAGCTTTGTCGTTCGTGACTCGAAGGTAAAATATGATTGGATACTAGAGTGCCCATAAATTTGCACTCGTCAAAATGTAGTTGAGGGAATGGGCTTAAAGATGCCATTTGGAGAGGTGATAGAATCTGGTTTGAGATGGGCTTGTAGATGCCATCCAAGAATGTTTGTTGAATTGTGAGTTGTAAGTCAGAAGAGTAAGTATCAGAATGGTATCCGTGCCTGGAACGTATCTGAATTGTATATGGAGACTGAATCTGTATGAGCGACAGAATAGCATCCGTGTCTGGAGCGTCTCTGAGTTGGGGAAAGTCAGAATAAGTGACAGAATGGCAACTGTGTTTGGAGCATATCTGGATTGTGTCTGAAGTTGAGATCTAAATGAGTAGTAGAATAGCATTCGCGTCTAGAGCGTATATATACTGTATTTGAATCTGAAAACTGAATAAGAGCCAGAATGGCATCCGGGTCTGGAGCGTATCTGAACTAGAATCTGAATAAGTGACAGAATGACTTCCGTGTCTGGAGTGTATTTGGAGTGTTTTTGATAGTTTAAATATGAATGAGAAATATAATGGCTTTCGTGTCTTAAGTGTATCTAATCTGTATCTAATAGTTGAAATCTGAATAAGTATCAGGATGGCATCCGTATCTGGAGCGTATCTGAACTGTATCTGAAATCTGAATAAGTGACATAATGACTTCCGTGTCTGGAGAGTATCTGAAATTGAAATTGATAGTTGAATCTGAATGAGAAATAGAATGGCTTCCGTGTCTGAAGCGTATCCAATATGTATCTGATAGTTGAAATCTGAATAAGTATCAGGATGGCATCCGTATCTGGAGCTTATCTGAACTGTATCTAAAATCTGAATCTGAATGAGAAACACAATGACTTCTGCGTCTGGAGTGTATCTGTACTGTATCTACAATCTTTGAACATTGTTAACGATAGCTGTTAATCTTATCCTGAAAAGGGTAAAATGTAAGCTGAAACACAAAGTTATGTTGTATGATGCAATAAATGTGCTTTATCCATGTTTATGATATATGAATGTAATGTATGCGCATGTAAGCTGATTTGTTGTATTTCCTAGGAAAATAAATCCTTGACAGTTGGGGATAATAAAATCCTTTGACTGCTGCCGGGGAAAATAAATCTTGGGCGACTGTTGGGGATTAAAAAAAATCCTGGGTGACTGTTGGAGATTAAAAATCCTTGACAACTTTTGTGGGGATGTGAGGATCCTTCATGTCTTGAAGTTGGAGTATTGACAAGAATTTTGTTGCGAGAAAATGCCACATACTGCTTGAGCAATCTGCTTGGAGAATCCAGAGAACTTTGATGACTTATACTAGGGATTACACAAAGGAAATCCTTGATCTGCTGGAGAATGAGGAAGACTCTGATGACTTCTGCAGGGAACTAAGAATGATAATCTTCATTCTGTTGAGGAGCAATGAAAACTTTGACGACTCCACTGGGGAATTAAGAATGAAAATCGTCATTCTGTTGAGGAGCAAAAACTCTATGGGGAAGAAGGCTTACTAATGGAGAGTAAGTTCAGGAGTTTTCGGTCGTCTGCCACTCTATTGGGGAGTTATCCTAGGTTGGGGAGAGACAAAAATTAACTGTTATCTGGTTGATTTCCAGGCTTCAAGATAACTTACTGGGGAGTTAGGGAAACTGGATGATTTCCACTGTGGATTGATAGTTAGAAGTTTTTGACTCGACTGGGGAAGAAGGTTTCAGCTCCGCTGGGGATCTATAACTCAAAGTCTTTGCTCCGCTGGGGTTTGGGAGTTTGAAGTTTGAAATCTGATGGGGATCAAGGGTTTGAAATTATAACTCTGCTGGGGATATGTATTTCAAGGTTTTAGCTCAGTTGTGGATCTAGATGATGTATTGTAGGGATTGCTCCTGGAATAGTCTAAATACGTTTTCCTATCCTTTCAGTCTGTCAGTAATTGTTCTTTTCCACCCTGTTTATTTGTAAACAGTAATTATGTTCAAATGCATATGTTCATTAATGAATCATTGGACGTTTTTGCAAATAAAAACACAAGTGTAAAGAAAAAGGCAAATAGTTTTCTATACTTTGAAAGAGATATCTTTGTATTTACTTTGAATAAGTGTTTTGTACAAAGGAGACAGACATCCTAGTATGAGGATGGCGTCATAAAAGTACAAAAAATTTATACAAAGAAAGATAGCTATGCATGTAAAAAATCCCATGGGGTTCCCATTCTGCTATAGCCTTCGTAACTCCGAATATCTTGTCCATTCGTTGCTTCATCCGAAGATGATTGGATTGATCAGAAGCTTCAGGTTTGTCTGAGAAGAGATTGTTCTTAAAGTGATCTGACGAGACATATTCATACGCTTTAATTCCCTAACTTTTTCCTGGACCGCCCTTTCGGGTTTTCAATCCACCGGGAAACCCTTTTTTGCCCAAGTCGCCCTTTCGGGTTTTCAAATTTCTGGATGTACAGATTTTTTTGTTTTATCCCTAATTTTTGCCTGAACCACCCTTTCGGGTCTTCGATTCACCGGGATGCCCTTTTTTGCCTAGGTGTGTCAACCTAGCGGGTCATTTACGCGTATTATCTTTTGACTATGTCTGCATTCGCAGGGTGCGGCAGGTCTTCGCCATCCACGGTGGTTAAGATCATTGCCCCACCAGAAAAGATGTTCTTGATTACAAATGGTCCTTTGTAGGTAGGAGTCCATTTGCCCCTGGGATCACTTTGTGGCAAAATGATGTGCTTGATTACCAGATCTCCAACTTGATATATTTGGCGTCTGACTTTCTTGTTGAAAGCCTTGATCATCCGTTTTTGATACGTCTGACCATGGCAAACAGCAGTAAGTCTCTTTTCGTCAATCAAATTTAAATGATCATGTCGGGTCTGAATCCAATCGTCTTCACTCAAGCCAGTATCTTTCGTGATTCTCAAGGAGGGAATCTGAACCTCGATAGGTAAAACAGCCTCCATGCCATATACCAAAGAATAGGGTGTTACCCCAGTTGATGTGCGTGCCGTGGTACGGTACCCGTGAAGAGAAAATGGTATCATCTCATGCCAGTCCTTGTAGGTGACTGTCATCTTTTGTATGATCTTCTTGATATTTTTGTTAGCAGCTTCTACTGCACCATTCATCTTTGACCGGTAGGGATATGAATTGTGATGTTGAATCTTGAACTGCTCGCACAAAGAGGTGATCATAGTATTGTTAAGGTTTGTAACGTTGTTAGTGATGATCCTTTTGAGGATACCGTACCGGCAAATAAGGTTCTACTTGATGAAATGGGCAATAACATTCTTAGTAACGAATGCGAAAGAAGCTGCTTTGACCCACTTAGTGAAGTAATCAGTGGCCACCAGGATGAAGTAGTGTCCATTGGAAGCTGTAGGCTTGATCTCTCCAATCATGTCGATTCCCCACATAACGAATGGCCAAGGAGCTGTTAAGACATTTAGAGGAACTGGAGGCACGTGTACCTTGTCTGCGTAGATTTGACATTTGTGACAGGTACAGGAGTGTTGATAGCAGTCAGCTTTCATGGTAGACCAGTAATAGCGTGCCCGTAGAATCTTCTTAGCCATCGTATGCCCGCTAGAGTGAGTGCCAAAGGTACCCTCATGCAATTCAGCCATGATCTTTTCAGCTTCAGTCTTGTCCACACAACGGAGCAGAACAGAATCATGATTGCGCTTGTACAGGATGTCATTACTTAGGAAGAACTTTGACGAGAATCTTCTTAAGAACTTTTTGTCATTGACTGAAGCTCCTTCAGGATATTCTTGAGCCTCGAGATACCTTTTGACTTTGTGAAACCACGGCCGGTCCATTATTTCTTCGGTATTAATCTCGTGACAATGTGCCGGTTCGTCCATCCGTTCAATGGAGATTTAGGGAGCCTCGTTATCCCAGTTAAGTTTAAACATGGAGGACATTGTAGCTAGAGCATCTGCTAGCTGATTTTATTCTCGCGGGAAGTGCTCGAAGGTAATCTGCTCGAAATGTGGTAACAATGTCAAGACATGTTATTTGTAAGGGATGAGGTTTGGATGTTTAGTATCCCAGTCTCCTTTGATCTGACTAATAACCAAAGTTGAGTCCCCAAACACAATCAAAGATTTGATTCCCAAGTCTATGGTAGCCTTGAGTCCAAAGATGCATGCTTCATACTCTGCCATGTTGTTCGTACAGTTGAAGCAAAGTCGGGCAGTGAAAGGAGTATGGTAACCTTCTGGAGATATAAGCACAACACCGATACCGTTACCAAGTGCGTTGGAGGCCCCATCAAAGTACAGGGTCCATCGGGATCCTTGTTCAGGTCCGTCATGTGGTCTGATATCTTCAATGTTGTCCAATGTCATAATGTCTTCGTCAGGGAAGTCGAACCTCGTGGATTGGTAATCTTCTACAGCTTGATGGGCTAGATGGTCAGCTAGCACACTCCCCTTTATAGCTTTTTGGGTCATGTACTGTATATCGTATTCCATTAGGAATATCTGCCATCTAGATATCCTTCCACACAAATCAGGCTTCTCAAAGATGTACTTGATCGGATCCATCTTAGATATCAGCAAAGTGGTATGAGTCAACATATACTGCCTTAGCCGGCGAGCAGCCCATACCAAAGTGCAACAAGTTTTCTCGAGCAGTGAATATCTTGTTTCACAGTCGGTAAACTTTTTGCTAAGGTAATAAATGGCATGCTCTTTTCGGCCAGACTCATCATGTTGGCCCAGTACGCACCCCATTGAATTATCTAGGATGGTTAGATACATGATTAGCGGCCTTCCTTCGACGGGTGGCATCAAGATAGGAGGTTCTAGCAAATACTCCTTGATTTTATCGAAAGCAAATTGACAGTCATCATTCCATTGAACTACCTGATCTTTCTTCAATAGCTTGAAGATTGGTTCACAAGTAGATGTTAAGTGAGAGATGAACCTTACAATGTGTAAGATTAAGATTGCGCCTAAGAGGGGGGGTGAATTAGGTGATGGTCGATTTTTGACTTATTTTATACTTTCTGGTTTTGATTTAGTGCTTTGAAAACTGTAAAGTGCAGAAAGTAAAGAGACACGGAGAGTTATCCTGGTTCCTTCCACAACCCGGAAGTACGTCCAGTCCCCTTGCAAACACGCAAGAGATTTTACTATATTGTTAGAACTTTTACAAGACTCTTCCTAGTCTTATCCACTAAAGAACCTAACAAATAACCAAGAACACCCTCTTGGATTTCCAATAAGTCTAATGAGAACAATCCTCTCAAAAGATACCTCTTGTTTCCAATAATGGACAACAAGGAACAAAAGTAATCTAATACTTAATTCCAACAATCCTGGAAATAGGTTACACTTTGTATGTTTTTATGAAGTATGATTTCTTGAAAGATGTTGATCAATTAGAGTGACTTCTTTGAAGTTTCTTCTTTCTTCTCTTGTAAGCAATTCAAACTGTAACACAATGGTTAGATAATGCTCAAAGATTTCTGTTCTTTATATGTGTGAAAGTGCAGAAAATCTTTGTTCTTAAAAGTTAAGAAATATGAAGTTTGAATATTTTACAAAGTTCAGATTTTATTGCAAGAGAAGAGTTGTTTTTATGATTTGAAATATTTTGCAATATATAGTAATCAAGATACCTTTCCAAAAGGACACTTTTCTGTTTGTAAAACTTGACAAGATGCAATGTTTGATCATGCAACTATTGGAGAAAAGGTATGAAGGATATCTTGAAACCAGTTCAGATTTTTCAAAGTTTTCAATGTGCAAATCGATTAACATAACATGTAAATCGATTGCACGTGTTTGTAACGTTCAGAATTTCAAAAAGTTTGAAGTGTAAATCGATTAGCATGTTGTGTCAATCGATTTACATGTGTTAAAAAATCAGTTTGTTCTGTGATCAATCGATTTACACAACCTGTAAATCGATTGCTGGCAGGAGCAAACAGTTTTTTGAAAAAGCATGTGTAAATCGATTTACACAAGATGTTAATCGATTTACAGCAGAGAAAAACTTAAAAATTGTTTTGAAATAAAATTGAAGTGATGTGGCAAGTGTGTATATCATTTTTGAGCATTTCTAATCAATGTAGTTTAATTGAGAATTGATATACTTGATTTCTTGCCAAGTTCCTTGAAGCTTTGAGTGAATGATGCTTTAAGATGATTTCCACTTCTTTTCCTTCTTTCCATAATGCTTGTTTGTCTTTCATCAAACTAGCTTGTTTGTCTTTCATCAAAACTAAAGTTGAGTTGAGGCTTGAGATTACATTCTCCCCCTTTTTGATGATGACAAACCATTTTCCTTTATGTGTTGATCAGAATTTGAGCAAAAGGTGTTTTCTCCCCCTGAGAAGATTTCTCCCCCTATGGAGAAAAAGCTTTGAAAATTTGCTCTGTAAAGACAATGAAAACAAACAACCATAAAGTGCTATTACATCCTTCTCCCCCTTTGACATTATCAAAAAGAAGGGAAAGATGCAACAAGAAAGTATACCAGAAAGAAATGTATAGGAACATGAATGAAAAACACAAAACTTTCAAAATTATCGAACAAAGTTTTAAGAACACAATACATAAAATGAACAAAATAAAACAAGACAAAATCCATAATGATACTTATACTAAGAATTTAATAACATTGATCAAGAACATTTTAGAAAGGTCCTTGATAAGGAAATTGTTGTTGAAGAGGTGGTTCGGTGTATTGAGGAGGCGGAGGTGCAGGATTGGTTGGGTCGTATGGAGGGATATGAAGATGTGAATAAAGATATGAAAATTGTTGGTTCACATCATTCTGAAAATCATCTATCCGAGATGAGGTAGAGTCATTTATCTCCGTCCATCGAGCATTGATGTTAGAATTCAGAGAAGCAAACTGTTGCGTCATGAAATCCATAACATCTTGATTTGTGGGACCAGAAGCAGCAGCAGGAGGAGGAACTTCATGGTCTTCTTCATCTGCATTATGACCTTCATCGCCGACCACATCTTCTCCAATGTAAGTTATGGTTTTTGCTTCAGCATTGAAATGAACACCCATTCTTGAATCAACATTTTTGATGGAGATCCTAGTGGTGATTGGATCCATTTCAATCCGCTCAAATCCAGTGAAATCTATATCATAAGCTTCCATAATCCTTGTAATGAAATATGCATAGGGTAGAAAGGTGGCCCTTGCGGCAACTTTTAGCATATGCATCACAATCAATTTTGCCCAATTAACCGGGATTCCATTTTTCCTTGCATAGATGATTTGCAATTCTAGGTCGGTCACTGTACAATGATTCCCTGCTCTAGGAAACAAAATATACACCAGAAAATAGTGAAACAACCTATCATCAATATGGAAATTTCCAGCACTCCATGTGTCCCTAGCTGGAGTAACCCCGCCAAGACTGCGAATCCGCTTGGCACGGTATTCAGATTCAGATAACCTTCCAATGCTATAGAAAAATTCTCGCTTCTGATAGTTTTCCCAAGCAGCATCTTCTGGATCATAGAGGGTACTTCCAGAATATGGAATGTTCAAGATTCTGCCAAGAGTTTTGGAATACAGAGGGATTCTTTTTCCAAGGACATATGTATAACATTTGTTGTTGTCATAGCAGATGTTGCTGTAGAAAATTTTAACCAGATCCGGGTAATAGAAACCATGTGAAGATATTAATGGTTCTAACCCATAAGCAATGAAATCTCTTTGAAATGAGAAGCATTCATCTGGAAAAGTAGATAACATACCAAACTTTGGAGTAGAGACGATTTTCTTTTGAAAATGCTTGAGAAATCTGTCCCGCTGTGGATCCGTGAGGTACTCGAGCACAGAGTTTTCAGATGATGACGAAGCTGGGTAAGTGAGGTCTTTATGAGACTTAATTTGATAATTTGGTCAAGGTTTTATTGATTGGGCAATATAAAGGTGGGAGGTTGAGAGAAAATGAATGTTTGACCAATATATTAAAAGCTCATTACAAGTATCACATGTTAAAACAAAATACATTGCATAGAGAAAATACATAAAAAATGCTTCAGATTCTGTGGTAAATCGATTTACCCCTTGGTTAAATCGATTTACACAGAACATTTTTCATAAAAAGTAATTTTCGTTCAGTGGTAAATCGATTTACATATTGTGTAAATCGATTTACACACAAGATTTTATTAAAAAAAAATGATTTGCTTCAGTAGTAAATCGATTGACATATTGTGTAAATCGATTTACACAGAAGATTTTATTAAAAGAAATGATTTGCTTCAGTAGTAAATCGATTGACATATGGTGTAAATCGATTTATTTAAAGAGAAAATTTAAAACATCATTATTTTTAACATTTGAAACAATGTCTAACTACATATATATGTACACTTAAGGTATAGTCAAGGATTGAGTGCACCTTAAATATCTTGTTCATCGAGGATTCCAAGTTCACGACGAATTTTGAAAAATGCATCCTTTGCAAGTGGTTTTGTGAAGATGTCCGCGAGTTGATTTTGAGTGTCCACAAATGTGATCTCGACATCTCCTTTGAGTACATGGTCTCGGATGAAATGATGTCTGATGTTAATGTGTTTTGGAACTCTCCACCATGATCACTTCGGATTGATGTTATCTTTGATGACTTCTCATTTTGAACTTGTTTTGCATATCTCTTGAATGCCTTGAATGCTTCATTCTTGTGTACTAAAAACAAAGTCCAAGTGAAACGGGAAAAATCATCTACAATAACTAATGCATAAATGTTACCTCCGAAGCTTCTTGTTCTAGATGGACCAAAAAGATCCATGTGCAACAATTGAAGTGGTCTTGTTGTTGAAACCACATTCTTTGGTTTGAAAGTTGATTTGGTCTGTTTGCCCTTTTGGCATGCACTACATAATTTGTCTTTGATGAACTTCATCTTTGGTAGACCAATAACTAAGTCATGCTTAACCAATTTGTTCAAGTGCTCCATGTGAATGTGAGCAATCCTCTTATGCCATAACCAAGCGTCATTGTTGTTTACCATAAGACATTGTACCTTCATAGACAAATCATCTAGAGTAATCACAAAAATATTGTTAGATCTTATACCTTTGAGTTTTACCTCATTGGTTGCCTCATCCATAATAAGACATTCTTCTTTGTTGAATTTGATCTTGAACCCTCTATCGCAAAGTTGACTTATGCTAAGAAGGTTGTGCTTTAATCCTTCAACATAGAGAACATCCTCAATTTGAATGGATGGAGGTGTGCCAACTATTCCAACGCCAAGAATCTTTCCTTTGGTGTTGTCTCCATAGGTGACATACCCTTTGGCTTTATGTACTAGATATGAAAATTGGTGTACATCTCCTGTCATATGCTTTGAACATCCACTGTCAAGATACCAAACATTTGAAGTGGATTTCAAGCATACCTACAAAAACAAATTATTTCTTGTTAGGTACCCAAGTTGCCTTGGGTCCTTCATAGTTAGTTCCCTTTTTCACCCATGCATAATGTTCACTAGCCATACTGAAATTTCTAATATAGCATGCATTTGGTGTGTGTCCAATAATACCACAGTAAAAACAGTTTGGAACAAATTTGCTCTTGTATCTAGGAATTTGTTTTCTTTTAGATACATTAGCCTTTTTCTTTTGATGATTATGAACAACTTGCTTCTTTTCTACTTTCTTGGGATTGGAACTATTACTAGCCTTTACAAAAACAGTGGGATTGTTACTTGGTTTCTTAGTATTCACATAACCAAGACCTCTTTTATCATTAGGATAACGTTGTTGGCTTAGTAATCCTTCCAATCCTATTTGTCCTTTTTCATATCGTTCAATGACTCTTTTCAATTGAACAATTTGAAAGACATTTGATTCACACTTGGAGCATGCAAAGTTTTCCTTTTCTTTTATAAAATTCTGTTTTTGAAGATCAAAATCTTTAGTCATGGTGTCAATTTTTTCTAGACAACTTAGAAGTTCTTTTTCTTGTTTTGACACCTTTTTGTATAAACTTTTGCATTCTTTCAAGAGTTCATCAATTGCACCTTGAACATCATCATCAAAAAGATTAAATTCATTACTAACCTCTTCTTCATTGTCGGAGTGATGCGATGCCATTAAGGCTAAGTTTGCACATTCGTCGCTTTCCGATTCCGATGAACTGCTCATATCATTATCTTCCCATGCTATGTAGGCTTTCTTTTGTTTTGAGTCCTTTCCTTTGAATCCATTTTTCTTTGGGAGATTTGGACAGTTTGGCTTGATATGTCCTTGCTTTCCACATTCATAACATGAGACATCTTGAGTTGATGTGGAGGCTTCTCTTTTCTTAAAGTGCTTTCTCTTATGTGCATGAGATCCGCCTTTGTCATTTCTGCCAAAAAACTTCCCAAGTCTTTTTACTAGAAGCATGAAATTTTCATCTTCTTCCGGATTGTCTTCTTTTACCACTTCTTTTGAATCAATTTTTAAGGCAATGTTTTTGGACTTCTTTTCTAGATTCTCATGTTTTTCAAGTCTACCGAGTTCCGTTTCGTATTCTTGAAGTTTGCCGAATAATGTAGAGGAAGTCATTGCGGAGAGACTCTTTTTTTCCGAGATTGCCGTTACCTTTGGTTGCCATTCCCTAGTCAATGATCTAAGGATTTTCAAGTTGAGTTCATCATTTGACAGGGTTTTACCAAGAGCAATTAAGTGATTTGTCAAATGCACAAATCTCTTTTGTAAGTCAAGAATGGATTCTCCGGGCTGCATTCGAAATAGTTCATATTCTTGACTCAAGGTATTTAGCCTTGATCTTTTTACTTCAGCCGTTCCTTCATGAGTTTGAACCAAGGTATCCCAAATTTCCTTTGCTGTTTTGCAGTTTGAGACACGAAAGAATTCGTCCATACTGAGAGCACCTTGAAGAAGGTTTATTGCCTTTTTGTCATAGAGAACTTTCTTTTTATCATCGTCGTCCCATACAGTTTTGGGCTTTGCAGACCCAACGCCATTGATTACCGTTACTGGGATAAATGGACCATTTTCAACAGCATCCCATACTTCCTCTCCTTGTGCTTCTAAATGCGCCTTCATGCGTATTTTCCAAAAGTCAAAATATTCACCACAAAATAGAGGAGGCTTGTTGTTACTACCACCATCTCTGAAAACTGGTTGATGATTTGCGGAAGCCATTCTGGATCTCTAGGAGCAGGTTACCTATAACCTGCTCTGATACCAATTGTAAGATTAAGATTGCGCCTAAGAGGGGGGGTGAATTAGGTGATGGTCGATTTTTGACTTATTTTATACTTTCTGGTTTTGATTTAGTGCTTTGAAAACTGTAAAGTGCATAAAGTAAAGAGACACGGAGAGTTATCCTGGTTCCTTCCACAACCCGGAAGTACGTCCAGTCCCCTTGCAAACACGCAAGAGATTTTACTATATTGTTAGAACTTTTACAAGACTCTTCCTAGTCTTATCCACTAAAGAACCTAACAAATAACCAAGAACACCCTCTTGGATTTCCAATAAGTCTAATGAGAACAATCCTCTCAAAAGATACCTCTTGTTTCCAATAATGGACAACAAGGAACAAAAGTAATCTAATACTTAATTCCAACAATCCTGGAAATAGGTTACACTTTGTATGTTTTTATGAAGTATGATTTCTTGAAAGATGTTGATCACTTAGAGTGACTTCTTTGAAGTTTCTTCTTTCTTCTCTTGTAAGCAATTCAAACTGTAACACAATGGTTAGATAATGCTCAAAGATTTCTGTTCTTTATATGTGTGAAAGTGCAGAAAATCTTTGTTCTTAAAAGTTAAGAAATATGAAGTTTGAATATTTTACAAAGTTCAGATTTTATTGCAAGAGAAGAGTTGTTTTTATGATTTGAAATATTTTGCAATATATAGTAATCAAGATACCTTTCCAAAAGGACACTTTTCTGTTTGTAAAACTTGACAAGATGCAATGTTTGATCATGCAACTATTGGAGAAAAGGTATGAAGGATATCTTGAAACCAGTTCAGATTTTTCAAAGTTTTCAATGTGCAAATCGATTAACATAACATGTAAATCGATTGCACGTGTTTGTAACGTTCAGAATTTCAAAAAGTTTGAAGTGTAAATCGATTAGCATGTTGTGTCAATCGATTTACATGTGTTAAAAAATCAGTTTGTTCTGTGATCAATCGATTTACACAACCTGTAAATCGATTGCTGGCAGGAGCAAACAGTTTTTTGAAAAAGCATGTGTAAATCGATTTACACAAGATGTTAATCGATTTACAGCAGAGAAAAACTTAAAAATTGTTTTGAAATAAAATTGAAGTGATGTGGCAAGTGTGTATATCATTTTTGAGCATTTCTAATCAATGTAGTTTAATTGAGAATTGATATACTTGATTTCTTGTCAAGTTCCTTGAAGCTTTGAGTGAATGATGCTTTAAGATGATTTCCACTTCTTTTCCTTCTTTCCATAATGCTTGTTTGTCTTTCATCAAACTAGCTTGTTTGTCTTTCATCAAAACTAAAGTTGAGTTGAGGCTTGAGATTACACAATGTAGTTTAGGCGTCCCAAGAAACCTCTGACCTCTTTCTCATTCTGAGGAGCAGACATTTCTTGTATAGCTTTGACTTTGGCAAGATCAACCTTGATGCCTTTGTTGCTTACAATGAAACCTAAGAGTTTACCGGACCAGACTCCGAATGTACACTTGTTTGGGTTCAATCAGAGCTTGTACTCCTTCAACCTGACAAACAGCTTTTGCAAGTGATCAAGGTGTTCTTCTTCAGTTTGTGATTGGGCTATCATGTCATCTACGTAGACCTCTATCTCATGATGTATCATGTCATGAAACAACGCTACCATGGCGCGTTGATAGGTTACCCCAACATTCTTCAGTCCGAATGGCATCACTTTGTAGAAGAACGTACCCCACTGTGTGACAAAAGTAGTTTTCTCCATGTCCTCAGGTGCCATTTTGATCTGGTTATAGCTTGAGAATCCGTCCATGAAAGAAAATACTTTGTGTTGAGCTGTGTTGTCAACCCGAATGTCGATGTGTGGAAGTGGAAAGTCATCTTTAGGGATGGCCCTGTTTAAATCTCTATAATCCACGCACATTATCACTTTTCTATCCTTCTTAGGCACAGGCACAATGTTAGCAACCCATTGTGGATAGGAAGTAACAGCCAGAAATCCAGCATTGAACTGCTTCATAACTTCTGCTTTAATCTTCTCTGACATGTCAGGTCTCATGCGGCGGATCTTTTGCTTCACTGGTGGAGAGTCTTCTCTCGTGGGGAGACGGTGTACCATAATGTCTGTATTGAGTCCCGACATGTCTTCGTATGACCAGGCGAAGATTTCAACATAATCATTAAG
This sequence comes from Vicia faba, assembly GCA_948472305.1. Taxonomy (NCBI): domain Eukaryota; kingdom Viridiplantae; phylum Streptophyta; class Magnoliopsida; order Fabales; family Fabaceae; genus Vicia; species Vicia faba. Next base: position 1,173,316,525 of record OX451738.1, read on the forward strand.
TAGCTGAATTAGGCGCTCCTTGACACTCGGCTCTGGATTGGAACCTATCTTGATTTCCTTTTTGTCATCCTCAGTTCCCAAGTTGATTGTATCCAACTGCTCTTCATGAGGCTGAATTGCTCTTTCCTCTTGCTGTAGTAATCTGGCCAATTCCCCTGGCACCTCACAATTTTCCTCACCTTCGTATTCAGCTTGGTTGATCAGATCTTCAGAGTCACTGAAGGCTATAGCAGTATCGTTACCCATGGGTTTCGGAATGGAAGGATGCCTGCATTTGTGAGTGTGGGTGTGTGTAAGGGCATAACCATCTTAAGACAACAAAATGTAAAATAAAGACAATGAGCACAAAAGGTTTTAAATATGAAAAGCGTCCATGATTCATTAAAATGACATATGAAAATGAAATAAGAACCCTTACAAATGGACCTATGTGTCTCGGGTTAGACACAAGGTTGAAAAAGTACGAATTGTTTGTGAATTATTACAAATCCAACAGAAATGGAAAAGATAAATTACTGCGGTATGAAAGTAATCGAAACAAAGTCTTTTGCTTCCCAGTTGCACAGTCCTCCATCAACAGTAGGAAAAATCCAGTCTTCCAAGATGCCCTCTTCTTCACTGTCCTCTAGTGCATTGACCCCTCGGTGGCTGATCTTCATAGGTGGCCCTCCAGCACGGGAGCGGCGCACGGCCTTCTGACCATTCGAAGTGAATCCCAAGCCGAATTTGTCTGCTTTGAAAGGAAAGTCGGGAAGTTGCCCCCAGATTATGCTTCCGCCTTCTTCCACCATTTCCCTAGCATCCTTGAGAGACGACATTCGAGTTGGTGGTCTGGTAATCATGGATACAGAGGATACTATCTTGGTCGCCTCTATCTTCTAAGCTACCTCTTCTAAATGCTGGAAAGGAGTTTCGATGAATTCGCCATCCAATTCTACATAACAGAAAGAATTCAGATGACTGATCATGTATTCCTCTTCGCCATGAACAGTTATGATTTTCCCCTGGACAGGGTACTTGAGCATTTGATGCAGAGTAGAAGTGACAGCTCTAGCATAGTGGATCCAAGGTCTTCCCAACAAGCAAGAATAGGAAGGACGGATGTCCATCACATAGAATGTGGAGTTGAAAGTTTCGGTTCCCACCTTAATCGGGATGTCCACCTCCCCGTGGACCATTCTTTTAGAACCATCAAAGGCTTTGACAATTATATTATTGGGTTTCAGGGTTAGGCCTTCACAATCCAATCTATCCAAGGCTTTCTTCGGAAAGACGTTTAAAGACGAACCAGTGTCTACCGGTACGTGTGCTAGGGTTGTCCCTCTGCATTCCACTAAGACATGCAAAGCATCATTATGTTTTCTCCCTTTCGAAGTTAAATCTTCATCGGAGAATCCTAGACCATTGTCAGTTGTTAAACTAGCCACACATTCCTGGAACTGATCAGCGGAGGTTTCTTGCGGCACGTGGGCCGTCTTCAAAAACTTGACCAAAGCTTTAGCATGTGCCTCAGAGCACAACAACAGGGCTAACATAGAGATTTTGGAGGGGGTATGCCCCAGTTGTTCAACAACATCATAATCACTTTTCTTAATGATCCTCAAAATTTATTCCATCTCTTTCTGGGATGTATCAGGAATAACAAGTGATTGAGCCTTTGTCAGGACAGGCTCCTCTTTAACATTCTTTCCTTTTTTCTCAACAGCGGAAGTAGGGATGGGAATTGTATTGTCATTGTTGGCGGGTACACTTGCAGGTACGGTTACTGGTATATGTGTAATCTTCGGAATGGCCGCGGGTCCAAAGACTACTGTTGGAGGAGCAATCTCTGGAGAAAAGATTCTCCCACTACGAGTAATTTTGCTTGTTCCGGAAATGTTACTGATGTCGGGATTATCTTCCTCAGAGGTTTCTTCTTCAATGGTCTGTTCAATATGTTTGACACCATGGTAGTAGATTTCTCCACCATAGTTCCATGGTACCATTTTATCGGTTTTTTATGTGGTTGGTCCGGGAATTGTTATCTTCAAAGGAGTAGTCATAGGAGCAGATGTAATCCTAACAGGTTTTTTAGGAACCCTTGAAGGATTGGCGTATATGGTTATTATAGAAACTTCTGGAATTGGAGTGGGTGAAATGGGAGCTTTCTCAAACAAAATTTCCTTGTTATCAATCAATTGTTGGATTCCTCTTCAATAGAGGACAGTCAAATGGGGAGGACGGGTGTGACACCCCAAATAATCCGATTATTAAATAATTAGAATTATTAATTATTAATTTAATTGGAAATTTAATTATTGGTATTTTTGGATTATTGGAATTAATTTAATTAATTAAAGGAAAGAAGTATTGGTGGTGTGAAGAGTGATTAGAGGGTGTGAGGGGTAAAATACTCTACTCTTACTAATTACTAATTTAATTATTTTATTGGAATAATAAAAGGAGTATTAAAAGGAAAAAGAAGAGAAAGAGAGTTATTTTGGAATATCCATCATACGTGCATTTGAGAAGAGGAAAAAGAAGGAGAAAACCGGAAGCGTCATAATTCGAAGAACCCACAAGGTAAGGGGTGATTTCGATTAGTTAATTCGTATTATCGGTTTAGATATTCAATAGTATGGATCATAGTATGTTAGGGAATCCCGGTTTGGAATTCTAGGGTTCCGTAGAATTGTCCCTATTGCATCGAATTGTAGGTTGAAAACCATTAGGTTGTCAGATGATAAAAAGGAATGATGAAATAATGTTGTTTGATGTTATAATGGTGCAAAATGGATGTGTTTTTGTGTTTCTCGTGTTGTAATTCGTATGGGTATGTTTGGAATTGGTTTAGAATGAATAAATGCTGTCAAAAGTGCAGAATTTGACTCTGCAAGTCGTGGGAACCGGTTCCCAGTGGGGAGGAACCGGGTTCCACTGTGTGAATTTATAAAAACTGGCAAAAATGCACGTAGGAATCAGTTCCTGTATAGGTAGGAACCGGGTTCCCGTACATTTTTCCAGAAGCGTGATTTTTGAACTTCGCAGGAATCGGTTCCTGCATATGTAGGAACCGGGTTCTGCTTTAACTTTTTGAAAAATATTAAACTTTGAAAATTCAAAACTTTCAAACCGTAAGTCCGTTTTGAGTGCCGTTTTAGACGTTATTTCTTAAATTTAATGCTCTATTTTATAAAATGAAAAGATTTCCTAAAACCTGAAATTATTTTGAAAATGAGTCAAATCCCGGAATAAGTGATTATTGGCTAACGCACATGGGTGTGTATGTAGCAGTGAACCTGTGATGGATGGATGTATTAATATTGTGTGAATGAAAGGCATGTTTATGTTGCTAATGATGGTGTGCATGATCGTTGAGATATCATGTTTTTGGTTTTGGTTCAGTTATGATAAATCGATGTATTTCATAGACTGATTTGATGTTGCATGCTAGTGATGTGCGTGCATATGCATTGTTTTGGTGAAGTTAATTCCCATTGTGTGGAATTTGACTTGTATTGCCGTTAACCGATACCCGGGTGATGATGGGTGGTTAGGATGGATTCGTGTCCGGGTGTTTATGGATGAATCGATGGTTGCTGTATCCGGTTGATGATGGATCAGTGTTGGGTGACTTGGTCACGTGTTGGTACCACATGCATTGTGTCTGCATTTGTGTTTGCATGGAATTGTAACATGATAGGATGTCTTCCAGTGTTACAATTCTTTGGTTTATTATTGATTTGTGCATAATGACTTGTATAATTGGAACTGCATGTTGAATCTGAATTTATGCTAAAATGGGTGAAATAATATGCTTGTGATATAATGTTGATTGAGAAGCTTATAATGCATGTTAATTATGAGAAATCTCACCCTTACTTTAACAATTTCAGATTAAAGTTAGCAGCTCCGGAGTTGGTGAGGATGGCTCTAGAGCTATGTTACTTTAAGTCCGCGTGTCAGTGTCGTGCTCCGATAGGTTGTAACACTGGGGAACGTTTAGTTGAAGAATTAGTTATTATTCAATTGTTTCTTTGAATTTCATTGGGAATAATTATGTTTTGGTTTATTCCGTTTTGGTTATGGTATTTTTCCGCTGTGTAAGACATGGTCTTAATTTGATTGAATTATTTGAATAATGACCCTCAGTGTAGCATGACTACTGTTTTATTGGAAGTTTTATTTATTTCATAATTGTGACATCCCTTGTTCCGTGTTAACTTTGATGGAATATGTCTTTAATCATTGATATAATTAATATTATTCGGGGTATTTTAGAAGGGGTGTTACAATAGTAGTATCAGAGCATAGTCGGTCTTGTCTTGTATCGTTATCCCTTTTGTATGCGACTAGTGTAAGATGACACTGTCGATACTTGTGTTCCGATGAGGTTGTTTTGTAATGTTACAGAACAATGGCCGGAAGAGGTAACGAAAGAAACGACGATGCTATTGCTGAAGCATTGGGAATGTTGGCTGGAGTACTCCGAGGGAACCAGCAGGGATCTATGATTGGTGCTGACCGACAATTGGGGAATTTTCAGAGGAATAATCCTCCGTTGTTCAAGGGTGCACATGATCCCGAAGGTGCTCAGAAGTGGTTGAAGGAGATCGAGAGGATCTTCAGAGTAATTGATTGTGCTGAAGGGCTGAAGGTGAGATACGGAACTCACATGTTAGCAGAGGAAGCTGATGAGTGGTGGGTTGCTACCAGAACTGAAATGGAAGAAGATGGTATTGTGTTGACTTGGGCTGTGTTCAAGAGGGCTTTTCTGAGGAGGTACTTTCCTGAGGACATCAGAGGCAAGAAGGAGATTGAGTTTCTGGAACTCAAGCAGGGTAACAAGACTGTCAGTGAGTATGCTTCAAAGTTTACTGAGTTAGCGAAGTATTATGCTCATTATACTAACGATGCAGATGGAGAATTTTTCAAATGTATCAAGTTTAAGAATGGTCTTCGTGATGAGATTAAGCAGGGTATTCGGTATCAGCGTATTCGAAGATTTCCTGATCTGGTTGACTGTAGTAGGATTTTAGAGGGGGATCTTGCTAGTACTAAGTCGAATGCTCGAGGGTATGTTGATAGGAAGGGTAAGCAACAGATGGATCGTGGTAAGCCTTATGATAGAAGTAATCAGAGACTCGGTGGTTGGAAGAAGTTTGGTGGAGGAGATTCTAGTTCTTCCATTAAGTGCTACAATTATGGTGAGACAGGACATCATATGGTGGATTGCAAAAGTAATGATAAGAATTGTTTCAAGTGTGGGAAACTCGGCCATGTGGCCAATGATTGCAGAGTAAGAGTGGTGACTTGTTACAACTATGGTGAAGAAGGTCATACTCGTCCTCAGTGTACAAAACCCAAGAAGGAGCAAGCTGGTGGTAAAGTGTTTGCATTGTCTGGGTCAGAGACTAAGCCAGATGATCGGCTGATTAAAGGTACATGTTTTATTAATGACATACCTTTGATTGCAATTATTGATACTGGAGCTATGCATTCTTTTATTGCTTTGGATTGTGCTAAAAGATTGAATTTGGAAATTTCTAATATGGATGGAAGTATGGTTATGGATACTCCTGCGTCGGGTTTAGTGACTACTTCGTATGTTTGTAGGAATTGTCCTATTGTGATTTTTGGTAGGGGTTTCGGTATGATTTAGTGTGCCTACCGTTAGAACAACTTGATATCATCCTTGGAATAAACTGGTTGGAATTTAACCAGGTTCATATCAACTGTTTTGCGAAGACGGTTATTTTTCCTGAAGAGGTTGGTGTCGAACATGTGACTATGTCGGTTAAACAGATGAACCTAGCTGTGAAAGATGGTGCTGTGGTATTTATGTTGTATTCTGCAATAGAAGCGGAGGGAAAAGCAAAGAGTGATGGATTGCCAGTGGTGAATGAATTTCCAGAGGTGTTTTTGGAAGACGTTAGTGAATTGCCACCTGAGAGGAAGGTAAAATTTACTATAGATTTGATTCCTGGAACTAGTCCGGTGTCGATGGCGCCTTACCGTATGTCGGCATCTGAATTAGCGGAGTTAAAGAAAAAGTTGGAGGAGTTACTTGAGAAGAAGTTTACTCGTCCGAGTGTTTCGCCGTGGGGTGCTCCGGTGTTGTTGGTTAAGAAGAAAGAAGGTTCAATGAGATTATGTGTTGATTACAGACAGCTGAATAAAGTTACAATCAAGAGTCGGTATCCTTTGCCGAGGATCGATGATTTGATGGATCAACTAGTTGGAGCTTGTGTATTTAGTAATATTGATCTGAGATCTGGATATCATCAGATTCGTATGAAGTCAGAAGATATTCAGAAAACTGCATTTAGAACGAGGTATGGACATTACGAGTATTCTGTTATGCTGTTTGGAGTTACTAATGCACCTGCTGTTTTCATGGAGTATATGAACAGGATATTTCATCCGTATCTTGATAAGTTTGTGGTGGTGTTCATTGATGATATTCTAATTTATTCGAAGAGCGATGAAGAGCATGCAGAACATCTCAGAGTTGTGTTGGAATTGTTGAAAGAGAAGAAGCTTTATGCGAAGTTGTCCAAGTGTGAATTCTGGTTAAGTGAAGTAAGTTTTCTTGGCCATGTAATTTCCAAGAATGGAATTGCTATGGATCCTACAAAGGTAGAAGCAATATCTCAGTCGGAAGCGCCGAAGAATGCTTCTGAGATCCGTAGTTTTCTGGGTCTTGCAGGTTATTACAGGAAGTTTATAGAAGGATTTTCCAAATTAGCGTTACCGTTGACTAAGTTGACCAGGAAGGGTCAGATGTTTGTTTGGGATGTTGAATGTGAGAAAGGATTTCAAGAGCTGAAGAGGAGGTTGACAAGTGCTCCGATCTTGACTTTGCCAAATCTGACTAAGTCTTTTGTTGTGTATTATGACGCATCATTAATGGGATTACGTGGTGCATTGATGCAAGATAAGCAGGTGGTGGCTTATGCTTCGAGACAATTGAAAGTACATGGAAGGAATTATCCGACTCATGATTTGGAGTTGGCAGCTGTTGTGTTTGTTTTGAAGTTGTGGAGGCATTATTTATATGGTTCTCGGTTTGAGGTGTTCAGTGATCACAAAAGTCTGAGGTATCTCTTTGATCAGAAAGAGTTGAATATGAGGCAGAGGAGATGGTTAGAATTTCTAAAGGATTGTGATTTCGGTTTGAATTACCATCCTGGTAAGGAAAACGTTGTTGCGGATGCCTTGAGTAGGAAGTCCTTGCATATGTCGATGTTAATGGTCCGTGAGTTAGATTTGGTTAAGAAGTTCAGAGATTTAAGTTTGGTATGTGAAACTACTCTAAATAGTGTGAAATTGGGTATGTTGAAACTGACTAGGGGTATTCTGGAAGAAATTCGGAATGGACAGAAGTCCGATGTTGGGTTAGTTGATAAATTGACATTGATCAACCAAGGTCAAGGAGGCGAGTTCCGGATTGATGAGAATGGTGTTATGAGATTTTGTAATAGGGTGTGTGTTCCGGATGTTGCAGAGATTAGGAAGAGTATTTTGAAAGAAGGACATCGTAGTGGATTGAGTATTCGTCCTGGTGCTACTAAAATGTACCATGATTTGAATAAGTTGTTTTGGTGGCCGGGAATGAAAAAGGAAATTGCTGAGTTTGTGTAGGCTTGTTTGGTTTGTCAGAAGTCGAAGATTGAGCATCAGAAACTGTCAGGATTGATGGAACCGTTGTTTGTTCCAGAATGGAAATGGGATGGAATCTCTATGGATTTTGTGTCTGGTTTGCCAAGGACATCGAAGAATTGTGATTCTATCTGGGTTATTGTTGATCGGTTGACGAAATCTCCTCACTTTATTCCGATAAGAATGGATTATCCGATGGAAAGGTTGGCAGAATTGTATGTTGAGAAGATTGTGAGTTTGCACGATATTCCTTCTAGTATTGTGTCGGATCGAGATCCGAGGTTTACATCTAAATTTTGGACGGGATTGCAAGAAGCTTTGGGTACTAAGTTGCGTTTGAGTTCCGCTTATCATCCACAGACAGATGGTTAGACGGAGAGAACGATTCATTCGTTGGAAGATTTGTTAAGAGCTTGTGTGTTGGAGAAAGGTGGAGCTTGGGATAGTTATCTACCATTGATTGAGTTTACCTACAACAATAGTTTTCATTCAAGCATTGGTATAGCTCCGTTTGAGGCATTGTATGGTAGGAGGTGTCGGACACCGTTGTGTTGGTATGAATCTGGAGAGAGTGTTGTGATTGGACCGGAAAATGTCCAACAGACTTCGGAAAAGATTAAGATGATTCAGGAGAAGATGAGGACTTCTCAGAGTCGTCAGAAAAGTTATCACGATAAGAGGAGGAAAGATCTTGAGTTTAGCGAAGGAGAACACGTTTTTATGCGAGTTACTCCGATGACTGGTATTGGTCGAGCTTTGAAGTCAAAGAAGTTGACTCCACGTTTTATTGGTCCGTTTCATATTACCAAGAGAGTTGGGAAAGTTGCTTATCAGATTGCTTTGTCGCCGTCACTTGCAAATTTGCATGATGTTTTTCATGTATCTCAGCTAAGGAAGTACATTGCTGATCCGTCTCATGAGATTCGGGTAGACGATATACAGGTACGAGAGAATTTGACTGTGGAAGCGGTACCTGCGAGAATTGAGGATCGGAAGTTGAAACAGTTGCGAGGCAAGGAGATCGCGTTGGTAAGAGTGGCTTGGGGAGGACCAGCAGATGGAAATGTCACTTGGGAGCTGGAGAGTCAGATGAAGGACTCGTATCCCGAACTGTTCGTCTAAGGTATGTTTTCAAGGACGAAAACTCTTTTAGTTGGGGAGAGTTGTGACACCCCAAATAATCCGATTATTAAATAATTAGAATTTTTAATTATTAATTTAATTGGAAATTTAATTATTGGTATTTTTGGATTATTGGAATTAATTTAATTAATTAAAGGAAAGAAGTATTGGTGGTGTGAAGAGTGATTAGAGGGTGTGAGGGGTAAAATACTCTACTCTTACTAATTACTAATTTAATTATTTTATTGGAATAATAAAAGGAGTATTAAAAGGAAAAAAAAAAGAGAAAGAGAGTTATTTTGGAATATTCATCATACGTGCATTTGAGAAGAGGAAAAAGAAGGAGAAAACCGGAAGCGTCAGAATTCGAAGAACCCACAAGGTAAGGGGTGATTTTGATTAGTTAATTCGTATTATCGGTTTAGATATTCAATAGTATGGATCATAGTATGTTAGGAAATCCCGGTTTGGAATTCTAGGGTTCCGTAGAATTGTCCCTATTGCGTCGAATTGTAGGTTGAAAACCATTAGGGTGTCAGATGATAAAAAGGAATGATGAAATAATGTTGTTTGATGTTATAATGGTGCAAAATGGATGTGTTTTGGTGTTTCTCATGTTGCAATTTGTATGGGTATGTTTGGAATTGGTTTAGAATGAATAAATGCTGTCAAAAGTGCAGAATTTGACTCTGCAGGTCATGGGAATCGGTTCCCAGTGGGGAGGAACCGGGTTCCACTGTGTGAACTTATAAAAACTGGCAAAAATGCACGTAGGAACCGGTTCCTGTATAGGTAGGAACCGGGTTCCCATACATTTTTCCAGAAGCGTGATTTTTGAACTTCGCAGGAACCGGTTCCTGCATATGTAGGAACCGGGTTCTGCTTTAACTTTTTGAAAAATATTAAACTTTGAAAATTCATAACTTTCAAACCGTAAGTCCGTTTTGAGTGCCGTTTTGGACGTTATTTCTTAAATTTAATGCTCTATTTTATAAAATGAAAAGATTTCCTAAAACCTGAAATTATTTTGAAAATGAGTCAAATCCCGGAATAAGTGATTATTGGCTAACGCACATGGGTGTGTATGTAGCAGTGAACCTGTGATGGATGGATGTATTACTATTGTGTGAATAAAAGGCATGTTTATGTTGCTAATGATGGTGTGCATGATCATTGAGATATCATGTTTTTGGTTTTGGTTCAGTTATGATAAATTGATGTATTTAATAGACTGATTTGATGTTGCATGCTAGTGATGTGCGTGCATATGCATTGTTTTGGTGAAGTTAATTCTCATTGTGTGGAATTTGACTTGTATTATTGTTAACCGTTACCCGGGTGATGATGGGTGGTTAGGCTGGATTCGTGTCCGGGTGTTTATGGACGAATCGATGGTTGCTGTATCCGGTTGATGATGGATCAGTGTTGGGTGACTTGGTCACGTGTTGGTACCACATGCATTGTGTCTGCATTTGTGTTTGCATGGAATTGTAACATGTTAGGATGTCTTCCAGTGTTAAAATTATTTGGTTGATTATTGATTTGTGCATAATGACTTGTATGATTGGAACTGCGTGTTGAATCTGAATTTATGCTAAAATGGGTGAAATAATATGCTTGTGATATAATGTTGATTGAGAAGCTTATAATGCATGTTAATTATGAGAAATCTCACCCTTACTTTAACAATTTCAAATTAAAGTTAGCAGCTCAGGAGTTGGTGAAGATGGCTCTAGAGCTATGTTACTTTAAGTCCGTGTGTCAGTGTCGTGCTCTGATAGGTTGTAACACTGGGGAACGTTTAGTTGAGGAATTAGTTATTATTCAATTGTTTCTTTGAATTTCATTGGGAATAATTATGTTTTGGTTTATTCCGTTTTGGTTATGGTATTTTTCCGCTGTGTAAGACATGGTCTTAATTTGATTGAATTATTTGAATAATGACCCTCAGTGTAGCATGACTACTGTTTTATTGGATGTTTTATTTATTTCATAATTGTGACATCCCTTGTTCCGTGTTAACTCTGATGGAATATGTCTTTAATCATTGATATAATTAATATTATTCGGGGTATTTTAGAAGGGGTGTTACAACATGCAAGCATGGCAATCTTGGTCACATCCTGGGAACACCCCAGCTTTCAACAAATTCAACTTGATGTTTAGGAGAGGAGTTGACAGTTCATCCATAGTAGAAACAAACAGATCTTCTTCCACAGCATTGGCATTGTGTCCATGCCTAGGCATCGGGGTGGAGATAACATTCGGCTTTTCAGAAGCTTCAAATTCAACTTCCTTTGCATCAATCAGGTCTTGAATCTTGTTCTTCAGGGCCCAACAGTTGTTGGTATTGTGCCCTGGACTTTCTGAGTGGTAAGCACACCTGGCATTGGGATGGTAGTGTGGATAAGCAGTGTTAGGATTTTTAGGGGCCTCTTTCAGCATGGCCAGGTTCAACTTCAAGAGATGTGGTAAGACTTGAGCAGGAGTCATGTTTATCTTGGTGAATTTCCTTACAGGCCTTTCCACCCTTTGCTGGTTATTTCTCGGCTGATCATTTCTTGACGGATTGTTTCTCGACTGGTTTGATGCAGACTTTTGAATCATGACGACCCCCACTATTGGTCGTCATTCGGTTCTTCCCTGATTCCTCTGGGCATAGACAGCAGACACTTCCTTCTTTCCAGTGAAGGGATTTTTTACAGCAGCAGAGGTAGATGCATCTTTCTGAATTTTCCCGCTTCTAATACCGGCTTCCACCCTCTCGCCAGTTAGAATCAACTCAGTGAAACCTGCAGAGGAGCTTCCAATCAGGTGATTAAAGAAAGGACCTGACAGAGTCCCCAAGAACATGTCCACTAGCTCTCTTTCAGATAAAGGTGGTTGCACTCTTCCGGCCAAATCCCTCCATTTTTGGGCGTAGTCTTTGAAGCCCTCATTGGTAGCCATTGCCATACTCTGCAGCTTAGTACGGGTTGGCGCCAAGTCAGCATTGTATTGATACTGTTTATAGAAGGCAGCTTCCAATTCTTCCTAATTATGGACATCTGCTCTCTCCAACTGGTAGAACCAATCTAGCCGCGTCCCCGATAAATTGTCCTGGAAAAAGTGGACCCATAGGTCTTTGTCAGAAGAATGTGGTTAAATTTTCCTGACATAAGATCGTAGGTGCATCTTGGGACAAGACACCTCATCGTACTTAGCAAACAGCGGCACTTTAAATTTAGGAGGGATTACAATTCCAGAAACCAAACCTAACTCCTCAAAGTCTAGCCCAGGTACTCTTTGCACTTCCATAGCATCTAGACGTTCTTCCAAGTTCTTTTATTTGTCATCGGCCATAGGGTATTGCTGTTCAGGGTAGTCCTCATCTTCCTCTTCCTCTGCTTCAGAATCAGATGGCACTGCCGTTCCTTTACCTTTTCCTTCCCCCTCTTCAGATGTTAATGGTAATTCCAAAGTCCGTCTGGCATGTCCTTCAAATATTCTGCCCATGATAACCACACCGACTCGCTTCTTCTTCTTTATCTCTTTCTCTTTCTCTAGTAGAGTCTTGAGCTCCTCCTGCCCTTTGGCCACGGTCAGAAGTAACTGTTGAAATTATGAATTCTGAGCTTGCAAATCTTTGACCATTTGTTCAATATCCATCTTGCTGAAATAAATAGCAAAGAGATGAGGAAACTTGGTGTGAAGACCTGCTTATGCATATGATTAAAGATATGTATTCATGTAATGCATTCAAGGATTCAGAAATTCAAATTTGTTTTAAACAAAAAAATAAACACACGTCATATTAATAAGATAGAATTTGTTAGTACATTAATGCCCCATGGGCAAAATAATACAAAATTCTAAGGTAAAAAGACGTTGCGCATCCTCTTTGGTGTAATGTAGGTGTTGAGAGTCTGCTCTTCATGAAGTAGCCGAGTGAGTTCCAAAACCTTCTTCTCGTTTGCGTAGAATTGGGCTTCGAAAGTATCACAGTCTCCCTTGAGTTGTATCCAACTCCTTTGTAAGTCTTCGAGTGATGTTGGCTTGTCAGGATGTAAGAGGGTGTATGGAACCTCTCCTTCCATAACAGGCTCTATAATCGTAGGGAGAATGGAGGGTAAGGCATCATAATACTTTGGGCGCGGGTTCGTACCCACTTGAGATAAGGCTCAAGAGGGATGGAATTCTTGTGTCTCGGAGTCTTGCTATCCACCTTGTTGGGCATCCTCCAAGCTCGGATGAACCTTTGTCGGATTCCTTGGTTGTCGTTATCGAAGTCGAAAACTAAACCTTGAATCAACATGTCATGTGGGCCATCCCTTCGGGCATACCCAAACTGTCTCAGAGCCAAGCAGGGGTTGTAGGTGATGCCTCCCCTAATGCTAAGTAGAGGTATATTAGGGAATTCCCCACAACGGTCAATGATGATAACATTCTCTTTTGATCGAGAACACCAATGAATGTCTGAATGTGTAAGGGTCATCAATCGTTGTGACCACCTCAAACCTTGCTCATTCTTTAAAACTGATTGGGGAAGATGAGAAATAAACCATCTTTCCAGTAGAGGAGTGCAACACGTGAGAATACCTTTTTTCATCATTGTACGAGTGTGAAAATAGTGGAGGATATCCCTAAGCAATGTAGGCACCAGGTTGCGAGTCATGAAGATTTTGACAGCACTCACATCTATGAGTTGGTAAGGGGTAGGGAACAAGACCATCCCATAGATGAGAAGAGCTACAATCTCCTCAAAATCTTGCAAGTCTAGATAATTCCAACAGCTTTGGGCCTTCTCAAACATAAACTTTGACAAGAAGTCTTTGACACCACTTCTAGTTTCCCAATGTGTTGTGACATCAGATGAGTGCAACTGTAAGGCTTGAGCAATCTCTTCTGGCTTTGGATCTCTTTCCGTACCGTTGAAGGGTAGTTGATTGAGAATAGGAATCCTCAAGAGTTGAGAAAATTCCTCAAAAGTAGGCACAAGTTGGTAGTCAGGAAATGTGAAGCAATGATGCAAAGGGTCAAAGAACTGGAAGAGAACTTTCAGCATATCCTCCTTAGTGTTGAAAGTGACCAAGTTGAGTAGACGACCATGTCTCTCAGTGAATGGACAATTCTCAAGAATCCTTGAAGCTAGCTCCTTGAGTTGTGGAGGAATTCTTACAAGGTTGACTTGGACAGTTTTCCTGCGAAGTGAATCTATAACCTACAAAACAAGAACAAAGATGAATCTCCAAAAATCCTTGAAATGGTTAGTGGATGCATATGATGCTTCATGATGTCCATGATGTTATGCACAAGTATATATGTACAAGCAAATCACACAAGTTCCTAGTTTAGGCTTGCATGGGGTTTCATAGGTAAGTACCCTCTTGAAGTTTAGTTGGCTCAACTTGTCCTAGAAATAGTAACCGGGTTCTAAGGAGCTCAATATCACTTGATTATTTACTTATTCATTGTTTCAATTCAGCCTCTTTACTGGCGACCGAAATATTCCAAGGAACCAACCCTCAATAAGTGTAGTATCGAGTATCTACCAACTTCGGGCTGCACCAAATCCGGTCATCTCACTACATCCTAAAAGGCCAAGTTGGTCAAGTAAAGGTTCTAAAAGTCCATTAGTGCTTCATGACATCAATCAGCGGCCCCATATTCTCTTTGATTAACTCAAAGGCTACCGGTACCCACAAATATGTCGCACTAATATAGCTATTGCTTGGACCATGTCGTTATACCCCGCACAGTTTCCACAACGTATTGCTATTTACCTATGAATGTTTCCCAAATCCGGCTAGAGGATTCAAACCCAAACAAAGAACCATAATTGTAAAGTAAACAAGTCAAGCAAGATAAGCATGTAAAGGTGATCTAAATCCCTAAGGTAACCCCACTTTTAGAATTAATTCCCCAGCAGAGTCTCCAGTTCTGTGATGCTGTGGGAGAACTGACTTGAGGTTTTGCGTTGTATTCGCAAATGTTGCGGTTAGCAAGAGTCGCCACCGACTTTTCTTTTATCCAAAAAGGAAAGGTAAAAAGGCACAGGAAAGACCTTTGAGATTGTTTTTGAGTTCGGGGGGTAGATTATGAAAAGGGAAGGTGCTAGCACCCTTTTCATCCATGGTTTTCCATGGGCTCTTAGTTACTTGTTTAGATCACTTGCTTTGCTTTTTGCAATTGTTTGAAATGGTGCTTTGTGTGGTTTTAAAAGTATTTTGAAAAGAGGTCATCGTTTAGGCAATCTTTGTAATGATTCTAGTTCGTAAGAATGTATACAAAGATGTTTTGTCTTTTAAAAAATGTTTCAATGTTTGAAAGTTGTTTGGAAATTATTTTGAAATGTGTGTGTTTGTTTTTGAAAATAGCAAGGATTGTTTTGAAGTTGATCAAGTAACTAGAAGCATTCTACTTACTTAAAAGTCTTTCTTGCACATTTTTATTCCTTTGACATTGTTGATTTACCATTGATTTGTTAAACAACCCTATCTTTGGATGTTAAACGGGACGGGCGTGGGTCATCGTATGACCATGATAGCAATAGTGCCAAGTATCTTAGCAAGTTTGAGGGACTAAGATCATTTGTTTTTAGGAAACTTGTGATAGCGTCATCGAGGGACTATGATCTTTTGTTTTGTTTTGTTTTTCCAAGATACTTTGCATGCATACCATGGCCATTTTTGTTTAGGCAACCAAGTGGGTGAAACCCTAAGGGTGCTTGTGTTCAATGTGTTGTCATTTTTCATGCATTTTTGTCTTGGATTAGGTCTTGTTATTTGTTTGACTTTTGTCTTATCATACAAACCCTAATTTACTAAACATGTATATAATGTGATAAATTGCGTAAAGTAAATCTAAGCTATTACAACAATATTATGGGAGGGGGAATACAAGTTTTGAATGGGGGATATTGCTCAAAATAAAACCCTAGAATAACTATTACAACCCAATTGAATTTATTGTACAATAAATAAATAAACAATTATTTAAATATGCAATAAAATGTAAATATGCAAAAAAATGTTTTGTATTTATTTTATGTATGAGAAAATAAAGTTATTTAAGTCTTAAAAATAAGAAAAATAATACTATTATTTTTGAAAGGGGGAAAACCCTAGTTTTTTGTTTTAAAAGAAAATTATGTTTTCTATTATTTATTTGTCCATTTTTTACAAGAAATAATAAATAAAATTATTTACAAGTATTAAAAATTAAAATATATGTGGAAATAATATTTTACATGTATGAATAATAAAAATAAAAATGTATGATATTTTAAAATATATTTACTATTTATTTTAAGAAAATAAAGTTATATTTATTTGAATACTCAATATTTTATGCAAAAATAAGATAAAAATAAAATAAAATGCAAAAAAATTAAGAAAATATTTTTGAGATTTTTTAATGTTCAGAAGAAAAAAATATTAAAGTCAATAAATATAAAATAAATAAATAAATATGCAAAATATAAAAATATGCAAAGGGGGTGCAGATAGGAATATGGGGGGGGGTGTGAAAAACAACAGGCCCAAGGCGCCAGGCCCAAGCCAGCCTTCGTCCCTGACCTACATCTAGCATCAAATGCGCATTTTACCTCTAAACCTGTATCTTGCTCTAGCTTGCATAAAATCAAAAACTCATAACATAAAAAGTGTAGCTTGTAAACTCACGATTCCAATGATATAAAGTTTGTGACCTAACACTCAAAGATCAAGGAGAATTTTATCACCCCTAATTTATGACCTAAAATTTTCATGAACTTCAAGCTTCAAATTCTTACTACTCAGTTAATATAAATAACAACTATGCATATGTACAACTTAAGCAAGTTAAGGACTACATTTTTACTTCACAAATCGTGACCTAAGGATGCCTAAATAGAGAGATAGAACTTTGAAAAATACCTGGTTCAGTTGAGTTTGGATATGGCAATGTGGGGACTTTGAGTGAGGCCTGAAGATCTTGTGAGCTTCCTTGAAGTTCCCTCAAGATTTTCCAATGCTCAGCTTGCCTTGTAGATGGCTGAAACTCTTTGTAGAAGTTAACCTGCAACCTTCCAAAATGAAAATGGTGATGCTTGAAACAGGGGTTACAATTGCAAGACAAGGGCCTGGATAGTTTATATGTGATGTAGGGAAGATGTTTGAAGTGTTACAAAGCAAAACGCACGAGCAAATTTCAAGTTGGCAAGTGTTTTGCAGAAGCTGTCCTGTTTTGGGAAGAGATGTGGTTTTTGGTGTTTGAGAGTGTTTTGAATGTTGTCAATTCGTGCTTAGGCTTGTAACAAGTTTATGAATCCCTCTAGAATGATATCAAGGCTTCCTTTTAACCGATGTGCAAGTTATCTTGACTTTTGCAAGTTTTCTTGCTTTTGAAGAAAAGTTGAAGTGACCATGCCCAAGGCCTGTACAGGCTAGCTTGTGGACTGCAGAGGGTTGGTATACTTTGCCATTATGTTTGTGGATCTTGATTCCAACAAAAGATCAGGTCCATGGCTCAAGAAATATAAAGTTACAAAAAGGCTTGCTTTATCAAAGTAGTATTGTGAACTTTATGCCATTTTTGGATTAATCCATTGTGCAATGCTTCAAAAGTCAGAGCAAAGGCATTATCCATTGAGTTTGCATTTTATTATGGAGTGTAGAAGGTATTAGGACCTGTAATTCAAGGTACAAGCATGCTAGGAACTGATTTGCAACTTGAACCATTGTAAACATGGCTTGAACAAAAGTGATAAATTTCCATTTTATCTTCTTCGATTCTCCCTAACGACAAATTATCTTGGAGAGTTCTTTGACATTTTAGAAATCTTGTAACATGATCTACAATCTATCTTTGAAATGAATTTTGAGATACCTCTTGGAACTAGGTGAAAAATGTCCATGAAGTTAGGTCAAAATCCTGCCTAAATAGGGAAAAATTTCACTAAGTTAAAAAGTTTATGGACCCTTATTCACAAAATCATAACTTGAGATCCAAGCACCTTTTGGGAAAACTTTGTGAAGAAAAGTTGTATATTTCATGGAGGACTACAACTTTCATGTTTAAAGTTTTCTTTTAATCCAATTGCATCATGGTGAAAAAGTTGTGGAAAGTTGGAAAAAAATAAGAAAATTTCCATACTTAGAAATTTTCTAAGTTATGAAAAATTTTCAAATTAAAACCCTAATTTGAAAAATAGATTTTCTTGATCAACAAGTTTAATATTTTGACATATCTTGATGAATTATGACCCTTTGCACTTGATTTTGACCAAAAAGTCAAAGTTTGACTTTTCAGTGTACAATTGATTTTTGATCAATTGACTGCAAAATTCATTTGTCAATCTTATGCATTTGAGATCTTTTGAACTATGTGATTAGGTCAAGATGATGCTATTGAGTCCTTGAAATCATGCTTGAACCCAATTGGCCATTGGCTAGGTTAAAAATCATAAATTGCCCTTTCTCAATCAAAACCCTAATTTTGACCATTTTGCCCTTTTGATGATCTGATCAAATTTCTTGAGGAGTTGTGATCCAAACTTTATCAAATGGTACATAGGGTCCTAGAATGTTGTTGTGGATCAAAAATTATGAAGTTTTACTGTAAATTGGCCATGGTTGACTTTTTCCCCAATACAGTTGATTTTTTGGTCAATTGTCCAATTGACTGGGCAAAAATGTGATTCAAGGCTTGAAACTTGGTATGAGCAATCTTAGGGGTCCAAGATGGTGTATGAAAGTCGCATTAAGCATTGATGGTCCAAAAATCCTTGTGAAAACTCAAACCCTAATTTGGGGTCATGAGTGCAAGATGAGATGTCCTGAGCTGAGCAAACCCTAATCCTGTGTTGAGTCCAAGAAGTCTTGTGAGGAAAAATCTTGATAAATGAGAGGGAAAATTTTGGGGTACAACAAACATCATGTTAGTAACCGAATGTGAAAAACCTGGACCGGATGAAGGACCTGAGGAAGGATCCCGATGGTCTATGTTTTTTGATGGAGCCTCAAACGCACTGGGTAACGGCATTGACGCTCTAATCATATCTCCCGAGGGTTGTCATACTCCATTCACTGCCTGATTATGTTTCAACTGTACCAACAACATGGCAGAGTATGACGCGTGTAACATGGGTCTTAGAGTTGCTATTGACTTAAGGATCAAGTTCTTGAGTGTATTCGAGGATTCCGCTTTGGTGATAAGTCAGATCAAATACGAGTGGGATACGAAACACCCGAACCTTATCCCTTACAGAGAACATGTATTGATACTGCTGTCGCATTTTGAAGAGATCACCTTTGAACATTTCCCACAAGAAGAGAATCAGTTAACGGATGCGCTAGCTATTATGTCGTCAATGTTCAAGGTCAGGTGGGACAATAAAGCTCCCCAAATAACTATTGAGAGGTTGGATCAACCGGCATACTGCTGTGAGATTGATACTGAGGAGGTAGCCGACAAACCTTGGTTTCATGAGGTGAAAAGGTATCTCGAGGCTCAAGAATACCCCGAGGGGGCATCTGTCAATGACAAGAAATTTCTGAGAAGACAAGAGCAATCATGACTCTACCTTATTGCGATGTTTAGACAAGAGCGAAGCATAGAGGATCATGGCATACCTACACGAAGGTACCTTTGGAACTCATTCCAGTGGATATACCATGGCAAAGAAGATCCTACGGGCAGGATACTATTGGTACACTATGGAAGCTGACTGTTATCAGCATTCTCGGACTTGTCACAAGTGGAAAGTCTATGCTGATAAGGTGCATGTACCTCCAGTTCCCTTGAATGTTTTGACGGCTCCCTGGCCCTTTGCAATGTGGGGCATTGACATGATTGGCGAGATCATACCTACCGCGTCCAACGGGCATCGCTTTATCCTAGTGGCCATTGATTACTTCAGGAAGTGGGTTGAGGTTGCCTCCTTTGCTACGGTTACCAAGAATGTGGTGGCATGGTTCATCAAGCATAAATTGGTTCATCATTATGGTATCCATGAGAGAATCATCACGGATAATGGTACCAATCTCAATAATTCAATGATCACCGGTCTCTGTAAATAGTTCAAGATTCAACATCACAACTCTTCTACTTACCGGCCGAAGATAAATGGGGATGTCAAAGCTGCTAATAAGAATATTAAAAAGATCATACAAAAGATGACGGTGACATACAAATACTGGCATGAGATGTTACTGTTTGCTCTTCACGGGTACCATACTTCAGCACGTACGTCTACAGGGGCAACACCCTATTCACTGGTATATGGCATGGAGGTTGTCCTACCCATGGAGGTCCAGATCCCTTCTCTACGGATTATGAAGGATGCGGGTTTGAGCGAATACGGTTGGATCCAGACTCGACTTGATCAACTGAATCTAATCGATGAGAAAAGACTTATTGTTGTCTGCCATGGTCAAATGTATCAGAAACGGATGATCAAGGCCTTCAACAAGAAAGTCAGATAACAAGTGTATCAAGTAGGGGATATGGTAATCAAGCGCATCATAATGCCACAAGGTGATCCCAGGGGAAAATGGACTCCCACCAATGAGGGACCATTTGTTATCAATAGCATATTTTCTAGTGGAGCCATGATTCTGACCACCATGGATGGTGACGACCTTCCACACCCTGTTAATGCGGACATAGTAAAAAGATACTACGCATAATAAAGACCCGCTAGGTTGACATACCTAGGAAAAAATAAGGGCATCTCGGCGAACCAAAAGGGTTCGGGCAAAATTAGGGATAAAAAATGGAAAAAAATATGTACACCTGGCAAGTCAAAAACCTGAAAGGGCGGCTTGGGTAAAAAAGGGTATCCCGGTGGACTGAAAACCAGAAAGGACGGTATAGGCAAAAATTAGGGATTAAAGTGTATCACTATGTCCCATTGGATCACCTTGCAATCAGACCTTGGTAATCAGATATCAAGCTCAAACGGTACTGATCAATCCTGTCAGCTTCGGACAAGCAGCAAGGTGATGAGATGCTCAAAGACATAGGGGCAATAACAGAATTAAAACCCAATAGGATCACTACACATAGCTGTTTTATTTTTGTACACAATTTCTATAATAATTTCCATTTTTACGGAGGCGTTCTCTTACTAGAGCGTCAACCTCCTTGTAAAAAACGCCTGTTATAGGCAAATTTCAAATTAATACAAAGCGTCTTTTGAGTACAAAACTTTGTGTTTGTTTTTTCCGTTTTCTGTTTTGTTTTGCAAAAAAAAACGTCCAATGTTTTATTATTGACATATGCATTTGAATATGATTAATGTTCACAAATATATGCATATAAAACAGAAAGACAGTTACTAAGAACTCAAAGAAATGGGTACAAAACCTAAATACTGACAGTTACCCCGTCCATCACGGTACAAGGGGCAGAGACAGTTGGAAGTGAAGTCATTGTCCCATACAATCCAGTGATACCTATATTCCCCACAAATCCAGGACAATCAAAGTCTGATCTCCAGGTCCCCAAGCAGGAATCACTTCCCCAGCAGGGTCTTTCAGAAAGCTAATGTTTGTATTCCGCAGCTGAGCTTTATAATCATAAACAATTTATAAAGTTTTCTCCCGAGTAGAGTTTAATTCTCTAATAGCAGAAGCTCAATCTCCAACAGAGCTCTTCTCTCCAGCAATGGAAGTTCATCCTCAGCTGAGTTTATTTCTCCGAATAAGCAGATCTTCCAACAGATATCTCTCTGCCCCATAGAGTCATTCCCCCGCGGGATTATTCTCAGACAAAGTCTCCTCCGGAAGAATTTTCTCAAGCAGAATGGATGTAAATCTCCAGCTAATCATCTTCTGTCACTATCCCCAGCAGAAACGAAGATCTCAACTCCTTATACTCTCCAACAGCAGTCCAGGATTTATTTTCCCTAGCTAGAGAATATCACAATAGCATTGCATATCCATACATCATGGCATGTGCATACATATTATAAAATACAATCTCATTTATTTTGAGAACATCATTACTCAATACATTTCATACATCATTGTAGCGATAAAAAATGTAGCGGGGTAAATCGGAGATCGAATTATTGATTAATTCGTCTCACAAAAGCAAGAGTCGCCACCGTGCTTTATTGTTTCCAAGGGGAAAGGGGAAAGAGCGAAATAAAACCCTAAATATGCAATGTAAATAATACTTTTTAAAAGTAATGAAAATACAAGGCGTTTTTGAAAAGAGATCTATGGTTCGGGGGTTGGTTATACAGTGGGAAGGTATTAGTACCCAATGTATCTATAGTACTCTATAGGAACCTTTTGAAATATCTGTTTTATTAAAATTGACCGTTTGATTAAGAAATAAATTGTTTTGGCCGAAAAAGGGGTACGGACGGGTTTTTTTGAAGATACGACGACCTAATGTCGAAGTTTTTGCTTAAAAGGTATAAGTTTTGAAAAGATTGAATATTTGAGGAAAAATTATCCTACGTTTTAATGAAATGCGAATGTTCGCGTGATCGGACTTGAGGACATGAAGTCAACAAATTTAATCATTTTTCCCTTGGATTTAGACATAAACGGAATAAACAAGTAAAGACGAAATAATTGACAGAAAATTATGCAGATAATGATATATAACAATTAAATAAAAGACTAAATGGTGTAAATATGCATTTTTGGATTTTTGTTTAATATTAATGAAAAGAAAATGTTTTAATTCTTGAATTCTATTTTTTTATATATTTTTTTTTATATATTTTTAATATTAACAAAAGAATTATTTAAGAATTAATAAATAAATCTAAACTAAGTTAAAACTTAAAGGTTATTAACTTAAATCTAAAGAAAATGGTATTAAAATTCTAAATTAAACCTAAAGTTAAACTAAAATAGGTCACATTATTTAAAATGTTTTAATTAAATTCATCTCTCTTTTTTTTATTAGATTTTTACTAATTAACTAATGTAATAATAATTCTAAAGAAAACTAAAAGAAAACAAAATAGAAAAAGGATGTGTATCAAAGGAAAAAAGTGGACAAGTAAATATATGGGTTAAAGATTTTAAAAGGCCCAAACAAAACTGAAAACGGGGGGGTGCACAAAGGGTTTCGCTGGGCTTAGGCGTAAAAGGGGTGAGGTCTATTCATTTACTAATTTGTTTTTAGGGTTAACACTGTGTTTTAGCATTTGGAAAAGGGATTAGGGTTAAGGTAAACATGCAAAACGGCGCTCGTTCTTTCTCGTTCTCGTGTCTTCGCGTTCCATCTTTTTCTTCATGCTTCTGAGTCTCTGAGTTTTCCTCTGTCCCAACGGCCACCAGTATCCTCTGCCTTCCTCTTCCCTCCAACGAAAGCCAGGGCGATGGAATCACGGTAAATTCGTTTTCTTATTCGTTTAGGGTTTTGTTACAATGCATGTTTGTGATTCTTATATCCATTGATTCTGACTTCATATTTTTCACATGATTATTGAGGTATTATGAAAGTAAAAGAGGGAAAAAACGTTACCTGGAGACGGAGACGGAGGAGGAAGGTTGGACGTGCGTAGGAGGCCGGGGCGAGGAAGACGGCGACGCTTGCTTCAGTTGCCTGGTATTTCGTTCTTATTATCTCTGATTTGTGGCTTGATGATGACCTCTGCGTGATATTTTCTTCTTCTTTTGTTGCCTCGTTGTATGCTTCTGTTGCCTATGAAAACTTTTCCTATCTGAGTTGCCTTGAATTTGTCCCATGATGAATGTTTGAGGCTTGATGCTTGAATGCTATTGTTGAAAAATTTATTCTTTGACTGGCTTCTCTTCTTCTTCTTCTCTTGCCACTGTACGCGTTTCTGCTGGCTTTGCTTTTGATTATGGTTGAGGGTATTTTGGTTGGGCGTGTATGTTTTGGTAATGGCCTTAGAACTAGTTTTACAGGTTTAGCAACGATATGGTTTTTGGTTTGGCCATGAGATTTTGAAATGGTTATTTGGTTAGGTTGGACAGGGCCAAAGTTTTACTGGTACAGGTTTTATGGTTATGCAGGTTAATGGTTTTATGGTTTAATGTTTGACAATAGGTGGAAGGTTTTGGTAATGGTTATGGTTTTATGGTTTAGGCCATGTGTTTTACTGGTTTTAATGCAGTAGGTGACCTTGACATGGTTTAGAAGTTTTCTGGTTTAATGGTTTAGGATGGTACTGGTT
This sequence comes from Vicia faba, assembly GCA_948472305.1. Taxonomy (NCBI): domain Eukaryota; kingdom Viridiplantae; phylum Streptophyta; class Magnoliopsida; order Fabales; family Fabaceae; genus Vicia; species Vicia faba. Next base: position 1,173,340,415 of record OX451738.1, read on the forward strand.
TGTATGGTGTATGCAGGTTTGTATGGTTTAAGCCATATTTGATGGTTTTGGAGATAGCAAGTTCTACTGGTTTTTCTCTTCTTTTTTTTAGACTTTTAGAACTGGCTTCTTATATATCCTGATAGTTTTCTTTTTTTTGAGGTTCTAAAACAGGTTGTGAACTGGTTATTTTGAAGGGGTTTTCTGTTGTTATAACGATTGCCTGGCCTTGAGGTCTTGGACGATTCAGGTTTTTGAGTATATTTAATTATATCTCTTGATATCCCTGCACATCTGCTTCAACCAGTTTTGTTTCTATTCTATTTTTATGCTTCCCCTTTCTCTACTGTAATGTTGCTGCAGTTTGTTTTGTAACTCTTTCTGCCTAAGCCAAACCTGTAAAACCATACTTCTATCTCTCTTCTCTCTCCTCAATACAAATTGACATAAAAAAATGATATGTTATGTATTGTTCTGAAAAAGCAATAGTGCTGGAAAATGATGTAAATGGAAAATATGCTTTGCTTGCAAATTGGTTTTAAAATTGCATATCCTTTTTGTCTACTCTTTGGTACAGCAAAACCTATTGTATTTTGGCCTCTTCCTATACTAGTTTACGTTGGGATATTGACTTGGAATTGAAAATGCATGTGCTATTTGTATTATGCATTTTATATTGATTTTGAACTATGCATGGGATTTGAAACATGCAGTTGGCTTTTTAATTATGCAGTTTTGAAAACAAAAAATGAATTTGTGCATCTTTAGATTTGTGCATTCATTTTTGAAAATAAAAATTCGTCCCTTTTTGTGAACCGGAAGAAATCCCGCGATTTGCAAAAAGGGTAAAACTGATTCCAGCCGTTTGCTTTTAATGATGAACACTAAAAATAATTTTCTGCTTTTAATTATTCATTTATTTCTGACTTTTTCTTTTAATTGTTTTGCAGGTAAAATTAAATGAGCAGACAAAGAAGCATTGGATAGAAGATGAAGATTTAGAATTTAGAAAAAATTAGAATAGTTTTTATTTTACTTTAAGCATTTTATATAATTGTTATTGTAAATATTTTTGTAAATAATACAATATTTAAATAACAATTGTAATAATTAGAATAAAGTAAATAAAATTCCAATATTTTACCAATTAATTCTTTCTTCTTTCCAATTATTTATTTATTGTTTATAATTCTTTAAATTATATAGTAACTGAAAATCAATTTCAATTACTTAAATTCAGAATAATAAACAAATAAATAAACATCATTGATCAATTAACAACTTCAATTATTTACTTCACTATTTTTAATTCTTCTAAATTATAATAACTGAAAATAAAATTTCAACTATTTAAACTTAGAACAATAAATAATTAAATAAACATTGCTTGATCAATTAATAAACTCCTTTTCAAATGTTTACTTCATTATTCATAAATCTTTAAATTATATAATAACTGAAAACAAATTCCAATTATTTAAATTTAGGATAATAAATAATTAATAAACATTGTTTGATCAATTAATAAACCTCTTTTCAAATATTTATTTTATTATTTATAAATCTTTAAATTATATAATAATTGAAAATAAATTCCAATTATTTAAATTTAAGATAATAAATAATTAATAAACATTGTTTTAGCATTGATCGATTAATAAATTTAGCGTTCAAAAAAGATAAATAGCTCTCGACTCGAAAAAGTTATGAATTTTAAAAATCAAAAGATCAAAACGCTCGCAATGTAACGATGCAGATGGGAGATGGTATCTTAGGTCAAAATTTGGGGTACAACAACTGCCCCTATTTAAGTTTCTTCTATCCGGAGATATGAAGATTAAAATCTTCGTTTCGACGAGATTGAAGGTACTTAAATACATAATACGCAAATTTTTACCCTAAGATACCGCCATTATGTTTGATATGAATGCAGTGATTGAATTCACAGAGAAAGATATTGTATGAAACAAGACAATGCTGGAGGAATCAAACACCAACAAAACACAGAGACGTGGATTATACACTACTGGGGAAACGAGCCATCGATTTCAAACGGCAGACTCCTGACAGCGAATAAAATTGAGGGAATACGACCTCCGACCCTAACAAAGAAGGCATCTTGCATAGGCCATAAAACAGATTATCGACCCAAAAACAGTGAGTTCACAAATCAAAGTCAAAGATAGACAGAGAGTATCAAATTTTACTGATGATGGATTACCAACTTCTGAAGGTAAAGATTCATAACAAACTTCTCTGCGAGATTTCCGGAGATATACTCATTAATGCTGATATAATAATAAGATTGTAGATACGCAAGCTGCTCAAATAAAGAAGCTGCCACTTGCCGTCTTCCCAAAAAATATTATGACATACAAGCTACTCAAATAAAGAGGCTGCCACTTGCTGTCGTCCAAAAACTATGACATGCAAGCTGCTCAAATAAAGAGGTTGCCACTTGCTGTCATCCAGGGGTGTCAATAACACACAAGCTGCTCAAATAAAGAAGCCGCCACTTGCTGTTTTCCAAAGAAAATACCAATAACATACAAGCTGCTCAAATAAAGAAGCTATCACTTGTTGTCTTCCAGAAAAATAATAACGTACAAGTTGCTCAAATAAAGAGACTGCCGTTTGCCGTTTTCCAAAATAATAACGCACAAGTTGCTCGTGAAGAGCTGCCGCTTGTCGTTTTCCAAAAATAATAATAACGCACAAGTTGCTCGTGAAGAGCTGCCGCTTGTCGTTTTCCACAAGATAATAATGACGCATAAGTTGCTCGTGAAGAGCTGTCGCTTGTCGTTTTCCAAAAATAATAATAACGCACAAGTTGCTCGTGAAGAGCTGCCGCTTGTCGTTTTCCAAAAATAATAATAACGCACAAGTTGCTCGTGAAGAGCTGCCTCTTGTCGTTTTCCGATGTCTATAACGTACAAGTTGCTCGTGAAGAGCTGCCGCTTGTCGTTTTCCGAAAAGTAACTCAGAAGGAAGTTGCGATGACACTGGAAGAGAATAAAAATCTTCGTCAAAGAGAATCATGAATCAGTCCTTCCTGAGGAGATCACATACTTAAATGTGCAAAATAAATGCACCATTCGTCTAGGTCGCGACTTCACTGGGGAAAATCATGAGATAGCCTACGCAAGAGACAACAACTTCATCCAGGAATAACTAGAGAGAAAACATTCAAACAAGACTCTACCCAATGAGAAAGCAACTCGATTGGGGAATTCATCCTATCCAGAAATGGATAAGGTGAGCTAAATCAAAAATCATCCATGAGGATTAGCTCAGTTGGCGAATTTAGAAAGGAAGCACATTTTCTGCCTAAGCTAACCTTCTACTTGGAAAGAAACATGTACGTTATTTGAATAAACAAAGTACAACCCAAAAGTCAATGGAAAATGTGAATATGCGTGCGTGATATAAGTGTGAATGAGTAAATGAATGTTATGCTGACAAAACGAACAGAAGGAATATCCTGAAGACGATAAGATGTCACAAAAAGATAGATACTCGGCCAATCTTGAAAAAGACGGAAAATAACTGGAACTGGAACCACACAGCAACGTCGGAGCGTATCACGCCACAAGGTTCAAGTCTTCTGAGGAGAAAAGTATCCAAAACCAATCTTCTAACACCAATAGACCACTGGCAAGAGACAAAGCGTACCACACTTCCGAAATCTGCTCAAATAAAGATAACTGAAACAAATCTTAACTGGAACAGTTGGGGAGTCACCAAACTTAGTTCCACCAGAAACACAAGCTTACACAACCAACACCTCATGACTATTTTGAAATAAGACATGTTCATCATGCAAGGATAAACTACTGTACTGTTGCATTTCATGGCTTGACCATCCTTGGAACAAACTGTTAATATTCCTTTCGTTATTCACGACACATTTTTAAAATAAGAATACTTTAAGTAAATTTGTTTCAAGTATTTCCATAAAAATTAAAATTTTGCCCACAAAAGGTAAATGCTCAAATTTCATTAATAATATGGTAGTTCGCTAACAATGCGACTCCAACGGTTTACAAAAGTTTGGGAAATAGTACATGAAATAAAAAGGTTACACAAAAAACCATGATCACTATTCTCCCTAACAACTTCGAATTCCGAAATGTGCTCAAGTGCCAGGACTGGTCTGACCAAAAGCCTGCCTAAGCCGCCCCTTCGGGTTTTCAACTTGGCAAACTGTCGACTCAAACCTAGGAGAAATACTTCTTGACTGCATCGGCGTTCATGGGACGCGGGAGCTCATCACCGTCCATATTGGTGAGAATCAAGGCACCTCCAGAGAAAACTTTCTTAACGACATATGGTCCTTCATAGTTCGGAGCCCACTTGCCCCTTGAATCAGGTTGGAAAGATAATATCTTCCTGAGCACAAGGTCACCTTCTCTGAACTCGCGCGGTCGAACCTTCTTATCAAAAGCCTTCTTCATTCTCTGCTGATACAATTGACCGTGACACAAAGCTGTCAATCTCTTTTCTTCCATTAAATTCAACTGATCATACCTACTTTGACACCATTCGGCCTCAGAAAGTTTAGCTTCCATCAACACTCTCAGAGACGGAATCTCAACCTCCACGGGGAGTACTGCTTCCATACCATAAACTAGGGAAAATGGGGTTGCGCCCATTGAAGTTCGAACTGAAGTACGGTATCCATGCAGAGCAAACGGAAGCATTTCATGCCAATCTTTATAAGTTACCACCATTTTCTGGACAATCTTCTTGATGTTCTTGTTAGCAGCTTCAACAGCCCCATTCATCTTCGGTCTGTAAGGAGAAGAATTATGATGTTCGATCTTGAACTCTTCACAAAGATCCTTCATCATCTTGTTATTCAAATTCGAACCATTATCAGTGATGATCTTGCTCGGGATGCCGTATCGAAAAATGATCTGATTCTTGATAAATCTGACTACCACCTGTCTGGTTACATTAGCATAAGATGCTTCTTCCACCCATTTAGTAAAATAATCGATCGCTACCAAGATGAAACGATGACCATTTGAAACTTTGGGTTCAATCATTCCAATCATATCAATGCCCCACATAGAGAAAGGCCAAGGTGAAGAGATAACGTTGAGGAGGGTCGGTGGCACATGTATCTTGTCCGCATAAATCTGACATTTATGACATTTCTTCACATACTTGCAGCAGTCAGATTCCATTGTCATCCAATAGTAACCAGCTCTCAACATCTTTCTAGCCATTGCATGTCTGTTGGCATGAGTGCCAAAAGATCCTTCATGTACTTCTTGCATCAGCATGTCTGCTTCATGTCTGTCTACACATCTAAGCAAGACCATGTCGTAATTTCTCTTATACAAAACTTCTTCATTGAGGAAGAAACTGCTTGCTAATCTTCTCAATGTCTTCCTATCTTTATTGGATGCCCCAGGCGGGTACTCTTGAGTCTGAAGAACATGTTTAATGTCATAGAACCACGGTTTGTCGTCAGTGATCTCTTCTACTGAGAACACATGAGCAGGTCTGTCAAGGCGCATAACCCGGATTGTAGGCACATCGTTCCAACCATTCACTTGAAACATTGAAGACAAAGTAGCTAAAGCATCAGCCATTTGGTTCTCATCTCTAGGGATATGATGTAATTCCACTTTGTTGAAGAAAGTTAACAATCTTCTAGCATAGTCTCTGTAAGGGATCAAACCAGGATGACGAGTCTCCCATTCTCCTTTGATTTGATTAATCACCAATGCCGAATCTCCATAAATATCAAGAATCTTAATCCTTAGATCCACTGATTCTTCGAGACCCATAATACATGCCTCATATTCAGCCATGTTGTTCGTGCAATTAAACTTCAATCTCGCCGTGAACGGGATATGAGTACCTCGGGGAGTGACGATGATTGCCCCAATTCCATTTCCATAGGAATTCACAGCTCCGTCAAATATCAAACCCCAATGCGATTCGGGATCAGGTCCTTCTTCAGGTAACGGCTCTTCACAATCTTTAGCTTTCAAGTACATAACATCTTCATCTGGGAAATAAAACTTGACGATTGATAATCGTCAATTGGTTGGTGAGCCAAATGATCGACTAAAATACTCCCTTTGATTGCTTTCTGAGTGTGATACTCAATGTCATATTCAGATAACAACATCTGCCAACGGGCTATTCTTCCAGATAAGGCGGGTTTCTCAAAGATATACTTGATCGGATCCATTTTGGAGATCAACCAAGTGGTGTGGTTAATCATATACTAGCGCAGACGGCGAGCAGACCAAGCTAAAGCACAACAGGTTTTCTCAAGCATTGAGTATCGAGACTCACAGTCTGTGAATTTCTTACTCAGATAATATACGGCATGTTCCTTTCTTCCAGTCTCATCTTGTTGACCAAGCACACATCCCATGGAATCTTCCAATATAGTCAGGTACATAATCAAAGGTCTTCCTTCCACCGGAGGAATCAAAATGGGAGGTTCAAGCAAATATTCTTTGATGCTATCAAAAGCTCTCTGACAATCTTCTATCCACACACATACTTGGTTCTTTCGGAGAAGCTTGAAAATCGGCCCACAGGTAGCAGTCATATGAGATATGAATCTAGAAATATAGCTCAGTCTCCCAAGGAATCCTCTTACTTGTTTTTCCGTCTTGGGTGCGGGAATTTCCCGAATAGCTTTGACTTTATCAGGATCTACCTCAATACCTTTCTGACTGACAATGAACCCCAGAAGTCTTCCAGAACGAACACCAAAAGTGCACTTGTTGGGATTCAGACGGAGTTTATACTTTCTCAAGCGCTGGAATAACTTCAACAAGTGTTCCAAATGATCTTCCTCAGTCTGTGATTTGGCAATCATGTCATCCACATATACTTCTATCTCCTTATGCATCATGTCATGGAACAAAGCAGTCATGGCCCTTTCGTATGTTGCACCAGCATTCCTCAAACCAAACGGCATAACCCGATAGCAAAATGTTCCCCAAGGTGTAATGAAAGCGGTCTTCTCCATATCTTCTGGTGCCATTTTGATTTGATTGTAACCAGAGAAACCATCCATGAAAGAAAAGACATTGAACTTGGCGATACTGTCGACCAATACGTCAATGTGCGGGAATGGGAAGTCATCCTTTGGGCTAGCTCTATTCAGATCTCTGTAGTCTACACATATCCGAACTTTGGCATCCTTCTTAGCAACAGGCACTATATTGGCTAACCATTGAGGATAGACCGATGTAACAAGGAAACCTGCATTAATCTGCTTTTGAACCTCTTCTTTGATCTTGTCAGCCATATCGGGACGAGTCCTTCTCAGCTTCTGCTTAATCGGCGGACATTCAGGTCTCAACGGTAAACAATGCTCCACAATATCGTTGTCCAAACCCGGCATATCTTGGTAGGACCAAGCAAACACATCAACATACTCTTTGAGAAGCTCCAACATCTTCTCTTTGACCTCTGGGATAAGCAATGCTCCGACCTTGACTTCCTTTCTATCTTCTTCATCACCCAAGTTGACCAACTCTAAAGGTTCTTCAAACGGTTGAATGATCTTCTCATCATGCTCAAGCAAACGGGAAATTTCAACAGGAATCTCTTCACTATCCTCTTCTTCGGCTCTGAACACAGGGAATTCAAAGTTGGGAGAGGGCATAGGATCATTGTTTTCAATGGTTAAGTCATGGATTAATCTGCACATATGATTATGCTTTATTTTAGAAATCGAGTAATATGAATGTTGTACAAATGAAACAAAATATTATTATATTTTCCTATTACTACCAATTAATTTTCATTACTATTTCCCAGGAAAAAAAAATGAAAAGTAAAACAGTAGTGGACAAAATAACATTTTTATTCATTGAAGGGAAATACTTGAAACAAAGAGCCCAGACATTTCTCTTTTGCCTTGGGCAGAGCAAAAGGAATTATTTTTATCATAGCCCGACACAAAATACTTTTCGCCTTGGGCAGAGCGAATTTTTTCAAAGAAAAACAAAACAAAACATTACTCAGAAATGTGCATAACAATAGGAACATCAACAGCTATCCAGTTTTGGCAAGCCAATCCATGCGTCACAAAATCGGGCAAATCTTCCTGGGAATCGTCTTCTATGACAGCATCAACCTCAGGAGGAGTCGGATGGATAAAACCAGCGCTTCGGAAAACCTCTTGAATCGGACGAACAACCACTTCTTGCTTGACTCTCGCAGACACGGGACGAAAACCAAGACCTTCCCCAGATTTGTTCTCGGGCAAAGTCAACACCTGGCCCCATCCTTCGGCCGAACCACTTTCCACCACTCGTCGTGCATCCTCAAAAGAAGAAATGGATGCCCCTTGCTTCTTCACTTCGTTCTTAGCAACAGATAGACCTTGGAACTGGGTTCCAACATCCTCATCGGCATCAATAAAAGAGAAGGATGATAAATTGCTTACCACCAGCCTGCTCTCCACCGATCATTACTAGCTTCCCATGCCTCACAAACTTCAGTCTCTGATGGAGCGTGGAAGTGACTGCCCCTGCATCATGGATCCATGGACGACCCAATAAGCAACTGTAGGCAGCACGAATATCCATCACTTGGAAAGTGATTTGAAAAGTATGAGGACCAATTACTATAGGAAGATCCACTTCACCAATAACAGTCTTCCTAGAACCATCAAAAGCTTTAACAATTAATCCACTAGGTCTCATGGGAGCACCTTGATATGAGAGCCGAGATAATGTAGTTTTGGGCATTACATTCAACGACGAACCTGTATCCACCAACACACTTGATAAGGTATCATTTCCACAACTTACTGAGATATGCAAAGCCATATTATGGTTTCTCCCCTCTTCCGGGAGTTCTTCATCACTGAAACCAAGATTGTTACACGAAGTAATATTTCCCACAATTCCATCAAATTGGTCAACTGTCACATCATGATCCACGAACGCCTGGTCTAAGACCTTCATCAAAGCTTCTCTATGGGCACCAGAATCTCTCAGTAAAGCAAGCAAAGAAATCTTGGAAGGAGTTTGCAAAAGTTAGTCCACAATCTTATATTCACTTCTCTTGATAAGCTTCAGAATCTCATCATCCTCAGGGCGAGGGATAGGTTCACTGGATCGGCCTATCTCAACCCTTGGTTCAACATTTCTCACTGGAATTTCTGCAGGTATGGGTCTCCTGACTTGAACTTCAGGTCTCTTCAAAGGTACTGCTGCAAAGACACGTCCACTTCTCGTAACTCTACTCACATCAGCAATGTTAACAAAAGACGGTCTTGTTGGTATAGGGACTTCTACCCCATTCTCAATCATTGTGGCATTATACTTATACGGTACAGCTTGGTCCGAGTTGTAAGGCACAGGACCAGGTGGATAAATAATCAAAGGATCAACAGGTGTAGTCTGACTATCGTAAACGATCTCTACTGATTCAGGCAAATTGAATTGCGGTATTATAACATTCACTTCATCCTCTGGATTTTTGTCATACGTAATAGTGATAACTCTTTGGTCTAACAACTTTTGAATATCCTCCTTCATAAACGGGAAATCAACCTCCCTTGAACAAAACTCACAAACATCATAATCATGCTGATGCCTAACAAAGGCAAGTCTTATCAAACTCTGATGTAACCTGATCAACGACTCTCTTATGTGCTCAACTTGAAAAACTCGAAACTTTCCCGGACAACCTTCCACCATATTCACTGAAGCTGCCCCATGTCGAGGCAAAGGATTATCTCTAACATTCGGATTAACATCCTTGAAATACAAGATACCATTCCTAATCAAACTCTGCACGTCCGCCTTCAGAGCAAAGCAATTCTCAAGGTTGTGCCCCGGTGACCCTTGATGATATTCACAAAACTGATCCGCCTTGTACCACGGAGAAGTACTATTTGGTGCGACAGGAGGAGGCTTTGTCGTTATGAGATTCTTTCTGATAAGAGCAGGGAACAATTCAGTATAAGTCATAGGAATGGCATCGAACTGCGGTTTTCTTGGAGAACGGTTCTGATTGTTGAATGGATAAGCCTGTTGTCGAGGCTGCTGCTGAAATGGTCGTTGTTGAGTTGGTGGAGTTTGATGAGCAGGGGTCATCAAAGCTGGGCGGACAGCCGGAGTGACTGCCGCAACGTGAGAGTAACCTCTCCTTGGTCTCCCTGGGAACAAAGCGCTGACATCCTGCTCTTTTCTTTTCGGGAAAACACTTCCAAACTTCTTAGTACTGCTAGACGGACTTCCTTCTTTAACCAAACGCCCTTCACGAATCCCTTCCTCTAACTGCATGCCCATGCTTACCATTTCGGTGAAGTCACTGGGTGCGCTGGCGATCATTCTTTCATAGTAAAAGGAACCTAAAGTCTTCAAAAATATCTTAGTCATCTCTTTCTCCTCAAGAGGTGGATAGATTTGAGCAGCAATTTCACGCCACCTCTGGGCATATTCCTTAAAAGATTCTCTGTCTCTCTGCGACATCGCCTGGAGTTGATCCCTGTCCGGCGCCATGTCAACGTTATACTTATACTGGTGGACAAAAGCTTCGCTAAGATCGTTGAATTTGCGGATCCGAATACTGTCTAAACCCATATACCACTTTAGAGCAGCACCCGTCAAACTGTCTTGAAAATAGTGAATCAACAAGTCATGATCATCGGAATACATAGACATCTTTCTCACGTACATAGTCAAATGACTTCTAGGACACGAATCACCCTTATATCTTTCAAAGTCTGGCACTTTGAATTTTGCTGGAATCTTGACATTCGGAACTAAACAAAGGTCATGCGTGTTCTTCCCAAACAGATCCTTCCCCTTTAACGCTCTGAGCTCCTTCTGCATTTCTTGGAACTGATCCTGAAATTCTTCCATTCTATCAAAAAGACCCAAACTTTCAGCAGGCTCGGCAGGATAAGTAGGTTCATTCAAGTATGGCACGGAGTGAACCACAGGAGCGACAGTTGTCATTACCGGTTGCGGAAAAGGTGTTACAGACGGGATTACCGGCGGCATGGCAGTTGTCTCTGGCTGAGGAGGAGACAAAGCAGGTTGAAACAAAGGCTGTACGGCAGGCTGATACCCCTCTGGCACAAAGTTGTAAGGCATTCCCCACGGAAAACCTTTCGGCATCTGATGTTGAAGCGGAGAGTTGATTTGAGTCACAGATGTAGGAACGGTGACAATCTCGGAAACCACTGTAGTTGAAGTCTGAGTCTCGGCAGCTGTAGTCGATGGCTGATTCTGAACAGCCACCAAACTTTCCACTAGCGCAGTTAACTTTTCCATCTCGATACGAAGTGTAGCAACTTCCCCATGAAGCTCATGATTTTCCTGTTCCAGATCTTCCATTTTCCTCTGACGATTGGCTCGAGTGTCGTATCGGTGAGACAGCTTGACAACCTTCGGAGTGGAAAAAGAAACAAGGATAAGACTCTAGAAAACATGTGAAGTGGAATGTCGGATGATGCATGATATGTGATGCAAATGATGATTCATTTTAATAGTTTTTTAAGGAACTTCGATAATTTTTCATACATCAATGGTAAAGGAATTTGGAACAACAAAAACTCAATCCATTAATCAAAAACAGTAAATTACAACTTACAACTTGGGAATAACAAAACAATAGATTACACTTTGGGATAACAACCCAATAATAAAAGCAGTAAATTACAACTTTGGAACATAAAGCCCATAATAAAGCAATAAATTACATTTTTGAAACACGAAGCCCTTTTACAAAGTTTTACAAAATGACATTAATAAAATAAAACTAAAAGCTAAAGATCACTCTGAAACATCGGATGAAGGACCAAACACCAACTGTAACCGGAGCTTCCTGATCTTCTCTTCATAAAAGTCTTCCATCTCTTTCTTCTCAGCTACCAGTCGATCAATGATTTCCTTTTGTGGATTAGGAATGAGAGCAACGCTTACCAAACCTTCCTTCTTTCTCTTCCTTTCACTAGCATATTTCTTCAGTAAAGCATCCTTTTGACGAAGCTTCTCATCATGATCAATGAACCAGTCGTCTTGAATAAATAGCAACTCCTCCTTATCCTTTAGCTGTCGAGTCAGGACTCGATTCTCATATTCAGACATATTGTACTTTTCTTTCCAAGCATCTCTCTCGGACTTCATCCTGGCCAGATTTCCTTGGTATTCTCCTATATTCGCGATAGGGATAACAACAGATGATGATGCAACAGTAGGGAATAAAGGTTTCTCAAGTTTATATGGCATCTTGAGAGCACAAGCCCTAGCGCGGACCCGTTGTAGGTAAGGTTCCAAAGAAACGGCACCCCTATGTCCTAACATATCTCTCCCTTTCTTATGGATGTGGCGCCAAGCTCCTTCGATCTCCCTCTTAGCTGCCTGATGATCTTGTCCTTCCTGTAGAAAGAAACCACTCACATGGATGTTATTTGGCTTATCTCTCATCGGGTACCCAAACTGACGGCGCGCGAGAACAGGGTTATAGTTAATTCCACCTCTCGTACCAAGAAGATGCACGTTAGGAAAAGCACCACAGCTATCGATGATCTTCACGTCATAGTAAACTCGATTATACCAATCAATGTCGAAATGAGTGAGAGCCATAATCTTTGGCGCCCATCGCGGCTCCTTCTCGAGATCCCAGAAAACATCAGACCCAGGTAGATGCGAAACATACCACTGATACAGCAACGGTGCACAACAAATAATCATCCCTCCTTGATAAGAGTTTCGAAGATGGATGGAGTAGTAGGTATCTCCTAGCAGCGTAGGGACCGGATTTCCAATCAAGAAAATTCTAATGGCGTTGATATCCACAAACTTATCAACGTTAGGGAACAAGAATAGACCATAAGCGAGTAAAGCAAACACGTCTTCAAAGGCAATAATATCTTTTATCTCAGCGAAATGACGAGCTTTCCTCAACAAAAACTGCGCAGACAAGCCTCGGATTCCCCCTTTTGTAGTCATGTTCTCCTCTATCTCTGATTTCTTCAAGTGGGTGATGGTCGCTATCTCGTGAGATTTGGGCTCCTCTTCTAATCCAGAAAAAGGAACACAATCGGTGATCGGAAAACCAAGTATGTAGGAGTACTCTTCTAAGGTGGGCATCAACTGATAATCCGGAAAGGTGAAACATCGGTACAAAGGATCGTAGAATTGGACCAACGTACTAAGGATGCCTTCCTTCATCTTGCGCTTCATGATAGGTATAATGGACCCATACTTCTTCTGAAAATCCGTCGGGTTCTCGATCTTCGAAATCAAACTCTTCAGTTCTTCAATCTCGGGCTCCTTAAAACTAAAACTTCGAGTGTTTCTCCTTCCAAATTCCATAATACTTGAGGTGTCTGCAAAAACCATTCCTAAGTTCCTTAAAAAACAAGTTTTTTACAAAAATGTTGATGAATGCATGAATGAATGATAATGCAACAGTTACACACAAGTTTGCAAACATGGGGTTCAAAGGTTCAACATTCAGCATGGAGTCGAGGGTAAAGCCCACCCAAAGGTATGTACTATCAGTTTAATCACACCTGTAAGACAAGGTTCTAAGAGTTCCCAGAGTCTACATTCCTCCTTCGGATATTACCAACGTCTTGATTACTCAATAATTAGCAATATTCTCAAGAGAAACTCGTCCGAGCGTAGCATCGCGTAACAACTACTTCTGAATTACTCCGTTATAGTCTCCGCGCTACACCTAAGAAGGCCAAGATGGGTTAGGGTTCTACGGTCCTCAACTTCTCTGGCTCCTAGGTCGAAAATAATAATGTCTTCTCGATTACTCGGTAAACAAATATTAAGTTCAAGAGGGCCTTCCATTGAGTGGGGGATCTCATGCCTCCTTCTTCGGGATTACTCCCTCAAACTTAACATGACTGTACCACCCGTCCTATTCCTTAAGTGTTACTTAATCCGGGTATAGGATTCGTCCTTCGCAAAAACCCAAACACCCCAATTTAAACACATAATCAAACAAATCAAATAATAATAAAATAGATAAAACAAATTAGGCTTAACCCACTTAGGGATGGACCAGCAAGAGGTCAATCTTTCCCCAGCAGAGTCTCCAATTCTGTAGCGATAAAAAATGTAGCGGGGTAAATCGGAGATCGAATTATTGATTAATTCGTCTCACAAAAGCAAGAGTCGCCACCGCGCTTTATTGTTTCCAAGGGGAAAGGGGAAAGAGCGAAATAAAACCCTAAATATGCAATGTAAATAATACTTTTTAAAAGTAATAAAAATACAAGGCGTTTTTGAAAAGAGATCTATGGTTCGGGGGTTGGTTATACAGTGGGAAGGTATTAGCACCCAATGTATCTATAGTACTCTATAGGAACCTTTTGAAATATCTGTTTTATTAAAATTGACCGTTTGATTAAGAAATAAATTGTTTTGGCCGAAAAGGGGTACGGACGGGTTTTTTTGAAGATACGACGACCTAATGTCGAAGTTTTTGCTTAAAAGGTATAAGTTTTGAAAAGATTGAATATTTGAGGAAAAATTATCCTAAGTTTTAATGAAATGCGAATGTTCGCGTGATCGGACTTGAGGACATGAAGTCAACAAATTTAATCATTTTTCCCTTGGATTTAGACATAAACGGAATAAACAAGTAAAGACAAAATAATTGACAGAAAATTATGCAGATAATGATATATAACAATTAAATAAAAGACTAAATGGTGTAAATATGCATTTTTGGATTTTTGTTTAATATTAATGAAAAGAAAATGTTTTAATTCATGAATTCTATTTTTTTATATATTTGTTTTTATATATTTTTAATATTAACAAAAGCATTATTTAAGAATTAATAAATAAATCTAAACTAAGTTAAAACTTAAAGGTTATTAACTTAAATCTAAAGAAAATGGTATTAAAATTCTAAATTAAACCTAAAGTTAAACTAAAATAGGTCACATTATTTAAAATGTTTTAATTAAATTCATCTCTCTTTTTTTTATTAGATCTTTACTAATTAACTAATATAATAATAATTCTAAAGAAAACTAAACGAAAACAAAATAGAAAAAGGATGTGTATCAAAGGAAAAAAGTGGAGAAGTAAATATATGGGTTAAAGATTTTAAAAGGCCCAAACAAAACTGAAAACGGGGGGGTGCACAAAGGGTTTCGCTGGGCTTAGGCATAAAAGGGGTGAGGTCCATTCATTTACTAATTTGTTTTTAGGGTTAACACTGTGTTTTAGCATTTGGAAAAGGGATTAGGGTTAAGGTAAACGTGCAAAACGGCGCTCGTTCTTTCTCGTTCTCGTGTCTTCGCGTTCCATCTTCTTCTTCGTGCTTCTGAGTCTCTGAGTTTTCCTCTGTCCCAACGGCCACCAGTATCCTATGCCTTCCTCTTCCCTCCAACGAAAGCCAGGGCGATGGAATCACGGTAAATTCGTTTTCTTATTCGTTTATGGTTTTGTTACAATGCATGTTTGTGATTCTTATATCCATTGATTATGACTTCGTATTTTTCACATGATTATTGAGGTATTATGAAAGTAAAAGAGGGAAAAAACGTTACCTGGAGACGGAGACGGAGGAGGAAGGTTGGACGTGCGTAGGAGGCCGGGGCGAGGAAGACGGCGACGCTTGCTTCAGTTGCCTGGTATTTCGCTCTTATTATCTCTGATTTGTGGCTTGATGATGACCTCTGCGTGATATTTTCTTCTTCTTTTGTTGCCTCGTTGTATGTGTTGTACCCCAAAATTTGCCCTCCCATATCCTTCAAGATTTGCAAAGATCAAGGTTCAAAAGCTCTCAAGGGTTACACAGTTCAAGGGCCTCCTAACAGTCAAAAATTAGGGTTTTGGTTCTGACAAAGAAATTGAAGTTTCCAAGGGTCCAATCAAGTCCCACATACCTATAAACATGGTCAAGCATCCATATGCCAAGTTTTAAGACTTACAGCACAAAACCGCACAGTCAAAAACCCTAATTGCCCTACAGTCAACTGCAGGGGCAAAATGGTCATTTGACAGTCAAAAGTTCAAATTTTTGGTCAACATCTTATTTTGAAGCCACAAACATAATTTGATCAATTATTGATCATGATTCTCAAAGCATGGCTCAAAAAGTCTCAAGATGCAAAAGTTTCCATATTTGGACAGTTGAAAAAGTCAACTGTAACTTGACCAGGGCATAACTTCCACATGGTTTATCAGAAAAATTCCATCCAAAGCTCATTTTGAAGAGAATGACATTTCCTACAACTCCTCTTCACACTTCAAGTCCAATAAATTCTCTCACAAAAAGTTATCAATTTCAACATTATAGGTCATTTTCAAAAGTCAACAAAAAGGGGCTTTAAGTCAAAGACCATAACTTGAGATTGGTAAATCAAAATGACATGGGACCAAGGGCATTGGTTAGAGGACTTCAGGACCTTTCCAAAATGTCCAAGAACATGATCAAAGCTTAAATATTGAGCAAGATATGCCTTGTAGAAGTTGGGAAATTTTTGGGAATTTTGAAAAGTCAACTTTGCTTCAAATGCCTCAAAATTGCTAATGGGCCACATTTTCTTCCAAGAATCGTTATCCAAAGGCTATGCACGACCATTTGACCCAAAGGGGATTTATTTCATCATTTTTTTATTATTTATTTGAATTTTTAATCACCATTAATTCATTTAATTAAATAAAATATGAAAAAAATACTCAAGCATGTATTCTAAATCTTTTTATGCAGCTAATAGGTCTAACATAACCTCAAGATTTCGTGCATATCTAATATGGAAAGAATCTCCAATGATTGGCATATTTGGCATGAAGAAAAGATTGGAAAAATCATGGAAGATCACAAAATTCAAAAGCATTGATTCTTTGGATATTAGGCTTGTTTTGTTACCCTAATTCATCCCTCATATAAGTCAGAACTTAACCCTAATGCATACAACCTTGAAGCTGCGCCCAAACCTGAATACAAACTTGGCATTTTTTGTGAAAATATTGAAAACGGAAAACGCACTTAGAGTTGGTTTCAAGGCAAAACAACGATTCCAATAGCTTGCCAAGGCATCAAGGAAACTTTCTAAATCCTTTTCCACGCTTCTAACCACAGGAATTGGTATATAGAAGTCAAACTTTCTCAAACTTTTTGCCTAATTGTGTTTCATAATTTATGCCATATTTTTGATTTCTAACGCTTGATTTGTATTAGTCTAATCATTCTGAAGCTAACCATGCCATTCAATTGAGTTTTCATGCCCTATACATGAATCCACCATTGGAGCTCGTTAGGTTTTCAAAGCTGTAAAATTGGAGTTTCTCTCGTCCGGTAAAATTGAGACACAAGACTTATGCCATTAGAACCAGAAGCTTCACACGAACTCAGTCCACATGTCACGCTCAATTTATGAGCAACGGTGTCCTATTCGCTATTTTCACATATACTATTTAGTGGGGGTTTAAAACCCCCTCTATCTCTTTTTATTTACAGGCAGCATGAAGAAGATGGAGGACGTGTCCACTGATCATAGGCGCGTTTGAATTTTCGCGCGAAGGACACCACTCATCATTGTTTTACATTATATTCTTTATTTTCCATATTATACACAAAACGCGCTAATGGCTCAGTTGGCAGGCATATGGCTTGGTAAGCAATGGGACCTGGGTTCGATTCCCAGGTCCCCTCCCTTCTCAATATTATTTTGATTTTCATGTTTCCATGCAGCGTGCCTTTCAGGGACCACCATACAGCTCTATTTCTGGGCATGCCACACGTCCCACAACCTCAATCCAATGGCCATGATCTGAAGAACACCCTACGCATTGGTCAATGGAGCCACACACATCCCAGGAAAGTCAACCAGGTCTCCTTCAAATGGGCCAAAATTGCTGGAAAATACCTCCAAAATTGGGGTCAACACCCCCCATTGGTTTGCATTTTATTTTCATTCTTTTTTATTTTTTTTCTATTATTTGTTTTATTTATTTTAGTTAAATCATCAAAAATTAATTTTCATAAAAAATAACAAAAAATCAGAAAGACAAAAAATAAAAATCTATTTTATTATTTAATTCACTAATGTTTTTATTTTGTAAATAAATGTAATAACTAATTTAGTTCTAATTCTAGGTTTTAATTTTAATATTTGTAATAAACTAAAAAATGTAGAACTAGGGTTTTATACTTTTATTCCTTTTTTTTTCTTTTTCACCATATTTAATTATTAATTATTTTTTTGTAAATAAATTTACCATTAAATAATTAGGTTAAAATTAGGTTAAACTTAAACATTTTTAATAAATTAAAAATAGTTTAGAATTAGGGTTCCAATTTAATTTTCTCATTAAACCCCATAAATACAAAAATTCCAAAAAAAATTCTTTCTTTTATTTAACTTAATTAATTTATTAATTGTAATTTAATTTCTTTAAAAGGGTCCAACGCCCTTGCATTCGATCATAATTCTATTTCGCGCGCTTATTTTATTTCCTTTTTTATAAATTTCATGTAATTACCCCAAAGCCTTGTAATAGATTAATTAGGACATTTATCTTTCCGCATTTTTATTTTATTTTATTCAAATCGGGTCTTGGATTAATTTGGCGATGTAGACCCGCGCCTTTGTAATAGCGTAGGACTTTTACCTTCTCGCATCTTTTAATTGTTAATAACTTGTATGAAAGAATTAATGCCAAACATAAAAACAAAGCGTAGATCACCAATGCATCACAAGATAAAAATAATTGAAAATGACACACAAATCACACACCACCCCTAGGGTACGTCTCACTGTTGCCTTGCCCCTCGAAAAGTGGTCGTCGAGTAGAGGATGTTTTAGTAAGTCCTCATGTCCATGAACATGGCATGAGGGTAGCTTCTAAGGTGTCTTCCCATTGCTCTGGTGACCATAATGTCCCGAACCCTCGAATTGACCCGAACACCTCCAACGGTGGTGCTACCTACCTCTCAATGGTGGGATGGCACTACTTTAAGGACATTTACACAGACGAATTCCTTAGGGTAGGTAGAAGACTCATAGATACTTGCTCTAATTTCAAAACAAATCAAAAACTTCTTTTCACACCGACACCTTTCAAAAAGCTTTCAAAAGCAATTTTTCAAACACTCTTGAGGACTGATACAAGAATCGAACTGAAATTTTCAAAGAAACTTTTTTAAACCCACAGTTGAAAAGCAAACAAACAGTTTTGAAAACACAAATGAGCAAGTATCTAAGAGCCCATGGATAACCATGGATAGAAAGGGTGCTAACACCTTCCCTTTCTATAAATCTACCTCCCGAACCGAGAGAAATCTCTATAAGGAATTTTTCTGTGCTTTTGTCCTTTCCATTTGGAGAAAATAAAAGACGGTGGCGACTCTTGCTTCTGCGACATTTTGCGAAACCAGCGTTAAACAGTCAGTTCCAGATCCACCGATCACAGAACTGGCGACTCTGTTGGGGACTTCTATAAAGTGGGGTGTACCTTAGGACTAAGATCACTGTGTTTTCAATTGTATTGACTTGTTTGCTTTAAAATTGTGGGTTGCATGGGAGTTACATAGATCCTAACCCGGATCTGGAGATACCCTGTTTAGGTAGCATAAGCTGTGAGGGACCTGTCCGGCGTAGACCGACATGGGTGAAGCAGTGGCTACGTTGGTGTGGCACCTTGGTCTGTACCGATATCCCTTGTGTTGCAACGAGGAGAATATGGGTCTTCTGAGGAGTCATTAAGCACCAACAGACCTTAGAACCTTAAATGACACAACTTGGCCATTAGAACAGTAGCAGTATGCTACGCCCATTAGGGCTAAACTCTCGTGATGGTTCTGGCCGCAAGAAAAGATTGTGATGCTGGAGTTATGACATATTGAGGGTAGTCAATGATATTGGGATCCTCTAAGAACCAGGTTACTTTTGATAGGACAGGTATGAACCAACAAACTAAAAGAGGGTAATACCTAGACCCCATGCTAGCCTAAACTTTAAGGGTTTCTCTTGTGTGACTTGTGTGCCTTCCAACTTGACTACTTGTATGCTTGTTATCTGACACCTAAGTTTCTTGCAGGTTTTGTTTATAGTCCTTAATTGGGACTCATAACAGGGTTTACTGAATTTTTAGCAGGTTATTTACAGTCCTTAATTGGGACTCGTAACAGGGTTTACCTGCATTACCCCATACATAAGCATAACATCATACCATTGCATACATCCTAACCCATTTCAAGGATCTCAAGGGCTTGTGATGCAGGTCATGATGAACAAAATGTCTAGCAAGGGGCAAAGGGGATTTATTTTCCTCTAGCCAAAGTTGTCAGGGGCTATGACCCACTTGATATGGTGAGCTTTAACACTTGAAGAAAGTTCCCCGAGCCAAGGTCGTCAGGGGCTATGACCCACTCGATATGGTGAGCCTTGACCCTTGAAGAAGGATTCTCAGCAACATGGAGCTCTTTCAATCAAGCTACAAAATGCAAACTCTAACAATTTTCTTGTTTACCCCGCGAGGTCCTTGAAAACATTACATGCATATCATACACATCATTGCATAACAGGTACCCTCGTCGCAGGTCACTTACCTTTCTCGCTGTTTATTTCAGCAATGGCTTCCCAATTGGATAACCAGGACCTTCAGGCTCAAGAGACTCGGTTCGGGGAAATCCTCCTGAATCTATCCAAGGGGCAGGAGAAGTTGAGAACACTTCTCATGGGGACGTTGGTCAGGAACAGCGCTGAGGACGAACGGCTGAAACGCTTACAAGCTGAAGTGGATGCAATGAGAGCCCAGATGCTGGGGCAGGTGACTATCATTCAAGGCTTAGCTCAAAGACAAGAAGAGCTCGGAGTTCTCTTCAACCAACTGCTTCAGAGTAACCAACTGGGGCAAACGTCTAAGGGTAAAGAGCCAGTCATCATTCAACCATCTTTGAGACAAGGAGATAAGGGGAGAGCTCCTCAAATGGCTCCAGTGTCACAAATTCACCATCAACCTCACCAGCTTCAGCCAGACAAGCCCAGGAGGCAATTCACCCAACTCAACATGTCGCTGTTTCAAGCTTTACAACGCGTGTTGAGATTGAATCTGATCACATTAAGGGCTCATCCCCGGAACCCCAACACAGCATCTCCTACCTATCACCCCAATAAAAGGTGTGCCTACCACTCTGCCAGTCCAGGACATGATACAAATGAGTGTTGGGCTCTGAAGAACAAGATCCAGGACCTGATTGATGAAGGAGCACTGGAGTTCACACAAGACGGTCAGGCTGAGTTTTTCTACCATCCCCCCAAGGCTCACCATTTGGAGTAACAAGCCCTGAGATGAAAACTTTTGTTCATTAGGATTTTCAAGTTGTAATTTTCTTTTGTTCAAACATTTACTCATGTTAAACGTTGTTATTTCATTAATGCATCGCATATGTCTGTTTTGAAGCAATATATTCGTATTCACTATATGCAAATTATTTTCATATTTTTTCTGATGATCAACGCTCGATTAATAATGCTAAGCCTCTTGAGGGAGGATGACGAAAACGATACCACGATCTTTACAGTATCCTTTTGAACAGACCTCGCTGATGAGGTACAGGCATTGTTTCAATTCCTAAACACTGGAGTTATAAGGAAGATAATCTCTCTTCAACCCCTCTGAGCCAAAGAAGTAGGAGTTTTTCTTTTCGACATTTAAAACCCTTAATCATAACCTGGGGCAGGGTAGTCTCTCAGCTGATCCAAGTGCATAACGAATAGCACCAATGGAGTTCTTACAAAACAAAAGACAGTGATGGTTCCGAGTAATCACAAAGACAGGCAGTCATCACCTCAAAATAAAAACCCATTAAGTCAAAACCTATGAAGGAGACTTACAAAACTGGGGCATCCCGCTGACTGTAATTCCAAAAAGAAACAGTTCAGGCAAAAAACAGGGATAATGAAAGAAAAAGAAAGAGGTCTTACAAACCCTAAACCAAACAAAAATGGCTGCCTATTCAAATAAACGTTAAACATCCGAACCATCACTGGAATTTCAGAACAAAGACTCAAACAAGGTCTAACGCACGATCAGCTGAGTTTAGGTTTGAAGAACATCACGAAGAGCGGGTGGGTACAAATAATTTGAGCCTTTGTCCTTTGTTTCTTAAACCGTGAACCAGGCCACGCTACAACCCTTAAAAGTCCTAGCTGAAGCATGGGTTAGTTCGAAAGCATACTGTTACGAAAGGTATCCTGACTCCTTAAGGCTCGCTGTAAAATAACGAGTTGACATCATGTTTTACAAATTCACTTGTTTTTACTAAAAAAGGGATGCATTCTCAAAAACTTCGAAACAGACATAAGCTTTGCATTTTGATATAACATTGTTTGCATATGACTATTTGTTTGAACAGCAGGGAAATTCGCACGATGAATACCTAGTGAACAAAAGCACTTCCAATCAAGGGGCAGACGTGATTATTGTCCATCATCTAGGGCAATTAAGTCAAGATTCAGAGAATCTCTCAAATGCCAAATAGCCTGGGGCAAATCTCCGTCTAAGTCACTTGGGGCATTGGACGATCAAACGAAGATCTTCTGGTGGCATGGCAACACAACAACAGGGGCACCTCCCTACATTCTGAGAACGTGGACATAGTCGAAAAAATACTACGCAAAATCAAAGACCCTCTAGGTTGACACACCTAGGCAAAAATAAGGGCTTCCCGACGAACCAAAAGGGTTCGGGCAAAAATAAGGGATGAAATGAAAAAAATCTGTACACCCGGCAAGTCGAAAACCTGAAAAGGCGGCTTGGGCAAAAATGGGTATCCCGGTGGACTGAAAACCCGAAAGGGCGGTCCAGGCAAAAATTAGGGATCAAAGCGTACGACTATGTCCCGGTATCTCGTCACTTGCCTACCAGAAGAAGATTTGTCAAACGGAAGTCATCAAACACCTTCACAGGTACCTTCTTCTCCAACAGAAATTGGGGCAATAATGAGTTGTCTAAATGATCTGGTTGCCCTGTCCACCGAGGTGCCAAGGTAAGTTCAGCTGAAGAATGCGACCAAGATACCTTCACTCCCTGCAGAGCGAACGCGTCTCCCAGCTTTATTCAAAGGTTATTTCCCTACCAGGATATAACTGGGTGATCCTCAGCCAAAAGCCATAGAAAGATCGTCCTCAGCAAAGTCTTCTTATCCCCAGCGAAGTCTATCAACACTTCCAACATAGCCATGGTATCCCCAGCGAAGTTACCATCGACATCCCAGCAAAGTATCTCTTTTCCCACAGAGTGTTGCTTCCCAGCAAGATCGCTAGAGTAATTTTCTCCCCGCAGAGTAATCTATTCGCCAAGTTTATTCCCCAACGGAGTTATCTTCTCCTACCGGTTCATTCTTGCAACTATCATCCCCGGCGGAAACGAAGAACTCTCTTCAAACATCAGCCCAGGATGTGACTTCCCGGCACCCGTCAAGGATTTACTTTCCTAGACGAAAAAATACATTCATAAACATCGCATTTCCATATATTATAGCATGCATATACGCATCATATCTCACAATCTCATTGTTTGATCCATATCATGCATTGCATATGACTGACTTCTACCTTTCAGGAAAGATCTAGTTAAGTTCTCAGCTATGTCCAAGACCCCAGCCTGGTTCAGTTAAATCGACCCTAAGATTTTCCTGATTCTTATCCAGTCAAAGGCCTTCTCTGGTTCAGTCAGATCGACCCTAAGATCTCCCTGATTCTTCCCCAGTTGAAGTTATTCCAAGACCTTGCTTGGTTCAGTTAAGTCGACCCCAAGATTTTTCTTGATTCTTATCCAATCAAAGGCCTTCTCTAGTCCAGTTAAATCGATCCCTAAAGATTTTCCTGATGAAGACTCAGTAGAAGACATCCAAGATTCTCTCAGCGTTACTGTTGAGGTTGAAGTCGCCCAAGATTCTCTCAGCGTTACTGTTGAGGTTGAAGTCGCCCAAGATTCTCTCAGCGTTACTGTTGAGGTTGAAGTCGCCCAAGATTCTCTCAGCGTTACTATTGAGGTTGAAGTCGCCCAAGATTCTCTCAGCGTTACTGTTGAGGTTGAAGTCGCCCAAGATTCTCTCAACGTTACTGTTGAGGTTGAAGTCGCCCAAGATTCTCTCAGCGTTACTGTTGAGGTTGAAGTCGCCCAAGATTCTCTCAGCGTTACTGTTGAGGTTAAAGTCGCCCAGGATTCTCTCAGCGTTCCTGTTGAGGTAGTAATCATCCAAGGTTCTCTCAGTGTTCCTGTTGAGGTAGTAATCATCCAAGGTTCTCTCACCGTCCCGTTGAGGTAGTAACTATCCCTGGTTCATTCATAACCTTGTGAAGCTCCAGACCCAATTCCTGTAACCAGTCAGGGCACATCTACATAAAAGCTTGAAGACCAACTCCTGTAACAGGTCAGGTAATTATTTTCTTTTTCAGGTACGCAACTTCTCGCTAAGGAATCTCTTACGCGATCGACATCCAGATGGCATCTGTAAGCCCATCATCCTATCCGTCAATCTCCAAATGGCATCTATAAGCCCACCATCCTATCCATCAATCTCCAAATGGCATCTATAAACCCATTCCTACCATCACACTGCCAACATGTGAGCGCAAATTTTTGGGCACTCTAGTGTTCAATCATCTTCCACCTTCGGATTACGAAAGGCACGTCAGCCAATCTGCATCCTCAGGTCTAAGAAGATTGAACAGGGGAAACTGTTGTACCCCAAAATTTGCCCTCCCATATCCTTCAAGATTTGCAAAGATCAAGGTTCAAAAGCTCTCAAGGGTTGCACAGTTCAAGGGCCTCCTAACAGTCAAAAATTAGGGTTTTGGTTCTGACAAAGAAATTGAAGTTTCCAAGGGTCCAATCAAGTCCCACATACCTATAAACATGGTCAAGCATCAATATGCCAAGTTTCAAGACTTACAGCACAAAATCGCACAGTCAAAAACCCTAATTGCCCTACAGTCAACTATAGGGGCAAAATGGTCATTTGACAGTCAAAAGTTCAAATTTTGGGTCAACATCTTATTTTGAAGCCACAAACATCATTTGATCAATTCTTGATCATGATTCTCAAAGCATGGCTCAAAAAGTCTCAAGATGCAAAAGTTTCCATATTTGGATAGTTGAAAAAGTCAACTGTAACTTGACCAGGGCATAACTTCCACATGGTTTATCAGAAAAATTCCATCCAAAGCTCATTTTGAAGAGAATGACATTTCCTACAACTCCTCTTCACACTTCAAGTCCAAGAAATGCTCTCACCAAAAGTTATCAATTTCAACATTATAGGTCATTTTCAAAAGTCAACAAAAAGGGGCTTTAAGTCAAAGACCATAACTTGAGATTGGTAAATCAAAATGACATGGGACCAAAGGAATTGGTTAGCGGACTTCAAGACCTTTCCAAAATGTCAAAGAACGTGATCAAAGCTTAAAAATTGAGCAAGATATGCCTTGTAGAATTTGGGAAATTTTTGGGAATTTTAAAAGTCAACTTTGCTTCAAATGCCTCAAAATTGCTAATGGGCCACATTTTCTTCCAAGAATCATTATCCAAAGGCTATGCACGACCATTTGACCCAAAGGGGATTTATTTCATCATTTTTTATTATTTATTTGAATTTTTAATCACCATTAATTCATTTAATTAAATAAAATATGAAAAAAAATACTCAAGCATGTATTCTAAATCTTTTTATGCAGCTAATAGGTCTAACATAACCTCAAGATTTCGTGCATATCTAATATGGAAAGAATCTCCAATGATTGGCATATTTGGCATGAAGAAAATATTGGAAAAATCATGGAAGATCACAAAATTCAAAAGCATTGATTCCTTGGATATTAGGCTTGTTTTGTTACCCTAATTCATCCCTCATATAAGTCAGAACTTAACCCTAATGCATACAACCTTGAAGCTGCGCCGAAACCTGAATACAAACTTGGCATTTTTTGTGAAAAAATTGAAAACGGAAAACGCACTTAGAGTTGGTTTCAAGGCAAAACAACGATTCCAATAGCTTGCCAAGGCATCAAGGAAACTTTCTAAATCCTTTTCCACGCTTCTAACCTCAGGAATTGGTATATAGAAGTCAAACTTTCTCAAACTTTTTGCCTAATCGTGTTTCATAATTCATGCCATATTTTTGATTTCTAACGCTTGAATTGTATTAGTCTAATCATTCTGAAGCTAACCATGTCATTCAATTGAGTTTTCGTGCCCTATACATGAATCCACCATTGAAGCTCGTTAGGTTTTCAAAGCTGTAAAATTGGGGTTTCTCTCGTCCGGTAAAATTGAGACACAAGACTTATGCCATTAGAACCAGAAGCTTCACACGAACTCAGTCCACATGCCGCGCTCAATTTATGAGCAACGGTGTCCTATTCGCTATTTTCACATATACTATTTAGTGGGGGTTTAAAACCCCCGCTATCTCTTTTTATTTACAGGCAGCATGAAGAAGATGGAGGACGTGTCCACTGATCATAGGCGCGTTTGAATTTTCACGCGAAGGACACCACTCATCATTGTTTTACATTATATTCTTTATTTTCCATATTATACACAAAACACGCTAATGGCTCAGTTGGCAGGCATATGGCTTGGTAAGCAATGGGACCTGGGTTCGATTCCCAGGTCCCCTCCCTTCTCAATATTATTTTGATTTTCATGTTTCCATGCAGCGTGCCTTTCAGGGACCACCATACAGCTCTATTTCTGGGCATGCCACACGTCCCACACCCTCAATCCAATGGCCATGATCTGAACAACACCCTACGCATTGGTCAATGGAGCCACACACATCCCAGAAAAGTCAACCAGGCCTCCTTCAAATGGGCCAAAATTGCTGCAAAATTGGGGTCAACACCCCCCATTGGTTTGCATTTTATTTTCATTCTTTTTTATTTTTTTTTCTATTATTTGTTTTATTTATTTTAGTTAAATCATCAAAAATTAATTTTCATAAAAAATAACAAAAAAATCAGAAAGACAAAAAATAAAAATCTATTTTATTATTTAATTCACTAATGTTTTTATTTTGTAAATAAATGTAATAACTAATTTAGTTCTAATTCTAGGTTTTAATTTTAATATTTGTAATAAACTAAAAAATGTAGAACTAGGGTTTTATACTTTTATTCCTTTTTTTTCTTTTTCACCATATTTAATTATTAATTATTTTTTTGTAAATAAATTTACCATTAAATAATTAGGTTAAAACTAGGTTAAACTTAAACATTTTTAATAAATTAAAAAATAGTTTAGAATTAGGGTTCCAATTTAATTTTCTCATTAAACCCCATAAATACAAAAATTCCAAAAAAAATTCTTTCTTTTATTTAACTTAATTAATTTATTAATTGTAATTTAATTTCTTTAAAAGGGTCCAACGCCCTTGCATTCGATCATAATTCTATTTCGCGCGCTTATTTTATTTCCTTTTTTATAAATTTCATGTAATTACCCCAAAGCCTTGTAATAGATTAATTAGGACATTTATCTTTCCGCATTTTTATTTTATTTTATTCAAATCGGGTCTTGGATTAATTTGGCGATGTAGACCCGCGCCTTTGTAATAGCGTAGGACTTTTACCTTCTCGCATCTTTTAACTGTTAATAACTTGTATGAAAGAATGAATGCCAAACATAAAAACAAAGCGTAGATCACCAATGGATGACAAGATAAAAATAATTGTAAATGACACACAATTCACACACCACCCCTAGGGTACGTCTCACTGTTGCCTTGCCCCTCGAAAAGTGGTCGTCGAGTAGAGGATGTTTTAGTAAGTCCTCATTTCCATGAACATGGCATGAGGGTAGCTTCTAAGGTGTCTTCCCATTACTCTGGTGACCACAATGTCCCGAACCCTCGAATTGACCCGAACACCTCCAACGGTGGTGCTACCTACCTCTCAATGGTGGGATGGCACTACTTTAAGGACATTTACACAGACGAATTCCTTAGGGTAGGTAGACGACTCATAGATACTTGCTCTAATTTCAAAACAAATCAAAAACTTCTTTTCACACCGACACCTTTCAAAAAGCTTTCAAAAGCAATTTTTCAAACACTCTTGAGGACTGATACAAGAGTCGAACTGAAATTTTCAAAGAACCTTTTTTAAACCCACAGTTGAAAAGCAAACAAACAATTTTGAAAACACAAATGAGCAAGTATCTAAGAGCCCATGGATAACCATGGATAGAAAGGGTGCTAACACCTTCCCTTTCTATAAATCTACCTCCCGAACCGAGAGCAATCTCTATAAGGAATTTTTCTGTGCTTTTGTCCTTTCCATTTGGAGAAAATAAAAGACGATGGCGACTCTTGCTTCCGCGACATTTCGTGAAACCAGCGTTAAACAGTCAGTTCCAGATCCACCGATCACAGAACTGGCGACTCTGCTGGGGACTTCTATAAAGTGGGGTGTACCTTAGGACTAAGATCACTATGTTTTCAATTGTATTGACTTGTTTGCTTTAAAATTGTGGGTTGCATGGGAGTTACATAGATCCTAACCCGGATCTGGGGAGACCCTGTTTAGGTAGCATAAGCTTTGAGGGACTTGTCCGGCGTAGATCGACATGGGTGAAGCAGTGGCTACGTTGGTGTGGCACCTTGGTCTGTACTGATATCCCTTGTGTTGCAACGAGGAGAATATGGGTCTTCTGAGGAGTCATTAAGCACCAACAGACCTTAGAACCTTAAATGACACAACTTGGCCATTATAACAGTAGCAGTATGCTACACCCATTAGGGCTAAACTCTCGTGATGGTTCTGGCTGCAAGAAAAGATTGCGATGCTGGAGTTATGACCGATTGAGGGTAGTCAATGATATTGGGATCCTCTAAGAATCCGGTTACTTTTGATAGGACATGTATGAACCAACAAACTGAAAGAGGGTAATACCTAGACCCCATGCTGGCCTAAACTTTAAGGGTTTCTCTTGTGTGACTTGTGTGCCTTCCAACTTGACTACTTGTATGCTTGTTATCTGACACCTAAGTTTCTTGCAGGTTTTGTTTATAGTCCTTAATTGGGACTCATAACAGGCTTTACTGAATTTCTTGCAGGTTATTTACAGTCCTTAATTGGGACTCGTAACAGGGTTTACCTGCATTAACCCATACATAAGCATAACATCATACCATTGCATACATCCTAACCCATTTCAAGGATCTCAAGGGCTTGTGATGCAGGTCATGATGAACAAAATGTCTAGCAAGGGGCAAAGGGGATTTATTTTCCTCTAGCCAAAGTTGTCAGGGGCTATGACCCACTTGATATGGTGAGCTTTGACACTTGAAGAAAGTTCCCCGTGCCAAGGTCGTCAGGGGCTATGACCCACTCGATATGGTGAGCCTTGACCCTTGGAGAATGATTCTCAGCAACATGGAGCTCTTTCAATCAAGCTACAAAATGCAAACTCTAACAATTTTCTTGTTTACCCCGCGAGGTCCTTGAAAACATTACATGCATATCATACACATCATTGCATAACAGGTACCCTCGTCGCAGGTCACTTACCTTTCTCGCTGTTTATTTCAGCAATGGCTTCCCAATTAGATAACCAGGACCTTCAGGCTCAAGAGACTCGGTTCGGGGAAATCCTCCTTAATCTATCCAAGGGGCAGGAGGAGTTGAGAACACTTCTCATGGGGACGTTGGTCAGGAACAGCACTGAGGACGAACGGCTGAAACGCTTGCAAGCTGAAGTGGATGCAATGAGAGCCCAGATGCTGGGGCAGGTGACTATCATTCAAGGCTTAGCTCAAAGACAAGAAGAGCTCAGAGTTCTCGTCAACCAACTGCTTCAGAGTAACCAACTGGGGCAAACGTCTAAGGGTAAAGAGCCAGTCATCATTCAACCATCTTTGAGACAAGGAGATAAGGGGAGAGCTCCTCAAATGGCTCCAGTGTCACAAATTCAGCATCAACCTCACCAGCTTCAGCCAGACAAGCCCAGGAGGCAATTCACCCAGCTCAACATGTCGCTGTTTCAAGCTTTACAACGCGTGTTGCGATTGAATCTGATCACATTAAGGGCTCATCCCCGGAACCCCAACACAGCATCTCCTACCTATCACCCCAATAAAAGGTGTGCCTACCACTCTGCCAGTCCAGGACATGATACAAATGAGTGTTGGGCTCTGTAGAACAAGATCCAGGACCTGATTGATGAAGGAGCACTGGAGTTCACACAAGACGGTCAGGCTGAGTTTTTCTACCACCCCCCCCCCCCCCCCAAGGCTCACCATTTGGAGTAACAAGCCCTGAGATGAAAACTTTTGTTCATTAGGATTTTCAAGTTGTAATTTTCTTTTGTTCAAACATTTACTCATGTTAAACGTTGTTATTTCATTAATGCATCGCATATGTCTGTTTTGAAGCAATATATTCGTATTCACTATATGCAAATTATTTTCATATTTTTTCTGATGATCAACGCTCGATTAATAATGCTAAGCCTCTTGAGGGAGGATGACGAAAACGATACCACGACCTTTACAGTATCCTTTTGAACAGACCCCGCTGATGAGGTACAGGCATTGTTTCAATTCCTAAACACTGGAGTTATAAGGAAGATAATCTCTCGTCAACCCCTCTGAGCCAAAGAATTAGGAGTTTTTCTTTTCGAAATTTAAAACCCTTAATCATAGCCTGGGGCAGGGTAGTCTCTCAGCTGATCCAAGTGCATAACGAATAGCACCAACGGAGTTCTTACAAAACAAAAGACAGTGATGGTTCTGAGTAATCACAAAGACATGCAGTCATCACCTCAAAATAAAAACCCATTAAGTCAAAACCTATGAAGGAGACTTACAAAACTGGGGCATCCCGCTGACTGTAATTCCAAAAAGAAACAGTTCAGGAAAAAAACAGGGATAATGAAAGAAAAAGAAAGAGGTCTTACAAACCCTAAACCAAACAAAAATGGCTGCCTATTCAAATAAACGTTAAACATCCGAACCATCACTGGAATTTCAGAACAAAGACTCAAACAAGGTCTAACGCACGATCAGCTGAGTTTAGGTTTGAAGAACATCACGAAGAGCGGGTGGGTACAAATAATTTGAGCCTTTGTCCTTTGTTTCTTAAACCGTGAACCAGGCCACGCTACAACCCTTAAAAGTCCTAGCTGAAGCATGGGTTAGTTCGAAAGCATACTGTTACGAAAGGTATCCTGACTCCTTAAGGCTCGCTGTAAAATAACGAGTTGACATCATGTTTTACAAATTCACTTGTTTTTACTAAAAAAGGGATGCATTCTCAAAAACTTCGAAACAGACATAAGCTTTGCATTTTTGATATAACATTGTTTGCATATGACTATTTGTTTGAACAGCAGGGAAATTCGCACGATGAATACCTAGTGAATAAAAGCACTTCCAATCAAGGGGCAGACGTGATTATTGTCCATCATCTGGGGCAATTAAGTCAAGATTCAGAGAATCTCTCAAATGCCAAATAGCCTGGGGAAAATCTCCGTCCAAGTCACTTGGGGCATTGGACGATCAAACGAAGATCTTCTGGTGGCATGGTGTGATCGGTGGATCTGGAACTGACTGTTTAACGCTGGTTCGCAGAATGTCGCGGAAGCAAGAGTCGCCACCGTCTTTTATTTTCTCCAAATGGAAAGGACAAAAGCACAGAAAAATTCCTTAAGAGATTGCTCTCGGTTCGGGAGGTAGGTTATAAAAAGGGAAGGTGTTAGCACCCTTTCTATCCATGGTTATCCATGGGCTCTTAGATACTTGCTCACTTGTGTTTTCAAAAATGTTTGTTTGCTTTTCAATTGTGGGTTTTAAAAAAGTTTCTTTGAAAATTTCAGTTCGACTCTTGTATCGGTCCTCAAGAGTGTTTGAAAAATTGCTTTCGAAAGCTTTTTGAAAAGGTGTCGGTGTGAAAAGTATTTTTTGAATTTGTTTTAAAATTAGAGCAAGTATCTAGAGTCGTCTACCTACCCTAAGGAATTCGTCTGTGTAAATGTCCTTAAAGCAGTGCCATCCCACCATTGAGTGGTAGGTAGCACCACCGTTGGAGGTGTTCGGGTCAATTCGAGGTTCGGGACATGGTGATCACCAGAGCAATAGGAAGACACCTTAGAAGCTACCCTCATGCCAGGTTCCCGGATCATGAGGACTTACTAAGACATCCTCTACTCGACGATCACCTTTCAAGGCAAGGCAACAGTGAAGCGTACCCTAGGGGTGGTGTGTGATTTGTGTGTCAGATTCATTTATTTTTGTCTTATTCATGTCAAGGTGATCTATGCGTTTGTTTTTATTTTATCATTCATTCTTGCATGCATTTATTAACAGTTAAAAAAGTTGCGGAAATTAAAGTTCCTAAACTATTACAAAGGCGCGGGTCCACATCGCCAAATTAAAATCCAGGACCCGATTTGACGGAAAGTAAATAAAGAAATAAAATGCGGGAAATATAAAATGTCCGAGTTACATGGCTTGAGCAATTACATAATATTTGAAAGAAAATAAATGTGCGAAAGAAATAGAAATAGAACGTTCGAGGGCGTTGGACCCTTTAAAGAAATTAAATGAAATTAAAAATTAATTAATTATTTATTGAAATAAAAGAAGTGTTTTTTTAGGTTTTTTTTGTATTTATGAAATAAGAAAATTAAAATTAAAATTAAAAGAAACCCTAATTCTAAGTTATTTTTAATTATTTGAGAAAAATGTTAAAGTTTAACTTAATTTACTAAAGAATTTATGTACATGTTTATTTACAAAATAAATTAGTAGTTAATAATAATAATAATGATGAGAAAATTATTTATTAAAAAAAATGATGAAAAAGTTAAAAACCCTAATTTCTACATATTTAATTTATTAAGAAAAATATTAAAGTTTTGAAACCTAAATTAATCTAATTAATTGTTTAAAGTTTATTTACAAAAATAATAATAGTAAAATTAATATTAATAAAATAAACATTTTTTTGATTTTTTTGTATTTTATATTTATTATGAAAATTATTTTATGGAATTAAAAGAAAACAATTAAAAAACAATTAAAAGAATAAAAAGGAAAAACAAATAAAAATTAAAAATTGAGCAAACCATAGGGGGTGTCTGGCCCAAGGGGAGGTTTTTTGAAGTATTGACTCCTGAGTACCGTGGTCTGCATTCTTTGGCCATTGGATTGAGTTTCATGCATAAGTTGTTCTACTTTGGCCATTTGGCTTTTGGCTTTTGGCTTTTGGCCATTTGTGTTCTGGCTTCAACGTTCCCTTAATCTCTGGCTTAATGTCTGCCTCGCCATGTATTAGTGTCATGCATAAGTTTTTCTACTTTGGCCATTTGGCTTTTGGCTTTTGGCCATTTGGCTTTTGGCCTCAACGTTCTTTAATGAACCTGCCTGGGATCCTATCTAAATCTGCAGTGTTGAATCTCACAAACACATCAAATAAAATCATAAAATGCAAATAAAGCCAATATATGAAGAAATTTAATGTTTAGGCACAATATGGCATGTATGAATGATTATACCCTTTTGATCATGGAGATCAAATCAACCTTACCCTTACTGGAAAAGTAGTGACATGAATGCTTTTATGCCCTTTGGATTATGGAGATCAAGCCAGCCTTACCCTTACTGAAGAAGTAATAAGATGTTGGTTTGTAACTGAGATGGCTTGTTTGTAGTGAGAGAGGGATTTGTAATAAGGATTTCAAGGTTTTTAGGGTTCTTGAGAGAATTTGATATTCTGACAGTGTTGTGGCAAGGTTTTTTTCTCTCTTTTCCTCCTCCTTTTCTCCTCTTTTTCTTTTTTTTCTCCCCTGGTTTGTATGAATGAAGGTGATTATATAATGAAAATTAGGGTAAAGCAAATGGGCTTTGAATGTGCAATTGGGCCTCCAATACTTGAATTCGTCACTTTCCAGGATAAATCGCAGGGACTTAAGTGCATTTTTTGAAGTTGAAATGTGAAAACAAAATGTAGCCGACATCGAGAACTAACTCCTGTCCGAAAATCGACTCAATCGGATAAACGGTGAATTAGTTATGAATTTTTTGAAGTTTCAGCTCAGACGAACTTATTTTGGGCTCCGGTGTCGACTCTGACACGTTCTTCAATAAAAAACTGGTATTGATCGGTGCATAATTTGGTCTCGACTTTTGAAGCAAAGTTGTAGATCTATGAGTCAGGGACCTTGTGTAAAAATATGAGCCCAATCCGATAAAAATTGACCGAGTTATGAATTTTCGAAGTTTCGGCTCAGATGAAATAATATTCAGCATTCAGGATTTTCAGCGTGTCACGCACTCTGAGCAAAAAACGAAGGCCTTTTGAATACCGTTTGAACTCAATACCTTCTGTGAAAATGTAGCCAGCTCAATTTGTGAAATTTTGGCACCAGAACCAGCTCGATACGATGAAAATCGACCAAGTTATGATTTTTTGAACATGACGCAGATAAACTTCTGTCACAAATTTTCTGCACGAAAATACTTGATAAATCCACATTTTTGAAGACCTTCTGATCAAAATTGGCTTCCAGCCGTGAGAGATGAAAACGTAGATAATGTCAAGACGGAATTTTGGCCACCGGAACGGGTTCAAAACGAGTCACGATGTTCAAGTTATGAATTTTTTAGCGCATAAAAACTGCACTTTCAGCACACTTTTTCACCATATTTCTTCGAGAAAACTCACACATTCGGATACCTTCTTTAAAGAATTGACTCTTGAGCCGAACCTGAATTTGAGAATACGTTATCAGAGATATCTTGGCGAAAGAATACCTGAATATGACGCGCCGGGTTGGTCTTGTGAATTTTTCTTGAAATATTTTGAGAAATATGGGAGGGCAAATTTTGGGGTACAACACATGGCAACACAACAACAGGGGCACCTCCCTACATTCTGAGAACGTGGACATAGTCGAAAAAATACTACGCAAAATCAAAGACCCGCTAGGTTGACACACCTAGGCAAAAATAAGGGCTTCCCGACGAACCAAAAGGGT
Organism: Vicia faba; assembly: GCA_948472305.1. Classification (NCBI taxonomy): domain Eukaryota; kingdom Viridiplantae; phylum Streptophyta; class Magnoliopsida; order Fabales; family Fabaceae; genus Vicia; species Vicia faba. The sequence goes on from OX451738.1 coordinate 1,173,375,364, forward strand.
TCGGGTAAAAATAAGGGATGAAATGAAAAAAATCTGTACACCCGGCAAGTCGAAAACCTGAAAAGGAGGCTTGGGCAAAAATGGGTATCCCGGTGGACTGAAAACCCGAAAGGGCGGTCCAGGCAAAAATTAGGGATCAAAGCGTACGAATATGTCCCGGTATCTCGTCACTTGCCTACCAGAAGAAGATTTGTCAAACGGCAGTCATCAAACACCTTCACAGGTACCTTCTTCTCCAACAGAAATTGGGGCAATAATGAGTTGTCTAAATGATCCAGTTGCCCTGTCCACCGAGGTGCCAAGGTAAGTTTAGCTGAAGAATGCGACCAAGATACCTTCACTCCCTGCAGAGCGAACGCGTCTCCCGGCTTTATTCAAAGGTTATTTCCCTACCAGGATATAACTGGGTTATCCTCAGCCAAAAGCCACGAAAAGATCGTCCTCGGCAAAGTCTTCTTATCCCCAGCGAAGTCTATCAACACTTCCAACATAGCCATGGTATCCCCAGCGAAGTTACCATCGACATCCCAGCAAAGTATCTCTCTTCCCACAGAGTGTTGCTTCCCAGCAAGATCGCTAGAGTAATTTTCTCCCCGCAGAGTAATCTATTCGCCAAGTTTATTCCCCAACGGAGTTATCTTCTCCTACCGGTTCATTCTTGCAACTATCATCCCCGGCGGAAACGAAGAACTCTCTTCAAACATCAGCCCAGGATGTGACTTCCCGGCACCCGTCAAGGATTTACTTTCCTAGATGAAAAAATACATTCATAAACATCGCATTTCCATACATTATAGCATGCATATACGCATCATATCTCACAATCTCATTGTTTGATCCATATCATGCATTGCATATGACTGACTTCTACCTTTCAGGAAAGATCCAGTTAAGTTCTCAGCTATGTCCAAGACCCCAGCCTGGTTCAGTTAAATCGACCCTAAGATTTTCCTGATTCTTATCCAGTCAAAGGCCTTCTCTGGTTCAGTCAGGTCGACCCTAAGATCTCCCTGATTCTTATCCAGTTGAAGATATTCCAAGACCTTGCTCGGTTCAGTTAAATCGACCCTAAGATTTTCCTGATTCTTATCCAATCAAAGGCCTTCTCTGGTTCAGTCAGATCGACCCTAAGATCTCCCTGATTCTTACCCAATTGAAGATTCCAAGACCTTGTCCGGTTCAGTTAAATCGACCCTAATATTTTCCTGATTCTTATCCAGTCAAAGGCCTTCTCTGGTTCAGTCAGATCGACCCTAAGATCTCCCTGATTCTTACCCAGTTGAAGATTCCAAGACCTTGTCCGGTTCAGTTAAATCGGCCCTAAGATTTTCCTGATTCTTATCCAGTCAAAGGCCTTCTCTGGTTCAGTCAGATCGACCCTAAGATCTCCCTGATTCTTGCCCAGTTGAAGTTATTCCAAGACCTTGCTTGGTTCAGTTAAGTCGACCCCAAGATTTTTCTTGATTCTTATCCAATCAAAGGCCTTCTCTAGTCCAGTTAAATTGATCCCTAAAGATTTTCCTGATGAAGACTCAGTAGAAGACATCCAAGATTCTCTCAGCGTTACTGTTGAGGTTGAAGTCGCCCAAGATTCTCTCAGCGTTACTGTTGAGGTTGAAGTCGCCCAAGATTCTCTCAGCGTTACTGTTGAGGTTGAAGTCGCCCAAGATTCTCTCAGCGTTACTGTTGAGGTTGAAGTCGCCCAAGATTCTCTCAGCGTTACTGTTGAGGTTGAAGTCGCCTAAGATTCTCTCAGCGTTACTGTTGAGGTTGAAGTCGCCCAAGATTCTCTCAGCGTTACTGTTGAGGTTGAAGTCGCCCAAGATTCTCTCAGCGTTACTGTTGAGGTTAAAGTCGCCCAGGATTCTCTCAGCGTTCCTGTTGAGGTAGTAATCATCCAAGGTTCTCTCAGCGTTCCTGTTGAGGTAGTAATCATCCAAGGTTCTCTCACCGTCCCGTTGAGGTAGTAACCATCCATGGTTCATTCATAACCTTGTGAAGCTCCAGACCCAATTCCTGTAACCAGTCAGGGCACATCTACATAAAAGCTTGAAGACCAACTCCTGTAACAGGTCAGGTAATCATTTTCTTTTTCAGGTACGCAACTTCTCGCTAAGGAATCTCTTACGCGATCGACATCCAGATGGCATCTGTAAGCCCATCATCCTATCCGTCAATCTCCAAATGGCATTTATAAGCCCACCATCCTATCCATCAATCTCCAAATGGCATCTATAAACCCATTCCTACCATCACACTGCCAACATGTGAGCGCAAATTTCTGGGCACTCTAGTGTTCAATCATCTTCCACCTTCAGATTACGAAAGGCACGTCAGCCAATCTGCATCCTCAGGTCTAAGAAGATTGAACAGGGGCAACTGTTGTACCCCAAAATTTGCCCTCCCATATCCTTCAAGATTTGCAAAGATCAAGGTTCAAAAGCTCTCAAGGGTTGCACAGTTCAAGGGCCTCCTAACAGTCAAAAATTAGGGTTTTGGTTCTGACAAAGAAATTGAACTTTCCAAGGGTCCAATCAAGTCCAACATACCTATAAACATGGTCAAGCATCCATATGCCAAGTTTCAAGACTTACAGCACAAAATCGCACAGTCAAAAACCCTAATTGCCCTACAGTCAACTGCAGGGGCAAAATGGTCATTTGACAGTCAAAAGTTCAAATTTTGGGTCAACATCTTATTTTGAAGCCACAAACATCATTTGATCAATTCTTGATCATGATTCTCAAAGCATGGCTCAAAAAGTCTCAAGATGCAAAAGTTTCCATATTTGGACAGTTGAAAAAGTCATGAAGGATGCAGGTTTGAGCGAATACGGTTGGATCCAGACTCGACTTGATCAACTGAATCTAATCGATGAGAAAAGACTTATTGCTGCTGCCATGGTCAAATGTATTAGAAACGGATGATCAAGGCCTTCAACAAGAAAGTCAGATAACAAGTGTATCAAGTAGGGGATATGGTAATCAAGCGCATCATAATGCCACAAGGTGATCCCAGGGGAAAATGGACTCCCACCAATGAGGGACCATTTGTTATCAATAGCATATTTTCTAGTGGAGCCATGATTCTGACCACCATGGATGGTGACGACCTTCCACACCCTGTTAATACGGACATAGTAAAAAGATACTACGCATAATAAAGACCCGCTAGGTTGACATACCTAGGAAAAAATAAGGGCATCTCGGCGAACCAAAAGGGTTCGGGCAAAATTAGGGATAAAAAATGGAAAAAAAATATGTACACCTGGCAAGTCAAAAACCTGAAAGGGCGGCTTGGGTAAAAAAGGGTATCCCGGTGGACTGAAAACCCGAAAGGGCGGTATAGGCAAAAATTAGGGATTAAAGTGTATCACTATGTCCCATTGGATCACCTTGCAATCAGACCTTGGTAATCAGATATCAAGCTCAAACGGTACTGATCAATCCTGTCAGCTTCGGACAAGCAGCAAGGTGATGAGATGCTCAAAGACATAGGGGCAATAACAGAATTGAAACCCAATATGATCACTACACATAGCTGTTTTATTTTTGTACACAATTTCTATAATAATTTCCATTTTTACGGAGGCGTTCTCTTACTAGAGCGTCAACCTCCTTGTAAAAAACGCCTGTTATAGGCAAATTTCAAATTAATACAAAGCGTCTTTTGAGTACAAAACTTTGTGTTTGTTTTTTCCGTTTTCTGTTTTGTTTTGCAAAAAAAAACGTCCAATGTTTTATTATTGACATATGCATTTGAATATGATTAATGTTCACAAATATATGCATATAAAACAGAAAGACAGTTACTAAGAACTCAAAGAAATGGGTACAAAACCTAAATACTGACAGTTACCCCGTCCATCACGGTACAAGGGGCAGAGACAGTTGGAAGCGAAGTCATTGTCCCATACAATCCAGTGATACCTATATTCCCCACAAAGCCAGGACAATCAAAGTCCGATCTCCAGGTCCCCAAGCAGGAATCACTTCCCCAGCAGGGTCTTTCAGAAAGCTAATGTTTGTATTCCGCAGCTGAGCTTTATAATCATAAACAATTTATAAAGTTTTCTCCCGAGTAGAGTTTAATTCTCTAATAGCAGAAGCTCAATCTCCAACAGAGCTCTTCTCTCCAGCAATGGAAGTTCATCCTCAGCTGAGTTTATTTCTCCGAATCAGCAGATCTTCCAACAGATATCTCTCTTCCCCATAGAGTCATTCCCCCGCGGGATTATTCTCAGACAAAGTCTCCTCCGGAAGAATTTTCTCAAGCATAATGGATGTAAATCTCCAGCTAATCATCTTCTGTCACTATCCCCAGCAGAAACGAAGATCTCAACTCCTTATACTCTCCAGCAGCAGTCCAGGATTTATTTTCCCCAACTAGAGAATATCACAATAGCATTGCATATCCATACATCATGGCATGTGAATACATATTATAAAATAGGCAAAATACCCTTTTTAGTCCTTTAACTTTACCCCAAGGTCCATTTTGGTCCTTTATCTAAAAAAAGTGTCAAACTGGTCCTATAATTCTTTCAAAAGGACCACGTTTGTCCTTTCCATCCACTCCGTTAGTCATGTTTAATGGCAGCGCTTATGTGGCATTACACGTGGGTTTAGAAAAATTGCATGTGGCAATTCCACTTAAAAGTCAGTTTGACACTCTTATGTGGCATTATCACTCATCCATTGCATGTTTCCTTGAAGGTGAAACCAGACTTCTCATCAGAGGTAAGTTTCTGCTTTCTGCAAGAATTCTATTTTCATAGTTAGGGTTTCCATGAAATTCGTCTTCCTTCTCTGAAATTCATCTCTCTATTTAGGGCATTGTGTGTAATGGAGGAAATTCTTAATATTACGATACACCACAGTGGTCAATTTGTTAGTGAGGACTTGAGTGTGTACGAAGGAGGTGAGATTGCTGATTTGAGAGTAGATGCTGATATGTGGGGTTATTTTGAGTTATTGGGTGCTATTAAGGAACTAGGTTACCCAGCCATAGAGAAGATATACTATAAGGATCCAACTGCTGGAATGAATATGTTGTTTGATGACAAAGGGGCCTTAGAGATTGCTGATCTATATAGGGTTCATTTACGTGTTGAAGTCTTTATTCAACACCCATTGTCACAGCCTCAGTATGTTGATGAGAGTGAAGTTATTTTAGATGAGATACCCCTGAATGTAATGGAAGATGATGCAGTTAGACAAAATGAGGTAAGTGAGGATGCTGTTGGACAGAAGGAGGCAAGTGAAGATGTTGTTATACAGAAGGAGGCAATTGAAGATGTTGTTGGACAGAAGGAGGCAAGTGAAGATGTTGTTATACAGAATGAGGCAAGTGAAGATGATGTTGGACAGAAGGAGGCAAGTGAAAATGCTGTTGGACAGAACGATGATGATAGTTCTGATGATGATAGCTCTGATGATAGTAGCTTTTCGTATGATAGTGCAAAGGAGGTTGTATTTGATGATGAAACTGATGACTGTGATACTGACTTGGAAGAGGAAGAAGGTATGGCAGAAGTAACTGATCTCTGTGAAACTGAACCAAATAAAGAAGATAGTAATGGAAGTGATAAAGGAAGTGATAAAGGAAGTGATAATGAAAGTGAGGATCTTGTAAGTGATTGTGATAGTGAAGATAGCAATACTACCAAGAGAAAGAAGTATCCCATTTTCAAGCTTCTAAAGGATATGTCCAATTACAAATGGGAAGTGGGTACATATTTTAGTACAAAAGAAGATATCAAGGAAGCAGTTACCTCTTATGCAGTCCAATCTGGCAGAAATTTAAAGTACATCAAAAATGACAAGATAAGGGTTAGGGTTAGGTGTAAGGAGGGATGTGAATGGGAAGGTTATTGGGCTAAGTTGGATGTTGAGGATACTTGGCAACTAAGAAAGGTGATAGACACCCATAGTTGTAGTAGAGAATATCATGTGAAGTTGTTGAAGACTAAATGGCTTAGCAAGAGGTTGCAGAATGCACTTAAAACCAACCCTAGATTGAAGCTTAAGGACATTAAGGAAAAGGTGCAGAGGAAGTGGAATGTGGGGGTCAACAAAACCAAGGCTATAAGGGCTAGGTTTGCAGCAAGAGACATGGTTGATGGGTCATTCTTAGGGGATTATACAAGGATTTATGACTATGCACATGAGTTGTTAAGATCTAACCCAGGGTCAACTGTGAAAGTACATGTCCAACCAGCTCAAGAAGGTAGTGGTGTTCAGAAATTACACTTCAAAAGGATTTACATATGCTTGGCAGCTTGTAAGGAAAGCTTCAGGTTAAGTAGACATTTCATAGGGCTTGATGGATGTTTTTTGAAAGGGCTTTGTGGAGGTCAAATCCTGTCAGCCATAGGCAGAGATCCCAATGATCAAATGCTACCAATAGCATATGCAGTAGTGGAGAGTGAAAACAAGGAAAGTTGGACATGGTTCTTGGAGCTGCTTATTGGTGATCTAGGTGGAAGAGAAGAGTGTCTCACATACACTTTTATTTCTGATCAACAAAAGGTATGATTCTATTGTTAATTCTCAATTGATTAGTATTTTTAATAATTAAATTCTCATGTTTATCTTGGTATTCTCATGTTTAATAATTAAGTTATATACATATCATGACCCAGGGATTATTGCCTGCAATGGAGGAACTGCTGCCTACAGTTGAACAAAGATTCTGTGTTAGGCATCTCTACAACAACTTTAGGAAGAGATTTCCAGGAAAAAAACTAAAGGAAATTATATGGAAGGCATCCAAATCAACTTACTACCAAGCTTGGGAAAGAGAGATGAAAGTTATGAAACATATCAATGGAGAAGCATACAAGCACATGATGTCTACCCCTCCAAGGTTTTGGAGCAGATCATACTTCAAGACTCATAACAAATGCGATGCAGTTCTCAATAATATGTCAGAATCCTTTAATAGTGTTATTTTGGAGTCAAGGGCCAAGCCATTAATAACCATGGTGGAAGAAATTAGGATATACATGATGGAGAGATGGGCTACAAACAGGATGAGGTTTCAGAAATTGACAGATGTAGAAGTGTTGCCAAACATTATGAAAAAGGTTGAGAAAACAAGTTCATTCACAAACATGTGGCTTCCCAGGTAAAATTATTAAAACAAGCATTTTTTCTGTGTTAGAATGTCTGACTTTGGAATGTCCATTCTCATCTTAATTTGGAATGTCCATTTTTCTGTGTTAGGATGTCTGATGAGCATATGTTTGAAGTGAGGCATCTGGAAAATTCTGCTGAAAAATTCACTGTAAACTTGAAGGAAAAAATATGTTCATGCAGAAGATGGGAGCTAACAGGCCTACCATGTGTTCATTCACTTGCAGCAATCAAGAATAGGAACCATAGGATTGATGAATACATTCCTGATTATTACAGGAAATCTAGATATTTGCAAGTGTACAAACCTGTCATATTCCCTGTTAATGGCTCAAACCTATGGGTTACAACTGAGTACCCTGATGTTATGCCACCCAAATTCAGGAAAATGCCTGGAAGGCCAAAGAAAAGGAGGAATTTAGAGCAAGGTGAGCTAGATGGTACTGATAAAAAGATGAGAAGAACAGGATTCATTATAAAGTGTAGCAGGTGTAAGCAGGTAGGTCACAACAAGCTTACTTGTAAGGTGCCTTCTACTAGTCAGACACATGTAGCTCAACCATCTGTACCACAAGCACCATCTGTACCACAAGCACCAGTGCCTTCTCAACCATCTCAAGCATCTGTACCAGTGCCTTCTCAACCATCTCAAGCATCTGTACCAGTGCCTTCTCAACCATCTCAAGCATCTGTACCAGTTCCTTCTCAACCATCTCAAGCATCTGTACCAGTTCCTTCTCAACCATCTCAAGCATCTGTACCAGTTCCTTCTCAACCATCTCAAGCATCTGTACCAGTGGCATCATATGTACCAGTGGCATCTGTACCAGTGGCATCTCAAGCATCTAAGTCAGTTCCTGGTCAAGGTTCTCAGGCATCTCAATCTAAATCATCCAAAAAGTTATCAGTTAGAAGGCCAAATGCACCATTTGTCCCATCTCAAGCATCTAAGTCAGTTCCTGGTCAAGCTTCTCAGCCATCTCAATCTAAATCATCCAAAAAGTTGTCAGTTCGAAGGCCAAATGCACCATTTGTCCCACCAGGTCCAACAACGAGGTTAAAGGCATCAATAACTGTTGTAGGTCCAACAACAAGAAGGACAACACCAACTAAAAGAGCAGCACCAAAGTGGAAACCTTAGTTTACTTTTATGTCTGTTTTGGATTAGGATTGGACCTATAGTTGTTATGTTGTTTTGTTAACTTGGAATATTAGAATTGGTTATGTTAAGTTGTTTTGATCATGTAATATCAAGAAGGACAAGTTTTTGTTTTGACCTGTAATATCAGGCTGTTGTTTTGATCATGTAATATCAAGAAGGACAAGTTTTTGTTTTGACCTGTAATATCAGGTTCTTTTGTATGCAACTTAGTGGTATCCACCACCTTATAATTATATGTTTGGATTGTTACAGTATGTTACATTATGTTTTACATTGATACAAAAATGCTACTAGTTTTACAGTACGCTACAGTGATCAAAATGCTACATTGATACAAAAATTGCTACATTATGTTTTACAGTATGTTACATTGATCAAAATGCTACTAGTTCAAAAATTCAAGTTGATACAAAAATTCAAATTCATAATGATACCATGTTCAGATTGAGACTGTGTTACATATGAATCTATTACAACATCATCCAAATTACCACAACTAACATAATAAAGAAGAATCTTTTCCATTTTTTCTGAGAATTCTTCATCTTCTTCATTTCAATTTGTAACTCCATTATCTTATGTTTCAGCCCATCCTTCCTTTCCTTTAGATGATGTATCTCCATCTTTGCTCCATCAAGCTCATTTTGCAGCTTCTCCAACCTATTATTCTGCTTCTTTATAAACTGATCCTTCTCATCCACCACATCATCAAAGAACCATTGAAAGTATCCACACCCAGATTCAGATGAACCCTGTAATGGTGACATCCAGATTCATCTCAGCTATTGCAGGAACTATCAGAACAAGAATATATGAAAACCCATTTTAATTTCATGCTTACCTTGTAATGACGACAACCCCAGAATTGCTTCCCAAAGTTTGTGACGGTGGTAGCCCTTCGAAGAACCGCAGATTCTCCACAACCACATATAGGTCTCCATCGCAACTTTCCATCTAAGCTTCCATCTCTATTGCAATCGTACGAAGACCGGATCTCTGATGATGCTTCCTTCATCATATTGAGGGAATTTCAAATTCAAAATGGGAAAATTGAGGATTTCTTGAACCCTAGAATTTGAGGATTTCTGGAACCAGCTTGAAGATGATAACATTCCATGTCACCTGCCACGCATGCAAACCAAACGTCCGTTTGGGCCTTTTGGACGGAAAGGATTCCTATGGTCCTTTTGAAAGAATTATAGGACCAGTTTGACACTTTTTTTAGATAAAGGACCAAAATGGACCTTGGGGTAAAGTTAAAGGACTAAAAAGGGTATTTTGCCTATAAAATACAATCTCATTTATTTTGAGAACATCATTACTCAATACATTTCATACATCATTGTAGCGATAAAAAATGTAGCGGGGTAAATCGGAGATCGAATTATTGATTAATTCGTCTCACAAAAGCAAGAGTCGCCATCGCGCTTTATTGTTTCCAAGGGGAAAGGGGAAAGAGCGAAATAAAACCCTAAATATGCAATGTAAATAATACTTTTTAAAAGTAATAAAAATACAAGGCGTTTTTGAAAAGAGATCTATGGTTCGGGGGTTGGTTATACTGTGGGAAGGTATTAGTACCCAATGTATCTATAGTACTCTATAGGAACCTTTTGAAATATCTGTTTTATTAAAATTGACCGTTTGATTAAGAAATAAATTGTTTTGGCCGAAAAGGGGTACGGACGGGTTTTTTTGAAGATACGACGACCTAATGTCGAAGTTTTTGCTTAAAAGGTATAAGTTTTGAAAAGATTGAATATTTGAGGAAAAATTATCCTAAGTTTTAATGAAATGCGAATGTTCGCGTGATCGGACTTGAGGACATGAAGTCAACAAATTTAATCATTTTTCCCTTGGATTTAGACATAAATGGAATAAACAAGTAAAGACGAAATAATTGACAGAAAATTATGCAGATAATGATATATAACAATTAAATAAAAGACTAAATGGTGTAAATATGCATTTTTGGATTTTTGTTTAATATTAATGAAAAGAAAATGTTTTAATTCTTGAATTCTATTTTTTTATATATTTGTTTTTATATATTTTTAATATTAACAAAAGCATTATTTAAGAATTAATAAATAAATCTAAACTAAGTTAAAACTTAAAGGTTATTAACTTAAATCTAAAGAAAATGGTATTAAAATTCTAAATTAAACCTAAAGTTAAACTAAAATAGGTCACATTATTTAACATGTTTTAATTAAATTCATCTCTCTTTTTTTATTAGATCTTTACTAATTAACTAATGTAATAATAATTCTAAAGAAAACTAAAAGAAAACAAAATAGAAAAAGAATGTGTATCAAAGGAAAAAAGTGGACAAGTAAATATATGGGTTAAAGATTTTAAAAGGCCCAAACAAAACTGAAAACGGGGGGGTGCACAAAGGGTTTCGCTGGGCTTAGGCGTAAAAGGGGTGAGGTCCATTCATTTACTAATTTGTTTTTAGGGTTAACACTGTGTTTTAGCATTTGGAAAAGGGATTAGGGTTAAGGTAAACGTGCAAAACGGCGCTCGTTCTTTCTCGTTCTCGTGTCTTCGCGTTCCATCTTCTTCTTCGTGCTTCTGAGTCTCTGAGTTTTCCTCTGTCCCAACGGCCACCAGTATCCTCTGCCTTCCTCTTCCCTCCAACGAAAGCCAGGGCGATGGAATCACGGTAAATTCGTTTTCTTATTCGTTTAGGGTTTTGTTACAATGCATGTTTGTGATTCTTATATCCATTGATTCTGACTTCGTATTTTTCACATGATTATTGAGGTATTATGAAAGTAAAGGAGGGAAAAAACGTTACCTGGAGACGGAGACGGAGGAGGAAGGTTGGACGTGCGTAGGAGGCCGGGGCGAGGAAGACGGCGACGCTTGCTTCAGTTTCCTGGTATTTCGTTCTTATTATCTCTGATTTGTGGCTTGATGATGACCTCTGCGTTATATTTTCTTCTTCTTCTGTTGCCTCGTTGTATGCTTCTGTTGCCTATGAAAACTTTTCCTATCTCAGTTGCCTTGAATTTGTCCCATGATGAATGTTTGAGGCTTGATGCTTGAATGCTATTGTTGAAAAATTTATTCTTTGACTGGCTTCTCTTCTTCTTCTTCTCTTACCATTGTACGCGTTTCTGTTGGCTTTGCTTTTGATTATGGTTGAGGGTATTTTGGCTGGGCGTGTATGTTTTGGTAATGGCCTTAGAACAAGTTTTACAGGTTTAGCAACGATATGGTTTTTGGTTTGGCCATGAGATTTTGAAATGGTTATTTGGTTAGGTTGGACAGGGCCAAAGTTTTACTGGTACAGGTTTTATGGTTATGCAGCTTAATGGTTTTATGGTTTAATGTTTGACAGTAGGTGGAAGGTTTTGGTAATGGTTATGGTTTTATGGTTTAGGCCATGTGTTTTACTGGTTTTAATGCAGTAGGTGACCTTGACATGGTTTAGAAGTTTTCTGGTTTAATGGTTTAGGATGGTACTGGTTTGTATGGTGTATGCAGGTTTGTATGGTGTATGCAGGTTTGTATGGTTTAAGCCATATTTGATGGTTTTGGAGATAGCAAGTTCTACTGGTTTTTCTCTTCTTTTTTTTTAGACTTTTAGAACTGGCTTCTTGTATATCCTGATAGTTTTCTTTTTTTTTTAGGTTCTAAAACAAGTTGTGAACTGGTTATTTTGAAGGGGTTTTCTGTTGTTATAACGATTTCCTGGCCTTGAGGTCTTGGACGATTCAGGTTTTTGAGTATATTTAATTATATCTCTTGATATCCCTGCACATCTGCTTCAACCAGTTTTGTTTCTATTCTATTTTTATGCTTCCCCTTTCTCTACTGTAATGTTGCTGCAGTTTGTTTTGTAACTCTTTCTGCCTAAGCCAAACCTGTAAAACCATACTTCTATCTCTCTTCTCTCTCCTCAATACAAATTGACATAAAAAATGATATGTTATGTATTGTTCTGAAAAAGCAATAGTGCTGGAAAATGATGTAAATGGAAAATATGCTTTGCTTGCAAATTGGTTTTAAAATTGCATATCCTTTTTGTCTACTCTTTGGTACAGCAAAACCTATTGTATTTTGGCCTCTTCCTATACTAGTTTACGTTGGGATATTGACTTGGAATTGAAAATGCATGTGCTGTTTGTATTATGCATTTTATATTGATTTTGAACTATGCATGGGATTTGAAACATGCAGTTGGCTTTTTAATTATGCAGTTTTGAAAACAAAAAATGAATTTGTGCATCTTTAGATTTGTGCATTCATTTTTGAAAATAAAAATCCGTCCCTTTTTGTGAACCGGGAGAAATCCCGCGATTTGCAAAAAGGGTAAAACTGATTCCAGCCGTTTGCTTTTAATGATGAACACTAAAAATAATTTTCTGCTTTTAATTATTTATTTATTTCTGACTTTTTCTTTTAATTGTTTTGCAGGTAAAATTAAATGAGCAGACAAAGAAGCATTGGATAGAAGATGAAGATTTAGAATTTAGAAAAAATTAGAATAGTTTTTATTTTACTTTAAGCATTTTATATAATTGTTATTGTAAATATTTTTTGTAAATAATACAATATTTAAATAACAATTGTAATAATTAGAATAAAGTAAATAAAATTCCAATATTTTACCAATTAATTCTTTCTTCTTTCCAATTATTTATTTATCGTTTATAATTCTTTAAATTATATAGTAACTGAAAATCAATTTCAATTACTTAAATTCAGAATAATAAACAAATAAATAAACATCATTGATCAATTAACAACTTCAATTATTTACTTCACTATTTTTAATTCTTCTAAATTATAATAACTGAAAATAAAATTTCAACTATTTAAACTTAGAACAATAAATAATTAAATAAACATTGCTTGATCAATTAATAAACTCCTTTTCAAATGTTTATTTCATTATTCATAAATCTTTAAATTATATAATAACTGAAAACAAATTCCAATTATTTAAATTTAGGATAATAAATAATTAATAAACATTGTTTGATCAATTAATAAACCTCTTTTCAAATATTTATTTTATTATTTATAAATCTTTAAATTATATAATAATTGAAAATAAATTCCAATTATTTAAATTTAAGATAATAAATAATTAATAAACATTGTTTTAGCATTGATCGATTAATAAATTTAGCGTTCAAAAAAGATAAACATCTCTCGACTCGAAAAAGTTATGAATTTTAAAAATCAAAAGATCAAAACGCTCGCAATGTAACGATGCAGATGGGAGATGGTATCTTAGGTCAAAATTTGGGGTACAACAATCATGACATTACATACGATTAACTCTTTACCTTCCAGGGAAAGATGCAATCAAGTTCTCACAAATTCTCTCTAGTTCAGTCCAAACCGACACCAAGGTTTCTATTCTAGTTGAATATATTCCAACATTTTTCAGGATTTTCTCTGGTTCAGTCAAACTGACACTAAGGTTTCTATTCTAGTTGAAGATGTTCTAAGACTTTCGTCTGGGTCAGCTGAATCACCGCTAAGATTCCCCTGATTTCTATGCCAGTCAAAGTTAATCTGAGACCTCTCCCGGGTTCAATAAAATCGATACTAAGATTTCTCTCCCAATTGAAGACAACTCGAGACCTTTCCCTGGTTCAGTCAAATCGATACTAAGATTTCTATTCCAGTTTAAAAAAAGCTATGAAGCCCGGAAACTGACCGGATAATAGTCAACCAACAATACATCATACTGTGAAGCCTGGGACACGACCGGATAACAGTATAAAATACCACAAAGCCTGGAATCGACCAGATAGTGGTATATCTCAAATTCAAGCTATGAAGCCCGGAAATCGACCGGATAATAACATAATTTCTCCAAATTACTATGAAGCCTGGGACACGACCGGATAACAGTACAAAATAATACAAAGCCTGGAATCGACCAGATAGTGGTATATCTCAAATTCAAGCTATGAAGCCCAGAAATCGACCGGATAATATCTTAATTTCTCCAAATTACTGAAGCCTGGGACACGACCAGATAACAATATGAGACGCTGTGAAGTCTGGAACACGACCAGATACCGACAAGAGACACTGTGAAACCTGAAGCATGACCAGATAACAGTATGAGGTACTGCGAAGCTTGGAATTCGACCAGATAGTAGTTTACTTGGCCAATCACTATTGAAGCCTGGAAACGACCGGATGTTAGTATGCCTCAAATTCAAGTTGAAACCCGGATGCGACCAGATAACCACTTAATTCCTTTTGAAGCCTAGAGCACGACCAGATAACAGTTTTTGAGATTGCAAAGCCTGGAGCACGACCAGATAGAATGTTTAATCTCATCTCCCCAATAAGTCGCTGTAAAACCTATAGCACGACCAGATAGTAGTCATTCTTATTATCCTTAGCAAATCACTGTAAGGCCTGGAGCACGACCAGATAGCAGTTCATTTTCGTCTCCTCGACTAAGAGATGAATCCCCAATAGAGTAACGGACAACTGAAGTTCCTAAATTTCCATTTCTCCCAAGACAGAGACCAACATTCCTCAGCAGATTCCTCCTCAACGACAGGAATAGGAATTCTTATCAAAGGAATATCTCGGGAAATCAACATCCTCTAAATGGCGTCTTTAAGCTCATCTCCGACGATTCTCCGTCATATCTTCCGGATGGCATCTTTAAGCCCATCTCTGGTGACCTTCCGTCATATCATCCAAATGGAATATGTAAGCCCATTCCCGATACTACCTACACGGTCCAATATCATCTCAGGCGAGTGCAAATTTCTGGGCACTCTAGTGTTCAATCATCTTCCACCTTCAGATTACGAAAGGCAGACAGCCAATCTACATCCTCATGTTTAAAAAGATTGAATAGGGGCAATTGTTGTACCCCAAAATTTTCCCTCTCATTTTACTCAACACATGCCCATTGAGGTCCTCAACTTGCTCAAGGATGCCCAAGAGTTGACCAAACAAACTCTCTCCTAAGGCAACAAGCTTCAAACTAGGGTTTCACTCCTCATCAAGATGGTTGAAGTACAAGGGTCCCAAATTATTTACAATGTCCTAATATGTCCTCAATATCATCCATGTCAATTTTCATTCCTTGCACAAGAAGTTTGCTCAGTCAACTGCTCAGATGCCTGAAAATCAACTGCACTAGGTCAAAAGTCAAATGTGGCCCACATACAGCCAAACTTCAAGATTTTTGGTCAACATCAACATTTTGAAGTTATATTCATCATTTGATCAAGGGTTGATAATGATTCCTTAAGGAATGCCCCAAATTCATCAAAACCCAAAAGTTGCTAAATTAGGGTTTCATAGGAAAAGTCAACCAAACTTTGACTAGGCATAACTTCTTCATACTTTATCATAAATTTTCCATCCAAGGCTCATTTTTAAGAGGATGGAATTCCCTACAACTCATATTCATCCTAAAAGTTCAAAATATGCACTCATCAAAAGATATGAATTTCTACATTATAGGTTCTTTTGAAAAGTCAACAAAAACACCTTTTGGGTCAAAGCTTCTTACATGAACTTGGAAGAACCAATTGAGATTAAACCAAAAGGTTTGTTTAGGGGACATCCTAAGATTTATAAAAAGTATAAGAACACCTCTCTAGGGTTAAAATTGGAGGAGATATGCATTGTCAAAGTTGACCATTTTTGCAAAATTGCTAAAAGTCAAATGTGCTCAAAAATATATTTTTTGTCAAATGGGCCTAGCATTTCATGATTGTATCTTGTTAGAAACATGGTCCACGACCCAAATAAGCATCCACACATTATTTGCTTCATTATTTGTTTTATTTTTATTTTTTATTATTTAAAATTCAAATTAAATCAAATAAATTGCAAAAAAATATAAAAAGATTGGTTTTGATCTGATTTTTTGTAGGAATCAAATCCAATTAGGCTGGCATAGCATCTTAAATCGTGCAAGGGATGATTAAAGCAGAAAATTGGCATGATTAGGATATTTTGGAAAGTATAATACAAGAGCAAAATCAAATCAAATTTTCATGATTCACAAAGATTTAAGTTTTTTTTGTTGCCCTAATTCGTTCCACCATATATATAGAACATAACTAATGCACAAGAACAAGGATTACAGGTCGTGAAAGCTAGCAAGAAAAATCAAAATTTTGGCAAAAAGGTGTGGATCGGTTTCAATCTTAGAGGTCAATTCAAGTCATTCCAAATCTCATAATCGATTCATGAACCTTCCCATAAGCTAACACGATCAGTTGCACGCCTCCACGAGCCCAGAATCAGCCTACATGATCCTCACGGTTTGGCTTATTTCTTGAATCTGAGTTTGATTATTCATGCATGATTAACCATTTTCAAGCATAGCATTGTGTTTGTACTGACATTTGGAATTTTTTGGTTTAAGTAATTTTGCGTTTTGATTCCTGTATTCACGACTGCCATTATTAGGGTTTTTCTATACAGGTTGAATTGGCCCAACAAAATGGTACCATGATGCTCGTGAGATCAAGATGAATTGATCTATGTACTCATAATTGATTTATCATGCTTGCTGTGAATTTTTGAAACTTGCAGTGCTATAGCCATGGAAGTTTGTCCATAAGTAAAAGTTTCAAACCTAAAACGAACGACATGGGAAGAAGAAGCTAGCGTGTCTAACCATCATTGGCCTATTTGAATAATGGGCGCACATTTTTTTTGTTTCAGTTATCCACTTGTTTTTATATATGATATATTGTTATTATTATATTAACAATTAAACATTGTAGCCCAGTTGGTTAAGCACGCGTGGTATTGAGTGGGGGGACCTGGGTTCGATCCCAGGTCCCAGCGTTTTCTCTACAACCATCCAGTCGTTTGATGCATCTCTAATCCAAATCCAGCGCTCCATCAAAGAGGACCATGGTACACCATCAGAAAGAGGATGCACTGAATCAGACGCAAAGATTGGGCTGAGCAAGGAATGGGCCTCACAAATTCAACATACACCCCCCTGATTGCTTCTAAACAGGCCCATCTCTTTTCTTTTCTTTTTTATTTCTTATTTTTATTATTTACTAATTATCTTTTTCACAAAATAACAAAAAATCATTTTTTATCATAAAATCAAAAATCACAAAAAAACATCAAAAATCATTTGTTTCATAAAAATATTTTATTTCCTTAATTAATTAGTTTAATTATTTAGGGCAATTTAATCCTTTTTCCATAATTTAAATCTATTAGAATTAGGGTTAATTTGTACATAACCTAATATTTTCTTAAAAATAACCAAATCATTTTTTCAAATAGACTTTTAGGTTTTGCTAATTATTCTCGCATTTAATTCGCCGCACACATTCTTTAATTTCCTTTTTATTATTATTGTAACTGCTCCGAGTTTGTAATAGTAATTAGGGTTTCAATTTCGCATATTTATTTTCAGTTAAAATGATTATGTATCTGCAAAAGCCCTGTAACAGCTAGGACTTTTAATTTTCCCGCATTTTATTTTCGTAAACTATAAACTGCTTAGATGTATGTTAATAGGATTGTATGGAATGACAAACTGAAAATTAATACGGTAGAAAACCCCAAATGTGCAAAGATAAATTAACTGAAAATTACACTCGCGCATTCTCACTCCTAGGGATTACTCCACTCCGGTTGCCTTTGGTAAATGGTCATGAAGTATAGGGTTTGTTAGTGGTTGTCCTCTAGCCCCGAAAGATCTAAAATGACCCATTCGAATTTTGCCTCAGAAAAAGATCTTTAAGGCTTTAGGATGATTGCTAACATTTCCTAACATTACTTTGTGATCGTATTTGTCCCTTCGAATGTCCCTAAAAAACTCCACTGATGGTGCTACCTATTTCTAAATAATGGGATAGCATTGTCTAAAAGGAAAACGAACAGACTTTTTCGAGTAGGTAGATTAGTTCCTAGGTACTTGCTTAAACAAACAAAAAAAATTGTACACCAACACTTTCCAAACAAAGTTTTCAAAAACAACTTTGTAACACTCTTGAGGACAGAAACAAGGGTTAAAACAAAGTAAAACAAAACTTTTAGAAACAAGCACACAAGAGCAATTTCAAAATGAGCAAGTACCTAAGAGCCCATGGAAAACCACGGATAGAAAGGGTGCTAACGCCTTCCCTTTCTATAATCTACCCCCCGTACTCAGAAACATCTCAAAAAAGGTTATTTCTGTTCTTTTTCCTTTTCCTGATTGGATAAAATAAAATTCGGTGGCGACTCTTGCTTACCGCGACATTTGCGGAAAAAAAACGCAAACCAGTATTAAAAGTCGGTTCTGCCACCGTATCACATCATCATAGTCTTCTTCTTCGGCCCCATACACAAGACATTCAAAGTTGGGAAAGGGTGCAGGATCATTATATTCAACAGTTTTTTTAATAAATCTGCACATATGATTTATGATTGTTTTTAGAAACTGACACATATAACAAGTGATCATGCAGATTGAATTTCAGTTATAATTTACTTTGAAAGTTTTTTTTCTTATTACCATTTTCCAAGAAAAAGCAGAAAATAAAGACACAATTTGGGAAACAAAGACAACTTTTATTATTGATTTTAAAAGTCACAGCAAACAGATAAGCCCATACAATATTAATACTTACACCTTAGGAAGAGTGAAAGCTTTTCAAAAATATTAACAAAACAAATTACTTTGAAACATGTATGCAAGAGGGAACGTCAATGGTGATCCAGTTCTGAACCCTAACTTCGTGCGTCACGTAATTTGGCATTTATGGCTCTGCTGCATCTTCCATAATGGCATTAATCCCGAAAACAGTTGGATGAAGATAACACCCACTACAGAATCTGTCTTGATACTTGCCTGCAGTAGGCTTTGGCTTCATGCTCTTACCTTTGTCATTCTTCAAAGAGAACCTCAAGCCAGCTCTGTTCTTGTTTACAGGTGGATCCACAATCTGTCCCCGTACCTCACTATGACCCTTACGCACGACTTGCTATACATCCTTAAGCGAAACCATAGAATTCTCATTTCCCCTTATATTATCAATGGATAAAGCTTGGAACTGGGTTCCGACAGTTGCTTCATCTGCCTCCACAATGCTGAAAGAGGACAAATGAGATATCAATAATGCCTGCTCTTCATTTATAATTACCACTTTTCCTTCACGTATAAACTTCAGCTTCTGGTGTAAAGTCAAAGTGACAGCCCCTACCTCATGTATCCATGGCCGTCCCGACAAGAAGCTATAAGCGGGTATAATATCCATGACCTGGAAAGTAATCTGAAACAAATGTGGGCCTATATGAATAGGAAAGTCCACTTCACTAATAACATATTTCCTTGATCCATCAAACTCTTTCACAATAATGCCACTTGGGCGCATGGGCGTTCCTTGATATTTCAATTTCATAAGCATGCTCCTCGGTATAACATTCAAATCGAATCCATTATCAATCAACACATTGGATAGTGAATCATTCTTGCAGTTCATAGAGATGTGGAGGGCCAGGTTGTGATTCCTTCATTCATCTGGCAATTCATCATCGTAGAAACTCAGGTTATTACATGACGTAATATTCCCTACTACACTACTGAATTGGTCTATATGCATGTCACTTTCCATAAAAGCTTGGTCTAATACCCTCATCAAAGATTCTTTGTTGGCAGAGGAGTTCATTAATAAAGCCAAGATAGATATTTTTGAAGGAGTCTACAATAGCTGATCTACAATTCTGTAGTCTCCCATCTTGATTATCTTCAAAGTATCATCCACTTCTTTCTCCAACATAGCTCCACTAGATTCACCCGTAGCCTTCTTGGGTTCAACATTCTTAGCAATTTTCTTTCCAGTACTAACATCTCCATGAACAACTGGTGCAAATATACGACCGCTGCGGGTCACTCATCTAGTCTCAACAATATTTCCAACATCAGGCATCGGCTGGATGGGAACTTCCACACCATCCTCTAAGATTGTAGCATTATATTTGTAGGGTACAACCTTATCTGACTTGTAGGGGACAGGACCCGACAAACTAATCACCGATGGGGTAATAGTTGGCATGCTATAATACTAAACTTCAAAATGGGCGGGTGCACAAAAACAAGGCCCAATGAAGTTTACCCCTTCTTCAATACATTCAGTCATCATGGGGTCATCTCTGGGAAACAAATCTTTATCCGAGGAGAAGAACTCATCTGCAGAGGCCTACTAATCATCCGACTCTTCTTCAGCCAAACAAACCTCAATCATATCAACTTTATGGTAATCATCCCTTTGACCTACAACCTTGATAGTTCCATTGTCCAACAACAACTGAACACCTTTCCTCACAATTGAACATCCTCGGGAGTCCAGGCAGCAAATTCAGCAAGATCCATACTGATGTTCCACCTGACCAGCCATGTGGCAGAAAGTAGCATGCAATTATACAAGATCCTCATTCATGTGCTTCACATTAAAAATTATGAACTCTCCAGGACATCCAGAAACCATGTTCACCTCCTCTTCATACTTTTCCCTAGGCCTAATTATATGGATGAGGCCTTCATCCATCATTTCCTACAAATCAGTCTTTATCTTATCGCAACCCTGTATGTCTGTACTGCAAATAGCACAACCAGAATGGTCATGCGTATAATACCTAAATTCACAGGTTTGCATGCAGTTTCACCAAATCTCCTTTAACCAGATGAATATCAAAAAATCTGGAAGTCTCCTGGACAGCCGGCCACCATATTCATAACATCCGTTCCTCCATGCTTGGGTAGAGGATTGTCTTTCACATTAGGTCCCACATCCTTGAAGGATATAATACCAGACTTCACCAATTTCTTCACCTCAGTCTTCAAAGGATAGTAATTCTCAAAATTATGCCCTGCTGCTCCCTAATGAAAAGCACATGTTTGGTATGCTTTGTAATACCAAGGCAATGGTGATGGTACAACGGGAGGTGGTCGGGTCTGAACCAACTTTTTCTGAATTAATGTCGGTAGTAACTCTGTATAACTCATAAGAATAAGGTCATAACTCTCCCTTCTCTGATTATACCTTTGATTCCCCTGCTAGGATGGTCTCTGATAAGCAACAATGGTTGGAGCTATACCAACAACTGGAGTAACTGAGGCGACTTGCTGATGACGCTGATAATTTCTTCTAGGAGGATTAACCCTCCTTACTTGCATAATAACATTTTTATCCCCTTTCTTCTTCTTGGTAAACCCATAAGATGGCTTCTTCGCACCTCCAGATCCTTCACTCTTTGTTAAATGGCCCTCTCTTACAGCCTCTTCTAAATGGATACCCATGTCTACCATTTCAATAAAGTCACTTGGCGCACTCACTACCATCCTCTCATAGTAGAAAGCACCCAGAGTCTTCAAGAAAATCTTAGTCATCTCCTTCTCTTCCATGGGAGGAATCACTTGGGCGGCCACCTCACGCTATTTGTGTGCATATTCTTTGAATGATTCCCTATCTTTTTGAACCATTACCCTGAGTTGATCACGGCCAGGCGCCATATCCATGTTGTATTTGTATTTTCTGATAAATGATTCTCCCAAGTCATTGAAAGTATGAATATTGACGCTTTCTAAACTCATATACCACTTCAGCACAGCACCAGTCAAACTATCCTGAAAAAAGTGAATCAACAGACGCTGATCATCAGTATGGGTAGACATTCTCCTTACATACATCACAAGATGAGCACGAGGACAGGTGTTGCCCTTGTACTTCTCAAACTGTGGGACCTTAAACTTTGCAGGTATCTTAACATTCGGGACCAAGCATAATTCATTCACATTCTGCCTGAATAACTCTTTTCCCTTGAGGGCCTTCATCTCCCTCTGCATCTTGTCAAACTGCTCTTGAAAATCATCCATTATGTCATAAAGACCCAAGTCTTCACTTGATGGAGGAAATGGACGACACACATGATCATTAACAAATGAAACCAAATTCATCGAAGGAGGTGCAGCAGGAACATGCACCACGGTACCGACAGGAGTTACAATAGTCTGAACAACTGGAGCTTCTTGAGAACCAAGATTGAAACCTTCAGGTGCAAAATTCTCTGGCATTCCCCGTGGATAACCTTGAGACATGTGATTCTGAATAACAGCTGGGGTAGTATACACAGGAACATTCGGAGCTTCAGCAATAGCCCTTATTGGTTAAGGTTGAACACTCGATGGCTGATTCTGAGCAGCCACCAGAGATTCCATCAGAGCAGTAAGATTGGCCATGCCGGCCTTCAAAGCAGAAACCTCCTCGCACAACTTGCGATTCTCTTGTTCTAAGTTATCCATCTTCCTTCTAAAATTAGCCCGAGTGTTGTAGTGGTGAGTCAACTTGCTGTACGAAGTAAAGAAGCTTGGTAAGACACTTGGATATGCAAAAAAAATGCAAGCAATATGTGTAATATGATGCATGATATGCGATGTACATGATTTATTTTTATTATATTTCAAGGGACTTTAAGTTTTATAGACACATTGCAAATATCAAAGTAATAACGCATTTGAAATACTGAAAATTCTTATTATAATAACTTCAAAATAGGTTACAAGTCTCAACAATCCCAAGTACAAGATGAAAATAAAGTCTAAAACCATGAGAAGTAAAGTTGTCGGAGATCACTCTATACGCTGGCGCTTTCCTGTAAGCCTGGAAATCTGGAAATCTGAGCCTTCAACCTCTAGTTTTCTTCCGCATACCTGGTGGCAACCTCCTTCCAATCATTTGAATCATGAAGTGAGATACTAGCATCTGACTGAGGCTTAGAGGAAAATAAATCCCCTTGCCTCTCCATGGTCTCTACCGCTCGACTCTCAAGGATCTCAATCAAGTCGTCTTTCTCTTTCAAGTCTCCTCTATAGGAGATCTCTAAAGTTTGACACTTATTCTTCCAAGCATCATTTTCCTGCTGCATCCTGACCAAAGCAAGTTGTAGCTCTTCTATATCATCCAGTAAGGGTGGAGTGGTCTTCACAAACAAATCAGGCATAGGTGTTTCCCGGGAATACAGCATCTTCAACTGAATGGCTCTCGTTTGGACCCACTGAAGATAAGGTTCCAAAGAAATATCCCCTCTTGGTCCCAAATCTTTCCTACTTTTCTTATGAATGTGACGTCAGGCCTTCTCAATCTTCTCCCTATCTTCCTTATGGTCATCTCCCTCCTTTAAAAAGAAACTACTCAAATGAATACTATTTGGTTTATCCCTCATCGGATAACCAAGTTGTCGTCGTGCAAGAACAGGGTTATAGTTAATTCCTCCCTCTGTACCAAGAAGATGTACATTGAGGAAACTACCACAATTGTCAACAATCTCTTCATCCTGGTAAGCTCGATGATACCAATCAATATCTGAGTGAGTAAGTGCCATGATCTTAGGAGCCCATCGTGGTTCCTTCCTGACATCCCAAAAAGCATCAGATTGAGGCAAATAAGAGATAAACCACTGGTACAACAAAGGCGTGCAACATATAATCATCCCCCCATGATAAGAATTCCGAAGGTGAATAGAGTAATAAGCATCACCCAACAATGTAGGAACTGGGTTTC
Organism: Vicia faba; assembly: GCA_948472305.1. NCBI lineage: Eukaryota > Viridiplantae > Streptophyta > Magnoliopsida > Fabales > Fabaceae > Vicia > Vicia faba. The sequence goes on from OX451738.1 coordinate 1,173,399,192, forward strand.
CAATCATGAAGATCCTGATAGCATTAATGTCAACAAACTTGTCTACGTTAGGAAATAAGAATAACCCGTAAGCAAGTAGAACAAAAATGGCCTCAAAAGTGATTGTACTCTTCATCCTGGCAAAGTAACAAGATTTCTCCAATAATAATTGGGCTGGTAATCCTCTAATCCCTCCTTTAGTAGTCATATGGGCTTCCACCTCAAACTTCCCCAGATGGATCAAAGCAACAATCTCATATGGTTTTGGCTCACCCTTCAAACCAGTAAAAGGAACACGATCGGTAACAGGTAAATCCAACAGATAAGAATACTCCTCTAGTGTAGGCATCAATTGATAGTCGGGAAAAGTAAAGTAATGATACATCAGATTATAGAACTAGACTAAGGTCGAGAGAATACCCTCATTCATCCTAAGCTTCATGAGAGGAATGATGGATCCATACTTCTTCCGAAAATCTGAAGGACACTCAATCTCAGAAATTAGACTGATCAACTCATCTATCTTGGGATCCTTGAAACTGTACTTTCCAGTCTTTCTTTTCCCAGAATCCATGGTTAAAAGTACCTGAGATATTAACAAATGCTCAACTTTTAAGTCCCTCAAAATAAAATTTCTTCAAAAGATGCTTTTGAGTGCATGGATGCTTGATGCAACAATCACACACAAGATCACACATATAGGGTTCATAGGTTCAACGTCACGAGCATGAATTCGAAGGTACTACCCATAAGGTTTTGGTATAAAAGTTATCACCTGCCGAACAAGGTTCTAAAGGTTCCCAGAGTCTACATCCTTCCTTCAGATATTACCAACTTCATGACTAACTCGATAATTAGTAATATTCTCAATAAAAACTCGTCCGAGCGTAGTATCGCTTGACAACTATTTCTAGATAACTCCGTCATAGCTTCTGCACTACACCTAAAAGGCCAAGATGGGTTAGGTATTCTACGGTCCTCAGCTTCAGCAGGCTCCCAGGTCGAAAGCAGTACGTCTTCCTGATAACTCGATAAACCACACTATAGTCAAAAGGACCTCCACTGAGTGGGGGATCTCATGTCTCCTTTTTTTGGATTACTCCCTCAAAGTTAACATGACTATACAGCCCTTCCTATCTTAAAGTTTACCCAAGTCCGGGTATAGGACTTATAAGTAATCACCAAGCACCCTGAACACCAGGAAAATCCAGACAAACATATATACAACATATAAAACATAAGCAACAATAACACATATACAAATATAAACAAAGGTAGGCTCAACCCACTTAGGGATGGACCAGCAAGAGGTCAATCTTTCCCCAGTGAATTCGCCATTTTTTCTGTAGTGGTAGAAATGTTTAAGACTAAGCCATTGGATTGACTAGACTTATACAGATCAAATTAAAAATCACCACCGCGCTTTATTGTTTCCAAAGGAATGGGAAAAGAGTGAGTAACCCAAAAAAGAGGGGGAAAGATTCAATGTAAGGGGGTTGGTTATGCAAAGGGAAGGTATTAGCACCCTGAACATCTACGGTACTCCGCAGGAACCTCTTTGTAAAATCTGTATATTTTGGCTATAAAATGTTGAATAAAAATGGATGGTGGAGGTGAGGAAAGAAATATATTTTTGTGGTTTTTGCACCCGCCGCGGTTGCGAACCTTTAATGTATATGTACCACCTTTCGTGCAATAGGGGATCAGGGTACACGTAGTTCCTCTTTTAAAAATTTAAAACACAAGTGTGTTAGTTAATTTTATGAGATAAGACTTCATCGTCATTATCTGTATGGAAAACATACTTACTACCCACAATCATGAGAAATGAGAATTTTCATCATCTCAAAGTGGAGGATATGGCTTGGATTTTAAAATCAACAATGCCTCACTCAACACCCGGGTGGAAAATATCTCTATTCACTACACATTGTAGAAGTTTAGTTGTTTGCATCACTACAAGGATTGACAAGAGTCCAATCTTTTGAGAAAAGTTTTAAAGTAGAATACAAAGTGGAAAAATAGTTTGAAATGAGATTGATTGACTTTTAATCTTCTCACAAAAATGTCAAGGTATTATTAAGTTGATTAAAGTTTATTTATGAAAAGGTTTTGAAAAAGCATGGACCTAGGTCCAAGTTTATTATGAAAGTGGTTCAAGTTTAAAAACAAGAAGGGCTTTCAACAAATGAGGGAGAATATTTTTTAAATTAAAGAAGATGGGAGGAGAAGAAGTGACTATCCTAAAGCATAAGGCAAAAGCTAGGGATAAGAACCACCTAACCAATAAGAAACCAACACTTGACATTATGAGCCAAGATAGAATTCCCATTCTTTGGATTGAAACCAAACAAACAAATATACTAGACCTCTTGAGAGAACCAAACATCAAGTGTATTATGTCTTCACAAAACTTGGGCAGAGTAACGACTGCATACGGGTGAATTCTGGATTACAAACAAAGTATGTAATCACAATAACCTGCATACAAAACAAACAAACAACCAATGGCTTGAGATAAACCTCAAGAACACTAGACAAAATATCAATTAAGATCACAAGGTCTCCAACATAGGCCAAGGTTTCTAATCCTAAGTCTAAGAAGTCTAATGCTCCATAATGCCAAGGATAGTATCCAAATAGTCCAAGTATTATTACAGGCTTTTATGGTTCATGTTGATTATTAGGTGTCTTAGAAGAGAAAAGAAAAGGCTCAAGTGAGCAAAATAAAAATGACATGAAATGTAATGCTTAAAGTAAATGGTACATAAAGCATAAAAAATAAAAGGAATAAAGTAAAAACAATTTAATAATTAGTGGTTAGTTGGATGACCATCTTGAAACTTGCATTTGGAACTCATTAGAGGATTGGTAGAACCAAAGCCTCCACACAACAAGTTGCATTTGCTTTTTGTCAAGTATATCATCCCTTTGGAATCCTCAAAAGTACCATTTAATGATCAACGATGTTTAAGTGATTCACGTTAACCAAAAGTGTTATAGATCCATTAGAAGATTGGTAGAACCATAGCCTCCACACAATGAATCTCAAGGTTATTGGATCAAAGAGATCAAATTAACATACTTGGGCTTGCAAACATAGGTTTGGGCCACAAATGATCATTTATTCGAATCGATACAAAATTTAGCGCTATGTTAAGCAATCGTAAGTGGACTTATGTAGAAGTCGCACCTATTCTGAGGCCGGTCAATAGGAATTTATGTATTTCATATTTGGATAAATTATATAGAGATCATTATCCCATAACATGTAATACAATGAGAAAGGGGAATAAGATGAAGAGGGAGGCGATGAAACAAACAAACCACATTTGAATTAAACTATTATTAAAATTATTCATCCATTTTTATGGAGTTAAACTCAACACCATGGATCCAATGATGTTCACAAAGTTTATAATAAAAAATTCAACCCAAGATCAGCCAGAAAATAATCACAATAATATTGCATTTTATATATACATTAAAAAAAGTTTTAAAATGTTTTCAAAATAGAAATAAAAGAGAAAAATATCAACTATATTCAAATTAATCAAGAAATAAAAATTAATACCATAGAAAAACCAGAAATGAACTAAAATAATTTTATAAAATTTTTGGTAATTTTTTAAAAGTTAGAAAAAAATTTTAAAATTAAAAGAAATGACTAAAATAAACCAAGAATGATAAAAAAATAGCAAAGTCAGAAATAAAAAATAAATGAGGTCACCAATATTTGTCACAATATCATTGGATCATTCCATAATTTTTTCAGAATTTAAAAATGCGTAAAAGTATTTTTAAACATTTAAAACAATTCAAATAAAGTGAAAATTTATAAAAAAATATCAAAACACAAAATAAAAATCTGAAAAAAAACAAAAATCAGAAAATCAAAAATCAAAAATATTTTTCTTAATTTTTTCAGATTTTTTGACTAAAAATAAATTTTCTATGATTTTTTGAAATTTAAAACAATTAAATATAAAAATCAGAAAAGAAAAATAAATTCAAAAATATATGGACCATTGGATGAGAGTCAAAACGCGTTAGTAATCAAATCCAAGTGATGTGGCACACTATGCTTATCATGGTCATTAGTGAATAAAGCACTGAATCAAATGTAAATCAGAAATTCAAAAAAAATCCAAATGGCATTGTTTCATTGGTTGAAGGATGACACGTTGGTCATCTTCAACCTCCATCCAGTCCCAAAACCAGGTTGCTCAATCTGTAAAATTAGAGAACGAGACCTATGACATTCGCTTCATCTCTTCAAGACGAAGACAACCACTACTTCGCGATAAATTTATATAAACTGTAGCTCAAATAATTTGGAAAGAAAGTTTTGAAAAGGGATATGAAATTTCATGGCCAAAACATGTTTTCAGATAAAAGTAAGTGTTGCGACTAGAACCATGACAATGAGAGCATCACAATGATATCAAAGTTTTGAATGATTGATGAAGAAATCTACCTATTGAAGTTGAGTTGCAGAGCTCTGAAACTGGACTTCTATGGAGCAATATAGGGCACTATTCTTAAAGGTAATTATATGGTTAGCTTCAGGGAAGATCAAGGGAGGTAATGGATTGAAAAATTGGATTGAAAAATGCTTGAACACAGATTTCGAAGTTGCAGAAATTTGAGTTATGGAACAAGTTTGGAAGGGTGATTCTGGCTATCCAAGCTTGAGAAAATGAATAATGGATGACTCTCTATTTATAGGGAATCAAATGGAATGTCCAAGCTTGTGAAATGATGAAGTTTGGAGGGAAATCGTGTGAAGTTGCGAACAAGAAAAGTGTGACTTCTAATTTGATCAAAACTCATCCAAAATGCACGTTTTGCTGTGTTAATCACTTCTGAAAGTTCACTAAACATGTTTAAAGGCAAAAACACGCAGAAACAAAGTGTTTAGAAGCTAAACCAATGATTTCAAATTCTGACTTTTGAAGAAACTTCAGTTTCAAGTTACCAAGTTCAAACCAATGGCATTCTCAACTCAAGGGGTCTTAGGGCATGATTCTTGATGCTATAGAAAGATGGGGTTACAAGCTTTGTAATGGGGGGAAAATGGAATCAAATGAATGTTTGATATGAAATTTGCAATGAGTTAAAGTTGGGAAAAAGAGGTTGACTTTCCATACTAAGAAATATTTCAAATTTTCCATTGAAAGTGACATATAATGTTTTGCATCCAAACATGGCCTTCCACTTGGAATTTTCTCTTGACCAAAAGATGTGGCATGAAATATACCTCTTGAATGACATTTTGAAACTTTAACCATTCAAAATCTCCAAAAATTGAGAGAGTTATGAATTGTCGAAGTTGGCAAAAATTCATGAAATGACCTATAATCATTTATATCCTTAGGGCATCCTCCATCAATTTTCTCACTTTAACTATAAAATAATGAATAAAGTTAACATCCTCAATATCATTATGGAAAAATAGTGGGCTCAAGGTGATAGAAATTGACCAAGTTATGATCATTTGAAGTCACCCATGAGAAATTGGGGGTTCATCTAGAGGGCTTGTAATCTTTCTTCATCATCAAGTTTCTTCCACATGAAAACTCCTTGAAACTTTTGATGTTATTTGTTAATGACCCTTTAAAGAGAAGGATGTCTTTGGAATCACTCAAAAATACCAAAATATGAGCAAGATATACTTCTTTGAAGTTTAAAACCCTAGCTCCTAGATCAAGAAAATGCTTTGAAGAACATTGACAATTTTTAACCACCTTTCTTGTACCAATACTCTTGCTTTGTAGATATAAGTTATTGAGGATGAAAATGAGAATTCATAGCCACCTAAACCACTTCCATATCTTGAGAATTGAGAGAAATATGCACTTGTGGTCAATGGGAACAATACTTTGTCCAACCATGACAACTTCGTCAATCAATCCCTTGTATTCTTGAATCAATCTTGATGACTTGGAAATATAGTGAACCAAAATAAACTTTCCATGCCATCCCTTCCAAAACAACTTCAATAAGGTTTGGACTTCTCAAGGTTTATTGACTAGGGCATGGAAATAAACTCATGAACCCAAGGAGCTACTTGCTAAGCCCAATTGCCTTTACCTACATTATTAACAAGTAAGATAAACCAACATTGCATTTTATTAATTAAAATAACAATCAAGACAAAATATTCATGATCACAAAAGAAAACAAGTCAAGGTGCTTGGTGATTCCTCAAAGAGAAAAGCTAAAGATAGGGGGAACCAAAAGCCCAAATGTGATCTTGTTGTGATTGAATCATGGTATGATGAAGGGATATTAGGGGGGGGGGAATTGGGGTACAACAGGGGTTTTTCTGCTTTTTCTTCAAGAGTGTAAATTTTTGGGTTCTTTTATATTCAATAATCTTCAACTCTGAACGCTCGGAAGCTTTCGCTTTTCTCACTTATCCAGTCAAAGATAATTAAATAGGGGCAGTTGTTGCACCCCAAAATATACCCTCTTGATTCAGGCTTATGTTCCATCATAAACATCATATTGCATTGCATTCATACATGGTGATGGGATCAAAGCATTTTGGTTATCAGGTCTTCCTCAAGCTTTGGGAGTTGATTGTGTTTACAAGTTGCTCAAGGAGAGCCTTATCATTTAAATATCTGGATATTTTTATCCCAAAGGATTCACATATCCCAAGATAGCTTATCCACTTCATTGAATCATCAGAAGATTGAAGATTGTGTTGATTATAAGGAGGATCACATCCTTTTGATTCATCAGTCAAAATTAGGGTTTTGGTTTATTAAGGCTATTGATGTATGAGAAAGTCTTGTTTTTGAAGTCACAACACCCCCATTGACATGGGAGATAACTTTGTGCAAGAAATTGGCCAAGATGTCCAGAGGATTTGAAGTTTTAAAGACGATTCATCATTCTCCTAAGGTGTTGACCAAAATTAGGGTTTTGGATTTCATCAGGTTTTATTGAGTATTTAGAGATGAAACTTTATACATAATCTCTATATGTTTGAAAGATCATATTTTTGAAATTTTGATCATCAATTTTGAAGAGAAGTGGATCAATTGATTCAAAGGGGCAAAATGGTCATTTTGGCCAAAAATCAGTCAAAGTTGACCAAGTGAAATTTTGGTCAACCATCAATTCAAGGGTGTAATTTTCATCTTTTAAGTCCATTTTAATCATTGGATCAAGAAGATTGAAGTTTGGATTGAAACTTGTTTATGAAGAAATTTGGAGTTACTATTTTTGGATGCTTAAGTCATTAACTTCAAAAATTAATAACTTTTTTTATCTTTGGTCCAAAAAATGAAAATGAGGTATGAATTTAAAGCTAAGAGGAAGCTCTTTGACATGAATTTTTGTTTGAATATCATACTTAAAATGGTGAATAATTGTGAAGCTTGAAAGTCATGGAAATTATAGGTCATTTCCCAAAATTTGAGATTTTCATGTCATGTTTTGGAGGCTTTGTTTGAATCCAATGTGATTCCTTTTAGTACCACTTTTAAGGGCTTGTCAAGACCTTTCCAAAAACTGCTCATTTGCCTCAAGATTCCAAAGAGTGAGCAAGTTGTGATCATTTGAAATATGGCCATTTTTATTGAATTTTCACAAAAGGTCAAAATGCCAAAACTTGAGAACTTCATTTTAATTCATTATTTTCACTTCTAATCAGGCCCATGACCCATATGTGATTTGTGGAAGCCCATAATGGCAGCAAAATCGTGCCCCATGTGCAGTTGTACCACCATGACTCAAAAATTGACAAAACTTGCCAAATTTCAAAATCACTAGCATGATCTCATCATGAGGAATCAAGGGCCAAGATTTGGTGGATCAAAATCTGAGTAGGAGAGGCCTCAAAATTAATTGAAAGGATAAAAAATGCACGAGCCAAGGGCATGATCAGAATTTCATTTTTCAACATGGTAGAAAAATCCAATTGGGCAATGCACTCACTTTGAAGCCCATTTCTTTTGAAAAACCTACTCTACATGTTATATGCAATAAGAAGAAAGTGCTGAAGGCAAGGGAGAGAGCTCACAACTTCCAAATTCCAGATCTGAACTCAAAATTTCCATAGCTGCACTTTTCTTCAATCTCAAGTTTCAGTGGTGCATTTGGAGTTTTTCTTCTTGGTTCTTCATCCTCAAGTGCTAAGGAAGCTAAAGCAAGCCTTGAATCGCATCTGGAGTGAGGAAATCAAGCAACCGGATTTTGAATTGAGGTAGGTTAATTCAACTTTGATTTTTGAAATGTAGCTGTTTATTGTTGAAATTAAGCATGAATATATGTTTATGGGTGTTATATGAATGTTTCTAAAGCAATTTGAGGTTTGATTTTGATACACAATGTTTGTTTGAGATCTCTGCAACTCTAGGTTTCAATGACTTTTGACTGTTTTTGCGCATACATTTCAAGACCCATGTTTGATTACTTGATGTGATTCGAATTGCATTGAATTTCTTGTCATGATGGCTTTAATTTACACTTGATTTGATGAAAAATGGTTGAGAAACGAGTTTGTTTGGAGGGTCTGAAGTTGAGGTGTAACACTGATGGGCGCACACGTTTTCTGGTTTGGCTGGAGGTTAGGGATGATGAGGTGTCATCATTTGAAGGGTCCATTTGCATTTTTGAATATTAGTTTATATTTTCATTTCAATTTATTTTCTAATTTTTGTTTCTTGATAAAAACAATTAAAAAAATTCAAAAAAATTTATCACAAGTCCAAAACAATTCCTACTATCTTGTATAATTTTATTGGAATTTTTAAAAATGTTTTGATTGGTTTCAAAATTTGTAAGTTGAATTAATTGTTTGTTTGATGTTTATTTTTGTTTTAAAATTTTCATTGATCTAGAAATTCGACAAAAAATGTTTTGGACTCTTAAAATTATTTAGAATTTGATTCTGAAATTGGTTTGGTATTTTTCCTATTTTTGATTAGAAATTTTATTTGGGAATTTTATTTGATCTTTTTTTACTCACAGTTTTTATTTTAATATTTTCCTTGATCCAAATATTCATAAAAAAAAATCATAGAAACTTGTTTTTAATCATAGTATTTGAATATAATTTTGGTTTGATCCTCTTCTGATTTTTGGTTAGGGTTTACATTTTGTGATTTAATAATGGTTTAATAGGTCTATTTGTTTGTATTTGATTTTATTTTAATATTTTCCTTAATCCAAAAAATCTACAAAAAATCAGAGATGTTTGCTTTTAATTCTAATATTTGAAACTTAATTTTAGGTTTAATTTTATTTTGACTTTTAATTAAAACTTTATTTTGAAATGTAAGTGATTGATTAATTGATAAATTGTTTGAATTTGATTTTTTTTTTAATTTTCTTTAATTCTAAAAAAAATTGGAAAAAATAGGTATTCTGATATCTTGACTTTTCTCTTGATTGGTGTATTTTTTTTTTTTGAACTGTTTGAATTTTTGTCTTATCTAATCAATATTTAAGATTAAAAGTCAAACAATTAAGGTTTTGTTGCTTATTGTTCAAGTTTCAATTTTAAAATCACTTTGCCCTAGATTTCCATTGGGATTTGGATCTTGTTTAAGGTTCATAGATGGATTAAGGATCTAAATCTAATTTTTCTTGCATTATTGGAATTGGTTTAATATTTTTCCACAATATTTTTTGAAAACTTGTCTAGTTTGGTAGTTTGGCCAACTAGTTTTTAACTTTGAGTCTTATTTGATCCCTTCTTCAACTATCATGAACTTAAAACTTGCTTTCTGACTTCTATACACTTCAAAGATGTTAAGATTTTTTTGTGTGATTTATTGATCCTTGTTTCTACTTTTGAGGTATTTTTAAAGTGAAGATGATCAATTGAGTTTGCATTCTTTATTGCAACATGTTTATTGGCCAATGAACTTAGGTGGAGCCTGTAATTTGGGCACCTAATGATCATGTTGTTTATGTTTATTCACATAAACTTAAGTCAATTCATTTAATTTCCTCATAATCGAATGTTGAGCCTTTTGATGCATGATTTGTAACTTTTATTTTCTTATTGATTTTCACTTTGAAACTTGAGCTTTTAGCTTTGGTTTGAGGTCATCAAGTGGCCAATGATAATATGTAGAGAAATGACACTTCAATGATAGTCGCATAATTACTTGAGAATAATTGATCTCTAATGCTTGAACCATTTTCATTCATATATGAATTTGATGTTCCTTTCTTTTTCTCATTTTGAATCTTTGAGGTATATTGAATGCACTTGTGCAGCATGTATTAGAATCAACATTCTAACCTTTTGATCATATCCTCATAATATGTTAGAATCTTGATTTCAAATCTTTGAATGGTTTAAGCTCTCTAATCTTGTTTTTCTTTAACTTTCTTCCAGTTCTAACTTGTGATCCAAACTTTGTGGTACGTTCTTGTAGAATCCCTCTTTTATTATGCTTGTGGGCCATAACAAAACATGTATGCTTGGTTGAGTAGTGTTTTCTACTGACTTTAAAGGTCTTTAATTGTATTCTTCTCCAACTTCTTTGATCCTTGATTGATATTTACTTGTCAATTCAACATAGTGATTAAAAGGAGCAACAATCTTCTAGCTTTGACCAAATTGTTGCCTATGCCTACTTGTTGTTTCCCATGTCTAATGCTATGATATTTTCTATCATGTTTTTCAAATTCCTTATTGTTTCATCATCTATCCCTTATGTGATTCATCATTTTATCTGTGAGAACACTAATTTGTCTGTTGAATGTGCGAGGTACTCTGAGAAAAGTTTTCCATTAATTGACTTGAGGCTGCAGTGATCCAATTTATTTGTGGAAAACAATTGGCTATGCTTGCACCATTCTTGTGCTTGGCATATTTGATAGTATTTGCAGGATATATATGTGATTATGATTGATGTACATCACTTGAGGGGTATGTTCATATTTGAAAGCCTATGTGCTTACATTTTAATGGCGTAATTTCTAACTTGATTTATCTACTGATGCTAGCTTTCTTGAAGTTCTCTGGGTTTCTTTTTCTTCTTGCTCAGTTACTACGGATAGTTATCCGTTTGGTATTGCAATATTTCCCTTTTTACTGTTTCCATTCTTTATTGCTTTTTATTGCATGATGGGACCTCTGTTGCTGATATGTGTCAGGAGGCCCTCTGATTTCTTTAAAGACCTGTAACAGGCATTATGCACTTGGTTTGTTATATGTGTTGTATTTGTGTTTGCTTCCTTAATTATTGATCGATGAGACACTCAATTTAGAAACTGAGATCATGACTTCGCTCTCAGTGCATGTTCCCTATAGGATTTTTATTACCTTCCTTAATTGTTGATCGATGAGTCACTCAATTTAGAAATTAAGATCACAACTTCTCTCTCAGTTCATGTTCCCTATAGGATTTTTATTTCTCTCCTTAATTATTGATCGATGAGTCACTAAATTTAGAAATTGAGATCACGACTTCGCTCTCATTGCCTATTCCCTATAGGATAGTTTTGTTAGACTTTCTTCGACATATTAACCTAGATAGGATCTCTAGGTTTGCTCTCTTGAGCTTTCTGGTTTGTTTTCCTGATTTCATCTTTGTGTGTGTATTTTGAGATGGCACACCCTCACCATTCTCCTTTAGGATCGCTCGCGCAAGTTTAGTTCTCGAACTAGACATTAGGATAGGTATCCATGCATGCTAACTTAGGGTAGAAAATTCCCTCTTTCATCCTCAACTTTAGAATCAACCATTGTATGATGACATTAGGGATGGTTCTAGGCTAGCGTCCCTTAGTTGTTTATCCTTCCTCTTGCACATTGCATCTTAAAACTAAAACTTTTTTTCTTGGAAAATCATAAAACATCTCTAATAAACTTAAATCTTTCTTCAAGGTAAAAAATACAAACCAATCTTAATTGTTTGTGCGCCTTTCTGTTTTATTTTAAACCCTGTCAAATTGATATTTCATCACCTTTGCCATGATACCTTGTTATCTTTTAGACGATGCTTCGCCATCGCATTTTTGTTTGAAGCCGATGTTTCGCCATTGCACATGTCTGCTATCCTACTTTGATTCTCAATATCATTGTTAGGTGTGATGTTTTATCATCTATTTTGTTGATGTTTCGCCATCGCACATTTTTTTGCTGATGTTTCGCCATCACATATTTGTTTGAAGTTGATGTTTTGCCATCGCACACGTTTGTTATCCTACTTTGATTCTCAATATCATTGTTAGGTGTGATGTTTTTCTCTCTGGTTTATTGATGTTTCACCATCTTTGCCATGTTATCTTCATATCTCTTAGCTGATGTTTCGCCACCACACATTCTTTTAGCCGGTGTTTCGCCATTGCACATGTTTGTTATCCTACTTTGATTTTCAATATCACTGTTGGGTGTAATGTTTCATCATCTTGTCTGATATTTTGCTATCATGCTGGCGTTTTATCGCCTTATCTGAGTTTGTATTGCCATGCAATGTCTTGTCATCTCTTCTTGCTATTTCATCATCATTGTTGACATTTTTGTTGTTCTATCTGATGTTTTACCATCTTGATTGTTGCTTTTATCTTCTTAACTAAAAAACACAAACTAACCAAAATATATGAGCCGAACCACGGCTGCTCTGATTCCTTAAAAGGGATACGTAGGCATTGGGGTAGGGCCCTAATGAGAATAACTTTTATTTTCCCTACATTATTTTCTCTTTTCTATTGCATGTATTCCCTCTTTGCATTTTATTTTAGCTATTAAGCTTTAGATATAGATTTACACACCCATTAGATTAGACAACAATAGTGGATATAGTAGAGTACTATGGGTGTATGGGGTTCTAATACCTTCCCCTCGCGTAACAGACTCCCTTACCCAATCTCTCGATCGCAAGACCGTGATTTCACCCTCTTCAGGTTTCCTCGATGTATACCTTTCTCTTCTTGCGGGATAAAAGATGTTCGGTGGCGACTTCATTGATTTTTATATCGGATGACGGTTCGGCCGGTTGTTTCACAAGTGAGATTACCCTATAGGTGCATGTGTGAATAGTGTGTTTGATTTGCATGCATTTTGTCTTTGAATTTTAGGTTGTCTACTTGTTGGTTTTTATCTTGACATACATCCTAATTACTAACATTTGTACAAAAGCAATAAAAATGCAGAAAAATAAATCCTACACTATTACAACCATATTGAATAGCAAGAAAATATAAAGACAAAAATAAAATAAAGAAAGGAAAATGGGCTTTTCGATTTGGGCAGCAGAACCCTTCGATTCTATTTCTATGGCTCCCTTCGATTTAGCCTGGAAGTAGTGAAGGCGTACCTTTCGACTGGGCCTGGAATCAGCATGAGATGCAGTCTGCCTTTATGCTTCCTTCGACTGGGGCCTGGAAGTCAGTGTGGGCGTGCCTTTTGACTGGTCTTGGAATCAGCATGAAGTTCACTCTTCACCTTTCTGCTTCCTTCGACTAAGGCCTAGAAGTAGTGAGGTATAGTCTGACTTTCTGCTTCCTTCACTGGGGCCTGGAAGTCAGTATGGCCATCCTTTTGGCTGCCCCTTTCGTTTGGACCTGGAAGTCAGTGTGGAAGCCTAAGGCTTCGTTTAATACTTCCTTCCTCCTGTTTCTTTCATTTTAGTTTTTAAATAGCAACATGGCCTGAGGCCATGCTAGCATTGTCTTAAGGCCAGGTTAGTTCTTAAAGCATATTTAATAAATCAAGAAACAAAACCAAAAGGATTGGCCATGGAAACAAATTAAAAAGGTGGTGTGATACGGTGGCAGAACTGACTTTTATACTGGTTTTCCTTTGTATTCGTAAATGTCACGGTAAGCAAGAGTCGCCATCGACTTTTATTTCATCCAACTAAGGAAAAGGAAAAAGAACAAAAAAAACCTTTTTCGAGGTGCTTATGAGTACGGGGGGTAGATTATAGAAAGGGCAGGTGTTAGCACCCTTTATATCTGTGATTTTCCACGGACTCTTAGGTACTTGCTCATTTTTTTAAATTGCTTGTGTGTGTTTGTTTTGAAAATTTTTGTTTACTTCGTGATAACCCTTGTATCGGTCCTTAAGAGTGTGACGAAGTTGTTTTGAAAAGTGTTTGTGTGAAAATTTTTTATTTTGAGCAAGTACTTAAGATTTCTACCTACTCGAAAAAAGTTTGTTCATTTTCGTTTCCTTTAGACAGTGCTATCCCACTATTAAGGAGTAGGTAGCTCCGTCGTTGGATTTTAAAGGGACGTTCGAAGGGACGAAATGGTCTCTGAAGGCAACAAGTAATGATACCTTAGCATTTCGAAGGGACTACCATCATAAGATCAATTCGTAGGAAACTCGAGGGACAAATGGGGACTATGATCTTTATGATGATTTTGAATCGCGGGTCATTGCTAAGGTATCCCTACGTTCGAGGAACACGACCAGTATTTCCGAGGCAACCAAATGGGGCAAACCCTAGGAGTGAGCATGTGCAAGTGTGTTTTTTTTAGTTAATTATCTTTGCACAATTAGGGTTATCTACCATTTTAAATTGACTTATCTTGCCATTCAATCCTATTATCCATACATCTAGAAGTTTATAGTTGCGGAAAGTAAAGTGCGAGAAGTTAAAACCCTAGCTATTACAAGGCCTTGGGGAGGGGGATTACATAATAAAAAAAAACTGGGGGAAATAATAAATGTGAAATAGTAAACCTAGTTAACTATTACAAACTCGGAGCAGTTACAATAATCAATAAAAATAAGGAAAAAACAATGCGCGAAAGTGAAGATGGGAACAAATTAGAAACCTAATAAATCTAATTAATTAAAAAATATTTTTGTATTTTTTATTGAGAAAAATAGTTGCAATTTGCAAGTTAAACCTAATTTACTAATTAATCTTATTTAACAAAATAATCAATGTTGAAATAATTGAAATAATTAATTTTCAAAAATTGATTCTAGTTATAAAAAAATAATTCTATTTAATTTTAATTATGGAAAGAAAAAGTATTTGAGTTAACCTAATTTCTGTTGAATTTTAATTACAAAAAAAAGGTGTTTAAGTTAACCTAATTAAACTAATTAACTAATGCAATAAATATTTCATGAAAAAAAACTAAACCTAACATTTTTTGTAATTTTGTGATTTTATGATTTAATAATAAAAAAATGATTTTGTAAAAAAAATAATTAAAGCAAATAGTAAAATAAAAGAAATAAAAAAAATAATAGGATTTGGGCCTGGTTGTGAGAAGCAATTTGGGGGTGTGTTGCCTGAATGTGCACAGGCCCAGTTTGTTGGCCCAAATGTCCTGCGTGGGATTCCAGTGAAGTCATCTCCTAAGAACTCATGGTG
Source organism: Vicia faba (assembly GCA_948472305.1). Taxonomy (NCBI): domain Eukaryota; kingdom Viridiplantae; phylum Streptophyta; class Magnoliopsida; order Fabales; family Fabaceae; genus Vicia; species Vicia faba. The sequence goes on from OX451738.1 coordinate 1,173,414,482, forward strand.
GAGCTGCGTGTGTTGGGCCTTGGATCTGGCCAGAGGTGAACCCAACGGATGAGATCAGAGGGTGCATGACAGGTATTGGGAAGGTAAGACACATCAGATCTGCAATCAAATTATTAGAAAATAAAAATGCCAAACCTGGTTCTCGAACCCATGACTCTCGCCTCCCATACGTTCCTCCTTACCACCAGGCCAAGTTGTCATTCGTTGATATATATGACAAAATACTAATATAATGGAAACAATGTTTCATGCCCAAAACGCGTGCGTAAATTTAAATGGACCAATGGAAGTCAGCCATGCAATCATCTCTTTCCTCAGGACTGTTGTCTTAGATGCCTATCTTTTACCTACGGACAAAACTGTCACTGAAGGTTATAGTGACCGTTTTTGTCCATGGCTACAAACCTGCAATAACTGAAAACGCAACACAAGCCAAATAAATGTAAACCAAAGGTACAGGACGGTCAGTAATCATGCCTTGGGTTCAATGGTGTCCATGATTTGATCTAATTTCGCCTATATAGGGAAGCCCCAAAACGAAGCTTGGAAACCCTAGTAATGGCTATCTTTCTTCCCTGCACTCAAAACTCAATTAAAGCATTCAGCAAGCATCGAATCCTTATGACAAACCAGAATACATGATTAAACTACATGGAAAAAGCCTATATGTACGTAATCGAAATCAATAAATATGTCAAATCGTGATGTGTATGGAGCGTAATTCTTAATGCTTCAGAGCTTGGCAAGGGTTGGAAAAGCTTCCAGAGACGTCCAGGAATTTACTGCAATCTTTTAACCTCCTTGAGAGTGGCTGTAATCTGGGATTCCAATTGATATTTTTTGACAAAAAGCATAAGTTATTCTTGGTCGTTTCACATGATTCCTCTGCCTCCTTATGCTTGGGATGTGGTATGTATATGTATCTCTTTGAATTAGGTTAACAAAAAAGCTCCAAATCCTTGCTAATTATTAAGATTTGATTCCATTCCAACCTTGCATTATTTCTTTCCAAATCAAGATAAATAATTCCATTCTCACTCCAATCAACCTTGGCATGATTTGATTCTGTTTTGGCAGCATAAATGGATTGCATTTCATTCAAAATCAGATCAAAAAACAAATCTTCCATATTTTATATCATTTATTTTATTTAATTTGATTTTTAAATGTTTAAAATCAAAATAAATTAAATAAATAAAGTCAATAAAATATGGAAGAGTGTTTGAGTCGTGGACTTTGTTAAAAGTAAGATGCAAGCATAAAAAGTTAGGCCTATTTGACAAAAAATGCAATTTTGGGCATTGTTGACTTTTGAAAATTCTTCAAAAATGGCCAACTTTGACAATGCATATCTCCTTCAATTTTGACCCTAAGAGGGTGTTCTTGGACTTTTTAAAAAGCATAGGATGTCCCCTAAGCAACCTCTTTGGTTTCATCTCAATTAAATCTTCCATGTTCATGTAAGGAGCTTTGACCCAAAAGGTGTTTTTGTTGACTTTTTGGAATGACCTATAATGTCTGAGTTCATATCTGTCCATGAGTGCATATTTTGAACTTGAGGACTAAAGATGAGTTGTAGGGAATTGAATTCTCTTCAAAATGAGCCTTGGGTTGGAAATTTCTGATAAAGTATGAGAAAGTTATGCTTGGTCAAAGTATGGTTGACTTTTTCTTAAGAAACCCTAATTTAGCAACTTTTGAGTTTTGATGAATTAGGAGCCTTCCTTGGGGAATAATGATCAACCCTTGATCAAATGATGGATATCACTTCAAAAGTTTGATGTTGACCAAAAATCTTGAACTTTGACTGAATGTGGACCACAGTTGACTTTTGACCTAGTACAGTTGATTTTCAGGCATTTGAGCATTTGACTGAGCAAACTTCTTGTGCAAGGCATGAAACTTGACATGGATGATCTTGAGAACATATTAAGACCATGGAGAATATTTGAGACCTTTGGAGTTCACCCATCTTGATGAAAATGGAAGCCCTAGTTTGAGGTTCATTGTCTTAGGAGAGCATTTGTCTGATCAATCCTTGGGCATCCTTAGGCAAGTTGAGGACTTCAATGAGTATGTTTTGAGTAAAATGGGAGGGAAAATTTTGGGGTAAAACAGATGGAAACGAAAAGGAAAATAAACTTATGTACATGCTTCAAACGAAGTAAATGACTATTCACATGTTATATTAGAAACGAAAGGTTCAAGGTTTAGAGAAACTTACCTTGCTTGAGGCTAAAACGTGTGTGCTGGACCTTGAGTGGCTGCCTAGATGCTTCTGGATTCGAAGGGAAGGAACGAAGGTTACGTTTCTAATGTTGGATTCAAAAGAGAAGAACAAGTGTGATGTTCTTTCTACTGGATTCAAAGGAAAATAAAGTGTGGGGATATTTCAGATTCGAAAGAGGAAAATGTTTAGATTCTGGGTTGGTGTTTAAATGTTTGAGAGTGTTTGATGATTTTTCTCCATGCCCCAAAGTCTTTAGATGTGTGTCTAGCCCCTTATACATGTTATGGAGCTTCTTATTTATAGGCAAAGTTGGCTGAAGCTTTGGAGGTAAAACAAAACAATTTGAGTAAACTGCTTTTTGTAGCTTTCTAATAACGAGAAAACATATCGTATAATTACCATGCTTTTTACCGATTTTTATATTTCATTAAGTCGTCTAACCCCCGATTATTCCGAGATTATTTATATTTTTACAGGTATATCATTTTTCGACTCAAACCGATGGAAAAGGACAACATGAAGAAGGCTAGACAATAAACAAAGAGAAAAAGAATAAAAAAATACAAAGTTTGGATTTTTGGAACAGTGACGGTCGTCACTTCCTTGTGACGGGCGTAACACCCCCCAACATGAAGAAACGCTCGTCACACACCACTGACGAGCGTAATGCACTACTTCAGCGTGTTACGACCGTCACCCACCTGTGACGATCGTCACGCGCGTGAAGGTGGACGTTATACATGGATTGAGACGTGGGCATTAAGGGCAGACTCGTTCTCCCTTGTTCTGATGAGTCTCCTATTTTCCTTCCACCACTATTAGTGCTCCTATATTTTCTCCATTGAAGACTTCATCAAAAATTCAAAAAACTGCTGATTTTCCTATGCTATATATATGTGTACCAGTGCATAGTTCAAGGGTCGAAGAATTTTCCTCAGAACAAATATTATTTTCTTTTGCAGTTATTTTCCATTTTCCTTGTTTTGGAATATTGTTTTCACTTTCCTGTAGTTTTCATTCAAAGTCTTAGTTTTTAGTTTTAAGTGTTAATTCTTCTTTCAAGAATTAACACGAATTATTTACTGCAAATCAAGCTCGAAGACTGGATTATTGTAATACTTCAAGATTACCATAACAACTTTGATTCCAGGTTTTATATTGCAATTATTATTCATTCAGTTTTTATATTATGCCAATTATTGCTATGAATTATATTTTGAACTGTATTGTTGTTAAGTTAATTATGACTGGCTAAATTATTAATACCAGTATGTGACCGTAAGAACTGAAAGAATTCAGTAATACCTTGGCCAAAAATATTTATAAAACAATTTCTGGTTTCCAATTTCCAAGATTAAGTTAACTATCCTTGTCACGAGAGTGAGAAGTTAATTAACACGATTTTGCCATGAGAGTGGGAAATTAGTTAAGGCAAGAACCTGCATGCGAGAGCTGGGGTTCAACCCAGATAGTGGTAACGAAGCATTGATTTTTAAATACACGAGAGTGTTTTAATAAATTAATTAAACTCAAATTGTTTTCAAAAAGTGTTATTAAATTTAAAGTGCATCCACTAGGTTTAGTAGCATGACTTATTTCATAAACACGAGAGTGTATGTCTCAGGTTTTTAAACAATTAGCTTTTACCGAAATACATTATAGGCAAAGCGATTCACTGAATTCCCTAAGTCTGATTATCACATACCGGTATAATTAGTACTATTATTTTTAATTAAACTGTTTCCCCCAAAAATCGAATATTCATCGCTTAGTTAGACAAACTGTAGCATTAGATCATATGCGATTGATCCTCAGTCTCTGTGGGTTCGATAATCTTTTAAAACTAGAACGACTGAACTGTATACTTGCAGTTAGTATCCCGACAGACTTATAAAGTCCCGATCAAGTTTTTGGCGCTGTTGCCAGGGACTGGTAGTCAATTAATTACGATTCTTCTGTTGCGCGTTTAGACTAGGCAACAGACACCCCTTTGTCGATTTGTATGCCAAGGACTCGCTCACAAGGCGAACCACTTGACAAATCGACGGACGAACCTGAACGCATTCTTTCCGTAAGATGTGCAGTCAGGGATTACTGTTTAAATCACGCTATTCCTTTACCTAAACCAAAAATCAAGATTGATTCTGAAACAGATTCTAATTCTTCCTCTGAAACCGAAACCAATCCAGAATTAGACATGACCGAAGAACAAAGGACCCGTCCACTGAAGGAGTACGCAGATCCATCACAACAAGAACCCCATAACAGTATTGTTTCTCCAGCAATAAACCGAAACGATTTCGAGTTGAAACCGTCATTGATATCAGCTATCCAACAACGCCAATTCTCTGGAGATCCTTCTGAGGATCCGAATGAACATCTTACAAAATTCGTTCAATTTTCCGACACAGTTATAGCGAACGGTGTTAGTAAAGATGCGATAAGATTACGTCTTTTCCCTTTCTCACTAAGAGATGGAGCTTGGACTTGGTTGCAATACTTGCCATCAAATTCCGTCATTACGTGGGAAGGACTGAAGATTGTATTCTTGGCACGATACTTTCCCCCAAGCAAGACCTCCGCACTAAGAGCCCAAATCAACGGATTTAGGCAAAAGGATACTGAATCGCTATTCGATGCATGGGAGCGCTACAAAGATATGATGCGAATGTGCCCACATCACGGATTAAAAAAATGGCTGATAATCCACACATTTTATAATGGACTCTTGTATAACACAAGACTATCTATAGATGCCGCCGCAGGTGGTACACTAATGGACAAGCCTTATGACGAAGCTAACCAACTCATTGAAAACATGGCTCAAAACCACTATCAGTGGGGAGGAGAAAGAACATATGTGGAGAAAACTCAAGCCAAAGGCGGGATGTACGAGGTTAGTAGCCTAGATAAAGTTAATGCTAAGGTAGATGCTCTTACCCAAAAGATAGAAAGCTTGACCTTGCCTCCTGCAGCTACCGTGGTTGCAGTTACCCTAAGCTGCGAAGTTTGTGGAGTTCCTGATCATGTTGGAACCGAATGTCAAATCTTAGCAGGAATATCAGATGATCAGGTAAATTACGCTCAAGGAAATCCTTATGCCAATACCTATAATCCTGGTTGGAAGAACCATCCTAACTTCTCGTACAAGAGCAATAACGCTTTATATGCACCTGGCCAAGCACCTGCTGTACCTCCAGGGTATCAAAAACCCGCTGTTAATGTTCCTAACATTCCTAAGAAATCTAACCTTGAAATCCTAATGGAAAATTTTATCGCTAATCAAGCCCAACAAAACAAAGAATTCCTCAATCAAAACATTCACACCGATGAACAATTGAATCTATTAGCAAACAAGGTAGATGCCCTAGTAACTCACAACAAAATGTTAGAAACCCAAATCTCCCAAGTAGCACAACACCAAGCTAGTTCTGCCACACCTGTTGGTACATTTCCTGGACAGCCACAGCCCAATCCTAAAGGACATGCAAATGCTATTACATTACAAAGTGGGACAGCCCTTGATGGACCGGTAGATCCTAGACTCCAAAACCCGACCATGTATCAAAAACCTGAAAAAGAAATAGAGAAGTCGAAAGATCAATCTGAAAATGTAGAGGAAGACGCGAATGAGAACAGAGAGGCTTCAGAAAAACCTTATGTGCCTCCACCACCATATAAACCACCAATTCCATACCCCCAAAGACTTGCAAAATCCAAGAACGAGGGACAATTCAAGAAATTTGTAGAACTTCTGAAACAACGAAACGTCACTATTCCGTTTACAGAAGTTATAACCCAAATGCCGTCATATGCTAAATTCCTAAAAGAAATATTAGCTAATAAGAAAAAAATCGTTGAAAATGAAACCGTCATGCTAACTGCCGAATGTAGCGCCATAATTTAAAACAACATGCCTCCAAAGCTAAAAGATCCTGGTAGTTTCTCCATACCATGTGTAATTGGAAAATTTGTCATAGACAAAGCTCTATGCGATTTAGGAGCCAGTGTCAGTCTAATGCCCTTATCTATTTGAGAGAAGCTCAAATTAGGCGACATGAGACCTACCAAGATGTCCCTACAACTAGCCGACAGATCAGTCAAATTTCCTGTTGGTATGCTAGAAAACATTCCTGTCTGAATAGGACAATTTTACATATCGACTGACTTCATAATAATGGACATCAAGGAAGATTCAAACATTCCCATCATACTAGGAAGACCATTTTTAGCTACTGCAGGAGCCATCATAGACGTTAAGAAAGGAAAACTTACCTTCGAGGTAGGAGAAGAAAAAGTAGAATTCATTCTTTCCCAATTCTTTAAACCCCCTGCTATAGATGACTCATGTTGTCTCCTAGATATCATTGATGAATGTGTCAAAGAACTTGAATGCCAAGAGGACACCTACTCCGAGATGCCGAAAATTCAGACAGCAACTATCCTCAAGAATGAAGACTGGAAACAAGAACACTTAGATGCCAACCTAAGTGAATGTTTAGCCTTAACGCCCGATCCTGACCCAACTAATAAGAAACCTGGTATAGAACTTAAAACATTACTTGAAGATCTTAGGTACGAATTCTTAGATAAAGAACTCGAACGACCAGTTATAGTCAATGCCAAATTAGGAGAGATCGAAACCGAAAAACTTCTTAGAGTGTTAAGGAAATATCCAGCCGCATTAGGCTATAATATATCAGATCTAAAAGGAATAAGCCCTTCTCTCTGTATGCACCACATTATGCTGGAGGAGGACTGCAAGACTTCTAGAGAACATCAAAGACGAATAAATCCTATCCTAAGTGAAGTCGTTAAGAAGGAAGTGCAAAAACTTCTAGAAGCGGGCATCATATACCCAATATCAGATAGCAACTGGGTCAGTCCAGTTCACGTGGTGCCTAAGAAAGGAGGCGTTACGGTTATAACGAACACAAAAGGCGAATCGGTAGCACAACGTACTCAAACAGGATGGAGAATGTGTATCGATTATAGAAAATTAAACAAAGCTACACGCAAAGACCATTTCCCATTACCATTCATTAATCAAATGCTCGAGCGTTTAGCCAAACATTCCCATTTCTGCTACCTTGATGGATACTCAGGATTCTTTCAAATTTCCATTCATCCTGATGATCAAGAGAAAACTACGTTCACATGTCCCTATAGTACCTTTGCATACCGGAGAATGCCATTTGGACTATGTAATGCACCTGCAACTTTCCAACGATGCATGATGGCGATTTTCACAGATTTTTTAGACGGAATCATGGAAGTATTCATGGACGATTTCTCTGTCTGTGGAGAGAGTTTCGACGAATGCTTATCAAATCTTGAATTAGTATTCAAACGCTGTGTCAATGTCAACCTAGTGCTCAACTGGGGAAAATGTCACTTCATGGTGAGACAAGGAATTGTGTTGGGTCACATTGTATCTAACAGAGGGATTGAAGTTGACAAAGCAAAGATCAAAATTATCAAAAACCTTCAACCACCCAAAACAGTTAGAGAAATACGAAGTTTTCTAGTACACGCGGGTTTTTACCGACGTTTTATAAAAGATTTCTCTAAAATCACCAAGCCACTAACCGAATCATTAATGAAAGAGGCTGAATTTATTTTCGACGATAAATGCTTGAACGCATTCGAGACACTTAAAGAGGCCTTAATCTCAACACCTATTATGCAACCTCCTGATTGGAATTTACCATTTGAAATAATGTGCGATGCAAGCGATTATGTTGTAGGCGCAGTCCTAGGACAACGCAAAGAAAAGAAGCTTCACGCTATCTACTATGCAAGCAGAACACTCGACCCCACACAAATGAATTACGCCACTACGGAGAAGGAACTCTTAGCTGTGGTATTCACGTTGGATAAATTTCGTTCCTACTTAGTAGGCGCTAAAATCATTATCTATACGGATCATGCTACGATCCGATACTTACTAAGCAAGAAGGACGCCAAACCGCGACTGCTCAGATGGATCTTACTGCTATAAGAGTTTGACTTAGAAATAAAAGACAAGAGAGGAACTGAAAATGTGGTAGCAGACCATTTATCGAGATTAGATGGAATCCAAACCGAGAGTGTTCCCATAAACGAAGATTTCCCTTATGAACGCCTTGTTTCCAAGCTAGAGATAAACCCTACCGACAGTTTAGATCAACATAATGAACCTTTAACAACTGCGGTAGTAAAAGCCATTTGTACTATCACCACATTACCATGGTACGCTGACTTCGTCAACTATTTAGCTGTCGGTGTTTTACCACCTGATTTGACGTACCAACAGCGGAAGAAATTTTTCCATGACCTTAAACACTACTTTTGGGATGAACCATTACTCTTTAAAAGAGGCGCCGATGGTATCTATCGTTGCTGCGTTCCCAATGATGAAATAGACGACGTCATTTCCCATTTCCATTCCTCCCCTTATGATGGACACGCTAGTACGTCAAAAACCTGTGCAAAAATACTTCAAGCTGGCTTATTTTGGCCTACCTTATGGAAAGACGTCCACGTAGCAATTATGAACTGCGATAGATGTCAACACACAGGAAATATATCTAGACGCGATGAAATGCCGCAAAAAGGAATCCTCGAAGTAGAAGTTTTCGATGTATGGGGAATTGATTTAATGGGACCTTTCCCCGCATCTTTTGGAAATAAATATATTTTGGTAGCCGTCGATTACGTATCAAAATGGATTGAAGCTATCGCCGCACCCACAAACGATACACGTGTGGTACTAAAACTATTCAGGAATATTATCTTCCCACGATTCGGTGTACCAAGACTAGTGATCAGTGATGGTGGCTCCCATTTTATCTCTAGAATCTTCGAAAAGTTACTTTCCAGATATGGCGTTAAACATCGCATAGCCACACCATACCATCCTCAAACGAGCGGACAAGTGGAAGTGTCAAATAGGGAGATCAAACAAATACTTGAGAAAACCGTAGCCACATCCAGAAAAGACTGGTCCTCCAAGCTAAACGATGCTCTTTGGGCATATCGGACAGCTTTTAAAACCCCTATCGGAATAACGCCGTTCAAGTTAGTTTATGGAAAATCTTTTCATTTGCCAGTAGAATTGGAGCATAAAGCTTATTGGGCCATAAAAACCCTTAACTTAAATTATAAGAGTGCTGGCTAGAAACGAGTGTTAGATATCCATGAACTAGAAGAATTGCGTTTAGACGCTTATGAAAATGCTAAAATCTATAAAGAACGAACAAAAAAATGGCACGATAAGCGTATCTCGCGGAAAGACTTTAAGGAAGGAGACATCGTACTCCTATTCAACTCTAGACTGAAACTTTTCCCGGGAAAATTACGTTCCAGATGGTCCGAACCGTTCAAAATTAACAGAGTTTTCCCAAGTGGTGCGATAGAAATTAAAGGCAGTTCTATCGAACCATTCATAGTTAATGGCCAGCGCCTAAAGCACTACTTTAACGTCGGAAATATCGACTATTCGACTTATCTTCAGTTAAGTGAGCCGCCTACCCCAAGTACCTAACTGAATAGGTGTTAACTGTCGAGTGGTCGACATAAAATAAAGGCGCTTCGTGGGAGGCAACCCATGTTTTACTTTAATTATTTTTTTTCTGCTTTAACATGCTTTTCTTTTTATTAATCTTTAAAACATTTTCATGATTGCATCTCTTACTTCTTTCTATTTTTCTTCTGTTTTTATTTTTCCATTTCATCTTTCTTTTTCTTTTTAATTTAACTTTGGCAATTTCCTAACCCGAAAATACTTACTTAATTTCTCTTTTTTTCAAACATTTATCAAATATTTTCAGGGGGTAATTCTTTTGCTTTCATATTTAGCGCTATGGATTGTGCAAACTTCATGAATGTCAAATTGCGAAGCAGACACCAAAGAAGACGATTTGCGGACCTGGGTGAACGGGAGATGTGCCCTACTATCTACGCAGATGATCATGCTATGACCGCCCTTGGCATTCGTGAGAGTGTCATGTACTTGCTGCATCAGATCAGCTGGGACACTGCTCCTATCTGAAGAAGGTTATGTACCTACAAAAGGCTGACTCTTGAGTTCCTAAGCACCCTGAGCTTCATTCCAAATCATGGGATGGGCTTCAACCATGGGTTGATCACATTTAGGATGTTTAACATGGATTACATTATAACCTACGGGATTTTAGCCATCTGCTTGGGTTCCCTTTTGGACCCGATGTTATCAGTATGACACAGGAGAACCTCTTGCCTGAATCTGATCTTGATTATTTCTGGGGAAGCATTGCTGGTAATAACCATCCTGAGTCGTCTGATCTTTACTCTGAATGCATCCATAACCCGGCTATCAGGTATTTCCACAAGATCATAGCCCACACCATCTTTGGCAAGCAGCAGAACGTCACATCTGTATCCTGCGATGAGCTGTTTATCATGTATTGTGCATCCCAGAGTCGTCCGGTGAACGGTGCAGCTTATATGCTCGCTAATATGGAGCGTATCATCCAGACTCCGAATGCACCGATCTTGTTGGTTGGGTTAGTTACCATGTTATCTAATGCAATTGGACTCCGCCGACCTATGCTCGGATCTGCCCCGCTTTATGGAATAAAGTCGATGGACATTACATTCTGTTTCAACACCAGCATGATTGGAAACCTTGGACCAGATCAATTTGACCTGCTAGTTAATCATCAGATCGTCCACCAGTTTAATCTTCCGGACCCTATCACCAGTGTGCACAACCGAGATAACTGGCTGTTTGACCTTCACCATCCTGCTTCACCGCCCGCCTCACCATCTACGGTTGACATTTATGAGGTTCCAAACACTACTAATGCTGATGAAGATCCTGCTACACCGCCAGGATATCATGAGTTCCCTGATCCTTGGGAACAGTAGGCTACTTCCGCTGAGACCGCGACCCAGGCTCCTGAGATTACTCCACCTCCACCTACTGTTACCCTGCACTCTTTACATGAGGCAATTACTGACATGCGGGGCGAGCTAACTTCTCTCAGGGTGGACTTCATAACCTTCATGGACTTGGTGACTGATCAGTTGGACTACATGCATCAGCATATGTTTCCGCCTCCCCGTGGCTAGAGTTGCCATTGTTATTCATTTTCTTCTCTCTCGCATTTGTACATACAGTGGGGTCACTGTTTAGTTTTAGTGTGGGAGGGATTTCAGTTATTATTTCATTATTTCAGCTTTATTCCAAGTTACTTTGAAACAATTTCTTATGAATTTATTCTATTAATTATTTAAAGTACCGTGTTTATTTTAATTTGCATTTCTTTTCATTTCCCGCTTACTGTTTATTTCTTTTTTTACTGTCTATGTTTATACGCAATATTTCTATTTCGTTATGTAATGGTAACAAATATTACAAACTTTAAATTATTAGATCACCTCTATATTTAAAACTCTTATTAATTAAAATATTTCAAAAATTTAAAGAAAAAAAAAAAGAAAAAAAAATATACTCCAAACCTTATTCCCAAGAAATTAATAAAATATAAAAATATAAACACCCCAACGGTCCTGTAACGGTCGTCTCATTAATGACGTTGTACGCGTTACGACCGTCACACCCTTGTGACGAGCGTAACACGCCTTTTTGCCTCATGACGATCGTCACACCGTCGTGACGACCGTCACGCAAACAGTGTATCAGAACGGCTATTAGAGAGAACCGTTCCAACTTTCAACCATCCCCTTCATAAACCCACTTCCTCCATTGTTACCACATCACACGAAAAACTACCCACTCACTCCATTTTTCTTCTAACTTCTAAACTTCCAACACCAAATTACCATCCATACAGTACCCCATTTTTACATTCCCAAATCAAATCCTACCTATACCATGGCAAACAACCCACACGCTCCAGCCATCAATTTCAGAATCGGCGAACAGGGAGAGAATCAAGGGGAAAAGTTTCATAAATTCCAACGTCGAGGTCTCCAACCCACACGGTACATTGATATCGACTGCCTGAGGAGTTTGGGACTGCTTGACAGTGTCCGTCGTTTATTGCAAAGTGTGGATTTGTGGAACCTGTGCCGCGAACCAAGACCAATCTACAAAACTCTTACTCTTGAGTTCTTGAGTTCATTTGTTTACCTCACTCTGCCAGGTGTCACAAACCAACTGTCAGGCCTGAAAAAATTCCGCATGTTTAGCGTTGAGCACGAGTTGCCTCAATCCAACATCGCGAGACTTCTAGGCTTTTGTTCAGACGAAGGTGCTCATTTCCGGGTGTCGGATAGTTTTGGCAAGGGTTGGAAAAGCTTCCAGAGACGTCCAGGAATTTACTGCAATATTTTAACCTCCTTGAGAGTGGCTGTAATCTGGGATTCCAATTGATATTTTTTGACAAAAAGCATAAGTTATTCTTGGTCGTTTCACATGATTCCTCTGCCTCCTTATGCTTGGGATGTGGTATGTATATGTATCTCTTTGAATTAGCTTAACAAAAAAGCTCCAAATCCTTGCTAATTATTAAGATTTGATTCAATTCCAACCTTGCATTATTTCTTTCCAAATCAAGATAAATAATTCCATTCTCACTCCAATCAACCTTGGCATGATTTGATTCTGTTTTGGCAGCATAAATGGATTGCATTTCATTCAAAATCAGATCAAAAAACAAATCTTCCATATTTTATATCATTTATTTTATTTAATTTGATTTTTAAATGTTTAAAATCAAAATAAATTAAATAAATAAAGTCAATAAAATATGGAAGAGTGTTTGAGTCGTGGACTTTGTTAAAATTAAGATGCAAGCATAAAAAGTTAGGCCTATTTGACAAAAAATGCAATTTTGGGCATTGTTGACTTTTGAAAATTCTTCAAAAATGGCCAACTTTGACAATGCATATCTCCTTCAATTTTGACCCTAAGAGGGTGTTCTTGGACTTTTTAAAAAGCATAGGATGTCCCCTAAGCAACCTAGTTGGTTGCATCTCAATTAAATCTTCCATGTTCATGTAAGGAGCTTTGACCCAAAAGGTGTTTTTGTTGACTTTTTGGAATGACCTATAATGTCTGAGTTCATATCTGTCCATGAGTGCATATTTTGAACTTGAGGACTAAATATGAGTTGTAGGGAATTGAATTCTCTTCAAAATGAGCCTTGGGTTGGAAATTTCTGATAAAGTATGAGAAAGTTATGCTTGGTCAAAGTATGGTTGACTTTTTCTTAAGAAACCCTAATTTAGCAACTTTTGAGTTTTGATGAATTAGGAGCCTTCCTTGGGGAATAATGATCAACCCTTGATCAAATGATGGATATCACTTCAAAAGTTTGATGTTGACCAAAAATCTTGAACTTTGACTGAATGTGGACCACAGTTGACTTTTGACCTAGTACAGTTGATTTTCAGGCATTTGAGCATTTGACTGAGCAAACTTCTTGTGCAAGGCATGAAACTTGACATGGATGATCTTGAGAACATATTAAGACCATGGAGAATATTTGAGACCTTTGGAGTTCACCCATCTTGATGAAAATGGAAGCCCTAGTTTGAGGTTCATTGTCTTAGGAGAGCATTTGTCTGATCAATCCTTGGGCATCCTTAGGCAAGTTGAGGACTTCAATGAGTATGTTTTGAGTAAAATGGGAGGGAAAATTTTGGGGTAAAACAGGTGGAAACGAAAAGGAAAATAAAGTTATGTACATGCTTCAAACGAAGTAAATGACTATTCACATGTTATATTAGAAACGAAAGGTTCAAGGTTTAGAGAAACTTACCTTGCTTGAGGCTAAAACGTGTGTGCTGGACCTTGAGTGGCTGCCTAGATGCTTCTGGATTCGAAGGGAAGGAACGAAGGTGACGTTTCTAATGCTGGATTCGAAAGAGAAGAACAAGTGTGATGTTCTTTCTACTGGATTCAAAGGAAAATAAAGTGTGGGGATATTTCAGATTCGAAAGAGGAAAATGTTTAGATTCTGGGTTGGTGTTTAAATGTTTGAGAGTGTTTGAGAGTGTTTGATGATTTTTCTCCATGCCCCAAAGTCTTTAGATGTGTGTCTAGCCCCTTATACATGTTATGGAGCTTCTTATTTATAGGCAAAGTTGGCTGAAGCTTTGGAGGTAAAACAAAACAATTTGAGTAAACTGCTTTTTGTAGCTTTCTGATAACGAGAAAACATATCGTATAATTACCATGCTTTTTACCGATTTTTATATTTCATTAAGTCGTCTAACCCTCGATTATTCCGAGATTATTTGTCTTTTTACAGGTATATCATTTTTCAACTCAAACCGATGGAAAAGGACAACATGAAGAAGGCTAGACAATAAACCAAGAGAAAAAGAATTAAAAAAATACAAAGTTTGGATTTTTGGAACAGTGACGGTCGTCACATCCTTGTGACGGGCGTAACACCCCCCAACATGAAGAAACGCTCGTCACACACCACTGACGAGCGTAATGCACTACTTCAGCGTGTTACGACCGTCACCCACCTGTGACGACCGTCACGCGCGTGAAGGTGGACGTTATACATGGATTGAGACGTGGGCATTAAGGGCAGACTCGTTCTCCCTTGTTCTGCTGAGTCTCCTATTTTCCTTCCACCACTATTAGTGCTCCTATATTTTCTCCATTGAAGACTTCATCAAAAATTCAAAAAACTGCTGATTTTCCTATGCTATATGTATGTGTACCAGTGCATAGTTCAAGGGTCGAAGAATTTTCCTCAGAACAAATATTATTTTCTTTTGCAGTTATTTTCCATTTTCCTTGTTTTGGAATATTGTTTTCACTTTCCTGTAGTTTTCATTCAAAGTCTTAGTTTTTAGTTTTAAGTGTTAATTCTTCTTTCAAGAATTAACACGAATTATTTACTGCAAATCAAGCTCGAAGATTGGATTATTGTAATACTTAAAGATTACCATAGCAACTTTGATTCCAGGTTTTATATTGCAATTATTATTCATTCAGTTTTTATATTATGCCAATTATTGATATGAATTATATTTTGAACTGTATTGTTGTTAAGTTAATTATGTCTGGCTAAATTATTAATATCAGTATGTGACCGTAAGAACTGAAAGAATTCAGTGATACCTTGGCCAAAAATATTTATAAAACAATTTATGGTTTCCAATTTCCAAGATTAATTTAACTATCCTTGTCACGAGAGTGAGAGGTTAATTAACACGATTTTGCCACGAGAGTGGGAAATTAATTAAGGCAAGAACCTGCATGCGAGAGCTGGGGTTCAACCCAGATAGTGGTAACGAAGCATTGATTTTTAAATACACGAGAGTGTTTTAATAAATTAATTAAACTCAAATTGTTTTCAAAAAGTGTTATTAAATTTAAAGTGCATCCATTAGGTTTAGTAGCATGACTTATTTCATAAACACGAGAGTGTATGTCTCAGGTTTTTAAACAATTAGCTTTTACCGAAATACTTTATAGGCCAAGCGATTCACCGAATTCCCTAAGTCCGATTATCACATACCGGTATAATTAGTACTATTATTTTTAATTAAATTGTTTCCCCCAAAAATCGAATATTCATCGCTTAGTTAGACAAACTGTAGCATTAGATCGTATGCGATTGATCCTCAGTCTCTGTGGGTTCGATAATCTTTTAAAACTAGAACGACTGAACTGTATACTTGCAATTAGTATCCCGACAGACTTATAAAGTCCCGATCACTTTCGAGTGGCAGTGTTCGTATGCCGTTTTGGTGCAAGAATGGGGAAGTGTTTCAGGACTGCTATGCAGCAGTTTTGGAGCGTTATGGCTAGTGTACCAGGCCTGAACTTGGCAGCAAGCATCTTTTAAACATTTCTAACTTTCATTTTGACCCCCTTTCAACCATATTCTTCTTCTAACAATGTTATTTGATTTTCCTCCAACAAGCGTCCTTCAAATGGGTCACTTTTGTGCATCCTTCGAAAGAGCCAAATGTGTGCCCCTTGTATGGGTCACCAAAGTATGCCTTAAGGTGGGTCTTGTATGTCCTTCGAATGGGTAATCAAACATGTCCTTCGAATGGCACACCCAGACATGTCCTTTGAAGGGGTCATGTATGTATCTTTGAAAGGGCCCAATGTTTCCTTCGAATGGACTATGCAATCCTTTGACAGTGACTCCTATGTATGCCCTTAAAATCCACCAACCATGTGTGCTGAAGGTTGTCAAGGGTGGAATTGAAGCATGCTAAAGGGAAATGTGTCCAGTCGAAGCTAGTGTAAACATAGCCAATGCCTTGTTGAAGCCTGCATGTAGGAGGTCTAAACTTTGTGTCTCCAAGCAAGCATACAAGAGGCCAATGCTCAAACGAAGACTTTCATGAAGGGAGCCACAGGCCCAAACGAAAGAGGCATGCAGGAGGCAAAAATGCCCAAATTCGAAAGAGGCATGCAGGAGCCAAATTGTGCAATTGAAGGATTCCAAAAGGAGGCTTTTTTCCTTGGAATCGAAGGAGGCTACATGAGGCTCTTGCCTTGTCCCTGTTGGCCTTGTGGGCACTTCTTGCATGAAAAAAAGGAGTTATGGCTCAATCAAAGGCTGCATGCAGCCAACCATTACTTTGTGGATCAAAACAAGCATGGAGAGATCAAATGTTCAAACGAAAAAGGCATGCAGGCAACCATTGCACTGTGAATCTTGTGAGGCTAAAGATGCAATCGAAGGTGGCATGCAGGAAAGTCCTACCTTGTGAATCAAAGACAGTGTGTTAGAGGCCAATCAAAGGAGGTGAATCGAAGAAGACTTGTTTTTCTTCAATTTTTCAAAAATATTATTTTTATCTATTTTCCCCTTTTTTAAAAGCTTCCTCTTTAATTTGATGCTGAAAAATCCAATTGTACTTGTGCAAGCTTGAATTTTGAGAATCCTTATGAGAAATGCCTTGAGAAATGAGAGGGAAAATTTTGGGATACAACACACATGCATGTGGTACCAATGGAGCAAAACTCCCAACTTAATAATCTGCCAATAAATAGAGGCATCAACAAGGCATAAGCCTTCAACTTAATATTTTTCCAATCCAGGCCAACATAACGAGCATCAGCTCCAACTTGATATGCAATGTATGCGACACAACATGAATGTAGCAACAACAAGAATAGACAAAAACTCAACATAAATCAATGTTGGACGTAAGTGTAACACCCCTTCTAAAATACCCTGAATAATATTAATTATATCAATGATTAAGGACATATTCCATCAGAGTTAACACGGAACAAGGGATGTCACAATTATGAAATAAATAAAACTTCCAATAAAACAATAGTCATGCTACACTGAGGGTCATTATTCAAATAATTCAATCAAATTAAGACCATGTCTTACACAGCGGAAAAATACCATAACCAAAATGGAATAAACCAAAACATAATTATTCCCAATGAAATTCAAAGAAAAAATTGAATAATAACTAATTCCTCAACTAAACGTTCCCCAGTGTTACAACCTATCAGAGCACGACACTGACACGCGGACTTAAAGTAACATAGCTCTAGAGCCATCCTCACCAACTCCTGAGCTGCTAACTTTAATCTGAAATTGTTAAAGTAAGGGTGATATTTCTCATAATTAACATGCATTATAAGCTTCTCAATCAACATTATATCACAAGCATATTATTTCACCCATTTTAGCATAAATTCAGATTCAACACGCAGTTCCAATCATACAAGTCATTATGCACAAATCAATAATCAACCAAAGAATTGTAACACTGGAAGACATCCTAACATGTTACGATTCCATGCAAACACAAATGCAGACACAATGCATGTGGTACCAACACGTGACCAAGTCACCCAACACTGATCCATCATCAACCGGATACAACAACCATCGATTCGTCCATAAACACCCGGACACGAATCCAGCCTAACCACCCATCATCACCCGGGTATTAACGGAAACACAAGTCAAATTCCACACAATGGGAATTAACTTCACCAAAACAATGCATATGCACGCACATCACTAGCATGCAACATCAAATCAGTCTATGAAATACATCAATTTATCATAACTGAACCAAAACCAAAAACATGATATCTCAACGATCATGCACACCATCATTAGCAACATAAACATGCCTTTCATTCACACAATACTAATACATCCATCCATCACAGGTTCACTGCTACATACACACCCATGTGCGTTAGCCAATAATCACTTATTCCGGGATTTGACTCATTTTCAAAAAAAAATTCAGGGTTTAGGAAATCTTTTAATTTTATAAAATAGAGCATTAAATTTAAGAAATAACGTCCAAAACGGCACTCAAAACGGACTTACGGTTTGAAAGTTATGAATTTTCAAAGTTTAATATTTTTCAAAAAGTTACAGCAGAACCCGGTTCCTACATATGCAGGAACCGGTTCCTGCAAAGTTCAAAAATCACGCTTCTGGAAAATGTATGGGAACCCGGTTCCTACCTATACAGGAACCGGTTCCTACGTGCATTTTTGCCAGTTTTTATAAATTCACACAGTGGAACCCGGTTCCTCCCCACTGGGAACCGGTTCCCACGACCTGCAGAGTCAAATTCTGCACTTTTGACAGCATTTATTCATTCTAAACCAATTCCAAACATACCCATACGAATTGCAACATGAGAAACACCAAAACACATCCATTTTGCACCATTATAACATCAAACAACATTATTTCATCATTCCTTTTTATCATCTGACACCCTAATGGTTTTCAACCTACAATTCGACGCAATATGGACAATTCTACGGAACCCTAGAATTCCAAACCGGGATTCCCTAACATACTATGATCCATACTATTGAATATCTAAACCGATAATACGAATTAACTAATCGAAATCACCCCTTACCTTGTGGGTTCTTCGAATTCTGACGCTTCCGGTTTTCTCCTTCTTTTTCCTCTTCTCAAATGCACGTATGATGAATATTCCAAAATAACTCTCTTTCTCTTCTTTTTCCTTTTAATACTCCTTTTATTATTCCAATAAAATAATTAAATTAGTAATTAGTAAGAGTAGAGTATTTTACCCCTCACACCCTCTAATCACTCTTCACACCACCAATACTTCTTTCCTTTAATTAATTAAATTAATTCCAATAATCCAAAAATACCAATAATTAAATTTCCAATTAAATTAATAATTAAAAATTCTAATTATTTAATAATCGGATTATTTGGGGTGTCACAACTCTCCCCAACTAAAAGAGTTTTCGTCCTCGAAAACATACCTTAGACGAACAGTTCGGGATACGAGTCCTTCATCTGACTCTCCAGCTCCCAAGTGACATTTCCATCTGCTGGTCCTCCCCAAGCCACTCTTACCAACGTGATCTCCTTGCCTCGCAACTGTTTCAACTTCCGATCCTCAATTTTCAAAGGTACCGCTTCCACAGTCAAATTCTCTCGTACCTGTATATCGTCTACCCGAATCTCATTAGACAGATCAGCAATGTACTTCCTTAGCTGAGATACATGAAAAACATCATGCAAATTTGCAAGTGATGGCGGCAAAGCAATCTGATAAGCAACTTTCCCAACTCTCTTGGTAATCTGAAATGGACCAATAAAACATGGAGTCAACTTCTTTGACTTCAAAGCTCGACCAATACCAGTCATCGGAGTAACTCGCATAAAAACATGTTCTCCTTCGCTAAACTCAAGATCTTTCCTCCTCTTATCGTGATAACTTTTCTGTCGACTCTGAGAAGTCCTCATCTTCTCCTGAATCATCTTAATCTTTTTCGAAGTCTGTTGGACAATTTTCGGTCCAATCACAGCACTCTCTCTAGATTCATACCAACACAACGGTGTCCAACACCTCCTACCATACAATGCCTCAAACGGAGCCATACCAATGCTCGAATGAAAACTATTGTTGTAGGTAAACTCAATCAATGGTAGATAACTATCCCAAGCTCCACCTTTCTCCAACACACAAGCTCTTAACAAATCTTCCAACGACTGAATCGTTCTCTCTGTCTGACCATCTGTCTGTGGATGATAAGCGGAACTCAAACGCAACTTAGTACCCAAAGCTTCTTGCAATCCCGTCCAGAATTTAGATGTAAACCTCGGATCTCGATCCGACACAATACTAGAAGGAATATCGTGCAAACTCACAATCTTCTCAACATACAATTCTGCTAACCTTTCCATCGGATAATCCATTCTTATCGGAATAAAGTGAGCAGATTTCGTCAACCGATCAACAATAACCCAGATAGAATCACAATTCTTTGATGTCCTTGGCAAACCAGACACAAAATCCATAAAGATTCCATCCCATTTCCATTCCGGAACAAACAACGGTTCCATCAATCCTGACGGTTTCTGATGCTCAATCTTCTACTTTTGACAAACCAAACAAGCATACACAAACTCATCAATTTCCTTTTTCATTCCCGGCCACCAAAACAACTTCTTCAAATCATGGTACATTTTAGTAGCACCGGGATGAATACTCAATCCACTACGATGTCCTTCTTCCAAAATACTCTTCCTAATCTATGCAACATCCGGAACACACACCCTATTACCAAATCTCATAACACCATTCTCATCAATCTGGAACTCGCCTCCTTGACCTTGGTTGATCAATGTCAATTTATCAACTAACCCAACATCGGACTTCTGTCCATTCCGAATTTCTTCCAGAATACCACTAGTCAGTTTCAACATACCCAATTTCACACTATTCGGAGTAGTTTCACATACCAAACTTAAATCTCTGAACTGCTCAAACAAATCTAACTCACGGACCATTAACATCGACATATGCAAGGACTTCCTACTCAAGGCATCTGCAACAACGTTTGCCTTACCAGGATGGTAATTCAAACCGAAATCATAATCCTTTAGAAATTCTAACCATCTCCTCTGCCTCATATTCAACTCTTTCTGATCAAAGAGATACCTCAGACTTTTGTGATCACTGAACACCTAAAATCGAGAACCATATAAATAATGCCTCCACAACTTCAAAACAAACACAACAGCTGCCAACTCCAAATCATGAGTCGGATAATTCCTTTCATGTACTTTCAATTGTCTCGAAGCATAAGCCACCACCTGCTTATCTTGCATCAACGCACCACCTAATCCCATTAATGATGCGTCACAATACACAACAAAAGACTTAGTCGGATTTGGCAAAATCAAGATCGGAGCACTTGTCAACCTCCTCTTCAGCTCTTGAAATCCTTTCTCACATTCAACATCCCAAACAAACATCTGACCCTTCCTGGTCAACTTAGTCAATGGTAACGCTAATTTGGAAAATCCTTCTATAAACTTCCTGTAATAACCTGCAAGACCCAGAAAACTACGGATCTCAGAAGCATTCTTCGGCGCTTCCCACTGAGATATTGCTTCTACCTTTGTAGGATCCACAGCAATTCCATTCTTGGAAATTACATGGCCAAGAAAACTTACTTCACTTAACCAGAATTCACACTTGGACAACTTCGCATAAAGCTTCTTCTCTTTCAACAATTCCAACACAATTCTGAGATGTTCTGCATGCTCTTCATCGCTCTTCGAATAAATTAGAATATCACCAATGAACACCACCACAAACTTATCAAGATACGGATGAAATATCATGTTCATATACTCCATGAAAACACCAGGTGCATTAGTAACTCCAAACGGCATAACAGAATACTCGTAATGTCCATACCTCGTTCTAAATGCAGTTTTCTGAATATCTTCTGACTTCACACGAATCTGATGATATCCAGTTCTCAGATCAATATTACTAAATACACAAGCTCCAACTAGTTGATCCATCAAATCATTGATCCTCGGCAAAGGATACTGATTCTTGATTGTAACTTTATTCAGCTGTCTGTAATCAACACATGATCTCATTGAACCTTTTTTCTTCTTAACCAACAACACCGGAGCACCCCACGGCGAAACACTCGGACGAATAAACTTCTTCTCAAGTAACTCCTCCAACTGTTTCTTTAACTCCACTAATTCAGATGCCAACATACGATAAGGCGCCATCGACACCGGACTAGTTCCAGGAATCAAATCTATAGTAAATTCTACCTCCCTCTCAGGTGGCAATTTACTAACATCTTCCAGAAACACCTCTGGAAATTCATTCACCACTGGCAATCCATCACTCTTTGCTTTTCCCTCCGCTTCTATTGCAGAATACAACATAAATACCACAGCACCATCTTTCACAGCTAGGTTCATCTGTTTAACCGACATTGTCACATCTTCGACACCAACCTCTTCAGGAAAAATAACCGTCTTCGCAAAACAGTTGATATGAACCTGGTTGAATTCCAACCCTTTCATTCCAAGGATGATATCAAGTTGTTCTAACGGTAGGCACACTAAATCCATACCGAAACCCCTACCAAAAATCACAATAGGACAATTCCTACAAACATACGAAGTAGTCACTGAACCCGACGCAGGAGTATCAATAACCATACTTCCATCCATATTAGAAATTTCCAAATTGAATCTTTTAGAACAATCCAAAGCAATAAAATAATGCGTAGCTCCAGTATCAATAATCGTAATTAAAGGTATGTCATTAATAAAACATGTACCTTTAATCAGCCGATCATCTGGCTTAGTCTCTGACCCAGACAATGCAAACACTTTACCACCAGCTTGCTCCTTCTTGGGTTTTGTACACTGAGGACGAGTATGACCTTCTTCACCATAGTTGTAACAAGTCACCACTCTTACTCTGCAATCATTGGCCACATGGCCGAGTTTCCCACACTTGAAACACTTCTTATCATTACTTTTGCAATCCACCATACGATGTCCTGTCTCACCACACTTGTAGCACTTAATGGAAGAACTAGAATCTCCTCCACCAAACTTCTTCCAACCACCGGGTCTCTGATTACTTCTATCATAAGGCTTACCATGATCCATCTGTTGCTAACCCTTCCTATCAACATACCCTCGAGCATTCGACTTAGTGCTAGCAAGATCCTCCTCTAAAATCCTACTACAGTCAACCAGATCAGGAAATCTTCGGATACGCTGATACCGAATACCCTGCTTAATCTCATCACGAAGACCATTCTCAAACTTGATACATTTGGAAAATTCTCCATGTGCATCGTTAGTATAATGAGCATAATACTTCGCTAACTCAGTAAACTTCGAAGCATACTCACTGACAGTCTTGTTACCCTGCTTGAGTTCCAGAAACTCAATCTCCTTCTTGCCTCTGATGTCCTCAGGAAAGTACCTCCTCAGAAAAGCCCTCCTGAACACAGCCCAAGTCAACGCAATACCATCTTCTTCCATTTCAGTTCTGGTAGCAACCCACCAGTCATCAGCTTCCTCTGCTAACATGTGAGTTCCGTATCTCACCTTCAGCCCTTCAGCACAGTCAATTACTCTGAAGATCCTCTCGATCTCCTTCAACCACTTCTGAGCACCTTCGGGATCATGTGCACCCTTGAACAACGGAGGATTATTCCTCTGAAAATTCCCCAATTGTCGGTCAGCACCAATCACAGCTCCCTGTTGATTCCCTCTGAGTACTCCATCCAACATTCCTAATGCTTCAGCAATAGCATCTTCGTTTCTCCGTTACCTCTTTCGGCCATTATTCTGTAACATTACAAAACAACCTCATCAGCACACAAGTATCGGCAGTGTCATCTTACACTAGTCGCATACAAAAGGGATAAAGGCACAAGACAAGACCGACTATGCTCTGATACCACTATTGTAACACCCCTTCTAAAATACCCCGAATAATATTAATTATATCAATTATTAAAGACATATTCCATCAGAGTTAACACGGAACAAGGGATGTCACAATTATGAAATAAATAAAACTTCCAATAAAACAGTAGTCATGCTACACTGAGGGTCATTATTCAAATAATTCAATCAAATTAAGACCATGTCTTACACAGCGGAAAAATACCATAACCAAAACAGAATAAACCAAAACATAATTATTCCCAATGAAATTCAAAGAAACAATTGAATAATAACTAATTCCTCAACTAAAAGTTCCCCAATGTTACAACCTATCAGAGCACGACACTGACACGCGGACTTAAAGTAACATAGCTCTAGAGCCATCCTCACCAACTCCTGAGCTGCTAACTTTAATCTGAAATTGTTAAAGTAAGGGTGAGATTTCTCATAATTAACATGCATTATAAGCTTCTCAATCAACATTATATCACAAGCATATTATTTCACCCATTTTAGCATAAATTCATATTCAACACGCAGTTCCAATCATACAAGTCATTATGCACAAATAAATAATCAACCAAAGAATTGTAACACTGGAAGACATCCTAACATGTTACGATTCCATGCAAACACAAATGCAGACACAATGCATATGGTACCAACACGTGACCAAGTCACCCAACACTGATCCATCATCAACCGGATACAGCAACCATCGATTCGTCCATAAACACCCGGACACGAATCCAGCCTAACCACCCATCATCACCCGGGTATCGGTTAACGACAACACAAGTCAAATTCCACACAATGGGAATTAACTTCACCAAAACAATGCATATGCACGCACATCACTAGCATGCAACATCAAATCAGTCTATGAAATACATCAATTTATCATAACTGAACCAAAACCAAAAACATGATATCTCAATGATCATGCACACCATCGTTAGCAACATAAACATGCCTTTCATTCACACAATAGTAATACATCCATCCATCACAGGTTCACTGCTACATACACACCCATGTGCGTTAGCCAATAATCACTTATTTCAGGATTTGACTCATTTTCAAAATAATTTCAGGTTTTAGGAAATCTTTTCATTTTATAAAATAGAGCATTAAATTTAAGAAATAACATCCAAAACGGCACTCAAAACGGACTTACGGTTTGAAAGTTATGAATTTTCAAAGTTTAATATTTTTCAAAAAGTTACAGCAGAACCCGGTTCCTACATATGCAGGAACCGGTTCCTGCGAAGTTCAAAAATCACGCTTCTGGAAAATGTATGGGAACCCGGTTCCTACCTATACAGGAACCGGTTCCTACGTGCATTTTTGCCAGTTTTTAGAAATTCACACAGTGGAACCCGGTTCCTCCCCACTGGGAACCGGTTCCCACGACCTGCAGAGTCAAATTCTGCACTTTTGACAGCATTTATTCATTCTAAACCAATTCCAAACATACCCATACGAATTTCAACATGAGAAACACCAAAACACATCCATTTTGCACCATTATAACATCAAACAACATTATTTCATCATTCCTTTTTATCATCTGACACCCTAATGGTTTTCAACCTACAATTCGACGCAATAGGGACAATTCTTCGGAACCCTAAAATTCCAAACCGGGATTCCCTAACATACTATGATCCATACTATTGAATATCTAAACCGATAATACGAATTAACTAATCGAAATCACCCCTTACCTTGTGGGTTCTTCAAATTCTGACGCTTCCGGTTTTCTCCTTCTTTTTCCTCTTCTCAAATGCATGTATGATGAATATTCCAAAATAACTCTCTTTCTCTTCTTTTTCCTTTTAATACTCCTTTTATTATTCCAATAAAATAATTAAATTAGTAATTAGTAAGAGTAGAGTATTTTACCCCTCACACCCTCTAATCACTCTTCACGCCACCAATACTTCTTTCCTTTAATTAATTAAATTAATTCCAATAATCCAAAAATACCAATAATTAAATTTCCAATTAAATTAATAATTAAAAATTCTAATTATTTAATAATCGGATTATTTGGGGTGTCACAGTAAGCATATAACATCAACAATAATTCAACATCAACTCAACATGATTCAACTTTGGTCGTAAGCCTACAACATAATATCTGCCAACAATTAGAGGCATCTCAACATAATTCATCAACCTGAAATTTCTCAACTCATAACAATTTATACAACACTGGTATCGATCAAATCAAGATGCACGGGAACTAATAAAAATAACAACTAACTTATGCTCCTCGACATAACCTGCAACTTCATGGAGCTCGACAACAGTATCGTGCTCCTCGGCACGCCCCACAGCCTAATGTCGTTCGACATCCAACACATCTATCCCCCGACACACGTCGTAACCTACATGCCGCTCGGCACCTAACACCATTAATATCGTCCTCGACTACTAATTCCATCCAACAACATGGAACAATACAGCGTCATAACGACACCACAACATAATCCATAATTTCTGGCCAATTGCTTGGAATAACACAACAACAATAACCTAACGACTACAACAACAGGTAATAATCTACACTTACCTATTCATCAATTCTACGTAGCAGTTATACAAACAAATAAAAAACGCCCACAACATAATAAACGGCAACTTCCTATAACAGGCTCATTATCATACAAGACAGTCATACGGTAACTCTCTGAACGACCACATCATGAAGAAACTGGTAACTTCAATTACAGATCCAGACTATCAACATAGAACAGTCATAAATACGACCAATTCCCACTTAACAATCACCATCAATCCCATTTTAAGGTCAGAACCCCACCCTTACCTGGATTGAAGGTTGCTCTACCAAAATTTCCAGCCGACAGCCTTGCCTTTCTCTGCTCGACAAACGTGCAACTTTGGTCCTCTTTTACGCATAGCTTTACACGGTCACGCACAAGACTTCTTATTTTACCAAATAGAAAAATCCTTGTGTCATCTTAACCTTATACCATTAATCCTATTGGGCCTAACTTTCACACTCCCGCTATACTACTTCCAACCAATAAAATAGGCCCAACGCGAATATTCTATTAATTCCGACATTATTATTATTATTAATCAACTACTTAATTAACTAATAATAATCTAGAAACTTATGCCAACATCTCACACCTTCAACGAATAATTTCAAAAATAATTAATTAAATAATTAATTAAATAAACGGTCGTTACAGAAGCCACAAGAGTTTCTTCAAGTTTCTATACGCAGATGTCTGATAAGATGTTCGATCCTGTTTCTGTATCCTATTTTGTGACCTATGATCTGAGTTATAAATATAGTTGTGACCTGTGTTTTGAGTTACCAAGGGTGGTGGTTGGATATTTCTTAAGTTTCCTCTTATGCCATATATTGACTAGTGGTTGCTTCATGGTCCTCTTTTTCAAACAGTTGAAAGGAAAATATATTCATATGTGACAAGAATAGGTTCCTGGGTTGAGGGGAAGTGTAGACCTATCATCTTCCTCGTCTGGATTTGTTGCATCAAATATCTTCAAGACTTTCCTTCCTTTTATCTTGAGGTTGTTTTTCTTTGATGTCGGAGTTGGTACTATGATAGAGTTCATTCAAAATGCTGCAAAGTAGATGTCAAACGAAGATATCCCAACATCTTTACTGAAGACTAACTCCATGTTATTGTGCTGCTGCGATCAGTAGTTTCTGAGGACTACTGCTGGTGGATTTTTTTGTTTATTGTTGTAATTTGGTTGTAATTTTTATTTTATTTATTTTAGCCAATATTATCCAAAGGGGGAGATTGTAAGTTCTATAGTTTTAAGGATTGGCATTAATTTTTGTAAAACAAATAATACAACAATATGCTAGATAGGATGTATTAACTCGCTAACAGGAACAAATTGAGAAATAAGTCTTATATTATGTTAGGACATGTTAAGTTGAAGAGTTTCAACATCTGGAACAATATGTCAGATAAGATGTCCTATGAAGGAGCATACGACATCGCGCCTGAGCTGAAGTGGACAGTTAGATTCTATTATGCTTTAACTGATGTAGAATATTTTGGGAAATATTATGCAACATTATAGGGTGATGATTTGAAGGTCAAGAATAATCAATCAGAATATTAAAGAATTTACAGTTTCTAAATTTGGAGATAATTTAGGAAGATTTGATTGAAGACATTGTTTGTAGCAGAAGTTATTGTTGTTTGCTACAGCTGATATGTTGTAGTTTGAAGGCCCAAATCCAGTTGGATATAGGTTATAAATAGAAGTGTTTGTAACCTAGGAAAGGCACGAGTTCAAGATGTAGAAGTCTAGGGCTTTCTCTTTTTGCTGCTCTCTAGGAGAGTTGGTGTAAGTGAACCACTCGGGTTGTGAGATGGTCACTATTGTTCTCACTCATAAGCTGTGAAGTAATGATTTGATTACTATTCTTGGAGGAAGCTTTCAAGCAACTTCAAGTTGTGGTCTTAGTCAAGTGTCTTGGAGAGTGATTGTCATGGAAGTGTGTCTTCCTATTTTATCCAGAATTATTGTTGATCCAATCGTTGTTTATGATTGAAGAGGGATTAAGGAGGGCCTTAGATATAGGTGAGTCTTAAATAGAAATCTTTCAAGGGTAGTGATTAAGTTATTAGGCCGTAAACTGGAGGTTAGTTGTAGGGTCTATGAATTGATACTTTTTGAGTGGATTTGTCCCTGGCTTGGTATGCCCCCAGAGTAGGAAGGTTATTCCAAACTGGGTTAACAATTATGTGTGTTGTTTATGCTTTTCATTATTGTTTTTATTGTTAATACTATCCATGTTTGTTTATGTCAAATCAGATGTCCCAACATATCATAGGACATTTGAGTTCTGTCATACCAGAATTTTAAAAAATATACATAATTATCGATTAAACAATGAAAATTAAGGATACAGTAAGCATCAGTGAACATCAAGGATTATCACAGTAATTTGAGTTTTGAGAAATGGTGCCTCAAACTACTTGTTCAAAGTGGGCTTAAAATCTCATGAAAACTGACTTGGAGAGCTCTCTATGATGCATGATTTTTCTTGCTTTTGATCTTGTTAGCTTCATTGAAGTTCAAGGAAGCTTGAGGAGTAAGAATTTTGGCTAGTGAAAGGGTGTGGATATTAAAATGAACCTTACAAGTTCAGAGTTCAAATGGGACCTGAACATGGTTGCTTTGGCTATCAAAATCTTGCTAAATAATGTGAATGAGGTCTCTATTTATAGGAGAAGTGAATAGAATATTGGGGGATGATGGATGATGCAATTTGAAGGGAATTTGTGCACACCCTTGATCATGAAGAAAGTGTGACTTCACATGGCCAAAACTCATCCAAACTTCGTGTTTTGAGTGCTAACCCACTTCTGCAAGGTTGATAAACTTGATTAGAAGCAAAAATGCATGCTAATTTGGCTTATAATTGGAGTTTAAGTTGATTCATAGTTCTGACCAAAAGCATTTCTTCAGTTTTAAGCAACCAAGTTTAAATCAATAGGGTATCCAACTCAGGGGGATTTATGACCTCAATCCTTTAGCAATGTGTATATTTTCCCACAAAGATCACAATGTGCTAAGAAAGTATTCATTTTGCAACTTGAGCAAAAATTTATGTCCATTGAAAGTTGATGAAAAAATCTAACTTCTCTACTTAGTAAAATTTCTAAGTTAAGAGACTTAAAATGACATGTAATCTATCAACAAATTACATAGTCTTCAGCGCATTTTTAGAACTTGATCCTTCAAGATAACTTGAAGATGGAATCATGAAGAGCATTGTTAAAAAGAATCATCCTTATATGATGAAAATTGACCAAGTTATGATTCTTTAAATTTGGGTAATCACCTTGAAATAAGTCAAAAAAATTCTAAGTCCACAAATGACCTATAATGTCTTCAAACTTTTGATGACGCTCATAACATAATTAGTTCTTGACTTGTAAAGAGAAGTTTGATAGGATGTAAAAGAGAGTCATATGAAAAAATAATCATTAAAAATGTTGTAAATTGAAGGAGTTGTGGTCTTGTGAACTTTGACTTGAAAACTTGCCAAATTAGGTCAAACCACTTTGCGTAACTTTGTTATCTTTGATCTTTTCTTGCAATCCAAGGCATGATGAAGTTCATATGAACTTAGAATGATGAAGTCTTAATTTATGATTGATTTAACATGGCCACCTGAGGTTACTTGATGAAGAAGACATGGAAATAAATACATGAACCTTTGACCTATCTTGAGGAATAAGATGTTGGTATAAGCCCTAGAGGCTAATACTTTTGGTACTTGTATCGAATTATTTATTAATAATAAAAGGAATTTATTTATTATGATTTCTTTTCAAAAATAATAAATTCCCTAGAATAGTTCATCTGTTTAATGAAATGTTAAGTGTGACTTAATCATGAGATCCCATTAAACATAAGGACATTATTCTTAAAGTATCTGTAGTCGAGCTTTATTGTGAAGTGGGATAACATCAAAGCATTGAGATTATTATGTAGATAGACTGATTATCACATCTCATGGATCATAAATAAGGAGTTATCAAGTCTTGACATATGTATGAATACTAGGAGTGATATTTATACTAGATTGACCTGCTATGAGAATACTACATAGAATGTTATGCAAAGTGTCATAAGTTTTTCTCATGGTGATAAATGATGTATACCACCCTTCGACCTGAAACCACTATGGACCCTAGGTGTAGATTTAAGTACTTTATTACTGATCAAACGTTATCCGTAACTGGATGACCATAAAGACAATTGATGGGTACTTCACAAAGCATGCTGGGGGACATGAGTGACCTAGATAGAATTTTCCCATCCTTTATAATAGGATAAATGTATAAGGACCCAATATTAAACTAAACAAGGATGACACGGTCTATGCCTTGTGTTTAATATAGACATAAGGGAAAAGGGTAATTGTACGCACAAGTGTTATCACATAAAGGTTTTGTCAGATCACATGACAATTTCATGACTTGGGTAGCAGTGATGTGTTACTAGATACCACTCGATGTTTATTAGTTTAAATGTGTGATTTAATATAATTGTCAACGTCGTGAAAACCTACAGGATCACACACCTAAGGACAGGTTTATGAGAGATAGAGTAAATAAGGAACATCGTAAGGTACGATGCACTTAAGTGAATTGTAGAACACTGTAAGGTACAATATGCTTTAGTGGAATATGGAATATGGAATATGGTAAGGTGCCATGCACTTAAATGATATACGATACATCATAAGGTATGATGCCCATATGCTTAATTGGGCTTTTAGCTTGCAACCTTATTTGGGCTTTTAGCTTGCAGCCCACACAAGTGGTTCTATTAATAGAACCCTTGTGCTGAAGAATTTTCACTTGATGAAAATTCGGTCTTGAAACCCTAGCTATATTTTCTCTCACTCTCTCACTAAAAGTTTTCGTTCGTAAGCAGCTAGCACTGTGACCGGAAGCGATATGTTCGTAGGGACTGAATAGAGGCGTTGTTCTTCATCAACGCTCGTGATCACAACATCAAAGGTCTGAATCGCCACAAGAGGTAATAGTTTCTATCACTGACCATGCCCATAAGTAAGGATCACTAAAGTAAAACTTTAATTTGCGCTGCGTATTGTATCGCAATTTTCCTTCATAAGCAACCACACTTGACTAATCCTTGATTAATTGATGATTGAATAATTCTTAAAGATTATAATTCAATCCCTTATGAGCAAGCCCTTGAGAATCAATGTTGACCATACTTTGACTTTGATCAGATGAAAACCCTAGCTGAGGGACTTTGTTTAATCCACTTGGTTCACACTTGTCCTTGCAAAATAAACAAAGGGAAACAAAGCAATTCTTTTTGTATTTTGATAAAATTTTAGTAAAACATGAAGAATGTATGTACAAGATATACAAATGGGTGCTTAGTGATCCCTCAAAGGCAAGCTTAAAGAAGGGAGAGAGAGCAAAGGTTAAGAGGCAACCCAAGGTTGTGATCTTGATGTATTACAAAGAATTAAAATGATGAGGGATCTTAGGGGTAAAAATTAGGGTATAAAAATTACCTATACTACCTTTTACAAGTATTTCACATTTTTTGTTGTCTCCCTAGGATAGAAAACCTTTCTTATTCTCCATAAAGTCGGAGAATAAGGAAATGTCTCCCGTCAAATGCCTTAAGCATCCACTATAGAGAATCCATCTTCCCTTCATATGGTCAAGACATTTAACCTATAAGATCAAACAAAGGTGATAGATACCAAATTTTTATTGGGTTCTTGAAAGTGAGTCAAATCGTGGTTGCATTTGGGAAACCATTGAAAAACACCTTTAGGAACCAAAAAACTCCTAAATTTGCATTTTTCAATAGTGTGACCTTTCTTGCAACAATAGAGACAAAACAAATTATGAAGATTTTTACATTTTCTATTTGGATCCTTTTTAGAAAATCTATATTTTTATAAGGTTTATTTAAAGACTTTTTAAGCTTTAAGGGATCAATATCAAATGTAACATTTGGTTGTAATGCCTTGTCTAATTTAGCTTTAAGAGTTTTAGAATCTTTTTGCCAAATGTGACAAGTTTCACAACTGAACCTTGAAGACTATCTACCAAAGATTTCTTTAGAGCTTCCATTTTATTTTTGGTTTCTAAAGCTTTAGCTTCCAATTTTGAAAGGATCTTTTTGTGGGAAGCTAACTTTTTAAAAGCATCTATTGCTTCTCTATGTAGACTTTCAAAAGCTAATTGTAAGAAGGAATAAGACAACTTATAAACATGCTCATATATAGAATGAGTTACATTATTTTTCTTCTTATGACGTTGATGGGCCGAGAGACACATATTTTCCTCTACTTCATTATCACTTGAGCTTTTATTGCTTGTGGAATCACTATCACTTTCCCAAGCCACATAAGCTCTTCTAGACTTTCTAGTCTTCTTATGTTGGCATCTTTCTTTATCTTTGTCAAGATATGGACACTCTGGTCTATAATGATCCGTTTTCCCATAATCGTAGCATATACCTCTTGATTTTCCTTTATTGTTGTCATCTTCCCTTGAGGATGTAGACTATCTTCTAAACTTGATGATGTTTTTTCCGAAGTGCTTTACTCCTTTCTTTCTAATGTACTTATTATACCTCTTCATAAAAAAACCCATCTCTTTATCATCCGAATTCTTGTCATCACTAATATCACTATTACTTTGCTCATTTGTTGAGGACCTCGAACTAGAAGCCTTTAGAGCAATAGACTTCTTTTTACATCCTTATCCATATCTTTCTCCGTCTTTAACTTCTTCTCATGTTTCTTATCATGTTTTACCAAGCAAGTGATTTCTTGCTCATGTTCTTCAAGCTTACCAAACAATGCAATAAGGTCTAGTGTTGTAAGATCATTAGCTTCCTTGATCACGGTGACCTTTGGTTGCTAATTCCTAGTAAGACACCTCAAAGTTTTATTAGTAACAATTTCATTGGAAACTTGTTTCCCAAAGTGAATTTAAACGATTAATGAGATGAGAGAACCTCTTTTTCATTTTGGCAATGGTTTCACCGTACTTCATGTGAAATGGTTCAAACTCTTTATTTAGTGTATTAATTCTAGCTTGTTTGACCTCATTAGTTCCCTCATGGGCAACTTGCAATTGTCCATTTTAGAGATCAACAAAGTAGTATGGGTCAAAATATAATGTTTCACAACCCATGCCAAAGCGCAGCAAGTTTTCTCGAGCAGTGAATATCTTGTTTCACAACCGGTAAACTTTTTGCTAAGGTAGTATATTGCATACTCTTTTCGACCAGACCCATCATGCTTCCCCAGTAAACACCCCATTGAGTTCTCTAGCACTGCCAGGTACATGATTAGAGGTCTTCCGTCAACTAGTGGCATCCGAATCGGAGGTTCTTGTAAGTACTCCTTGATTTTATCAAAGGCTATTTGACCGTTGTTATTACACCTTACTACTTGATCTTTCTTCAGCAGCTTGAAGATTGGTTCACAGGTGCAGTCAAATGCGAAATGAAACGGGCAATGTAATCCAATCATCCTAAGAAACCTCTGACTTCCTTCTCAGTACGGGGAGTCGGAATTTCTTGAATAGATTTAACTTTTGCGGAAACAACCTTAATGCCCTTACCACTGACGATGAAACCCAGGAGTTTACTGAATCTCACCCCAAAGGTGCACTTGTTCGGGTTTAGCCTTAGCTTATACTTCCTCGGTCTTTCAAATAATTTATGCAAATGATCGAGATTCTCTTCTTCAGTCTGTGATCTTGCTATCATATCGTCAACATAGACCCATCTCTCATGATGAATCATGTCATGAAATAAGGCTACCATGGCACACTGATAAGTTACCTCGGCGTTCTTCAACCCAAAAGACATAACCTTATAACAGGAAGTTCCCCACTGTGTGACGAAGGTAGTTTTCTCCATGTCTTCAGGTGCCATCTTGATCTGATTATAACTTGAGAAACCATCCATGAAGTAGAATACCTTGTGTTGAGCGATGTTGTCGACCAAAACATCAATATATGGCAGTGGGAAGTCATCTTTGGGGCTCGCCCTATTTAGATCCCTGGAATCTACACACATACATACCTTGCCATCTTTCTTTGGTACCGAAACAAAATTAACAACCCATTGAGGATATGATTTCACTGCTAAGAAACCTACATTAAATTGTTTCATAACCTCATCCTTGATCTTTCTGGACATCTCGGGACGCATGCGATGAACCTTCTGCCTTATCGAAGCACAACCCTCTTTCATTGGCAAACGGTGAATCACAATATCAGTATCAAGCCCTGGCATGTCTTTGTATGACCAAGCAAAGATTTCAACATATTCATGCAACATCTGGATTAATATATTCTTGACATTGCTCTCTAAGTTGGCGTTGATCTTGACTTCCTTCTTGTTTGTCTTGGTACCCAAGTTTACAACTTCGACCGACTCTTCATGTGGTTGGATAACCCTTTCTTCTTGTATTAAGAGTATGACCAGTTCTCCAGGTATTTCACAATCTTCCTCACCCTCGTCCCCGGCTTAGTAGATCGGATTTTCAAAGTCATAAGCGGAAATAGCAGAATCGTTATCAATGAGATCCAGAGTGGATGAGGATCTGCAATGTAGTGTGTGGGTGTGTGTAAGAACACATAGATTTTTGAAAATTCAATAAGATATAAGAAAAATAGAGATCACAAAATTTGAATGCAAAATGTCCAATGTTTTTATTAAATGAACAATGTTTATGAATTATCAACCCTTAACAAAAGAACCATTGTGCCCCGGGTAAGACACAAGGTTAAAAGTTATTGTTTATTACATAACCAAAATCTTTTTAAAAGCAATAAGACAGGAATATAGTTATTACTCCTAACTAAAGGAGATAGGGAAAATGTCTTCTGCTTTCCAATTGTCGAGTCCATCGCCAATGGTAGGGAATATCCAGCTGTCAAAATCACAAGCATTGTTAGCATCTTCTATGGCATTTACTTTGTTATTATTGATGCAAAATGGAGGTTTTCCAGCTCGAGCGTGATGAACAACACTTTGACCTTCTGTAGTAAAGCCCAAACCAAACTTGTCATATTTATAAGGGATATCAGGAAGCTGGCCCCAAATAGTACAGCCACATTCTTCTATAGTAGCCTCAGTATCTTTCAAGGAAGCCATCTTGTCTGGAGTCTTGGTGATCTTCAGAATGGCAGAAATATCTTTAATATCAGCATGGGAAATCACTTCAAAGGTCTGACAGGGAGTCTCGATAAATTCTTTGTCCATCTCCATGTACCGGAATGAATTCAGGTGGCTGACGATGTACTCCTCTTCTCCGCAAACAGTAACAACCTTGCCTTTTACAGGATACTTTAATTTCTGGTGCAAGGTGGAGGTGACGGCACCTGCCCCATGGATCCAGGGGCATCCCAATAGACAAAAATAAGCTGGCCGGATGTCCATTACATAGAAAGTGGACTCAAATATCTGCGAACCCATTTTTATTGGGAGGTCCACTTCTCCATGCACCATTCTTTTGGATTCGGCAAAGGCTCGAACTATGATATTACTGGGATTCAGTATAACCCCTCCATAATCTAGTCTGTCAAGAGCGCCTTTTGGCGGAACGTTAAGAGAAGAGCCAGTATCAATTAACATATGAGCCAACGTAGTGCCCCTGCATTTAATGGAGACATACAGGGCCTTATTATTATTTCTCCCCTCCAGAGTCAAGTCAGCATCGTAGAAGCCTAATCAATTATTAGTTGTCAGACTGGCCACGTAACTTCCAAATTGATCAGCAAAAATTTCTTGCGGCACATGAGCAGTCTTCAGGAATTTTACTAAAGCCTGTGCATGGGCTTTAGAACACAGTAGTAAAGATAACATGGAGATTTTGGACGGGGTCTGCCCTAGCTATTCAACAGTTTTGTAGTCGCTCTTGCAAATGATTTTTAAAACCTGTTCCAGCTCTTGTACAGAGGTGTCCTTAACATTGGCTCTTTACCTCGAGCCTCGATAATTGACTTGGTAATTGTGACTTGAACAGGTGGAGATATTTCTGGGGAGAAAATCCTTCCGCTTCTGGTAATTTTGTTGGTCCCTGCAATATTGTCAATGTTGGGATCAGACTCTTCATCATCTTCATCAAACAAGTCTTGTTTAAGCCGTGGTAGTAGACGTCAGACCCATAATTCCATGGAATAGCCTTTTCTGAGGAATATGGGATGGGACCAGGTGTTGTAATGATTAAAGTAGCATCTTTTGGATTGGCGGTAATCCTTACTTGACCCACGGAAGTGATCCTGAAAGGAGTACTAGATACGACAGACAAATCTCGGCACAAATTCTCAGTATTCAGAACTTTCTCAATCAAAATTACATGTTTATCCATCAGGCGCTAAACGCCTTCCTTCAGTAACCCATAACCATTGGGTTTAACTGCACAGCAATAACATTCTTTAACATAACTCATAAATAAACCGTCTTGTAACAAATTCTCCTTGATTGTTGAGAGAGGAGTAACCACATCACTTATAGAGGAAACATACAGAACATCTTCAATAGCACTTATGCCCTTATCATACTTCAGAATAGGCGCAGTAATCACGTTTGGACTCTCTGGAGGATCGAACTCGATTTCCTTATTATCAATCATATCCTAAATCTTGCTTTTCAGGGCCCAACAATTATTGGTGTCGTGCCCAGGACTATTCGAATGATAGGCATACCTTGTGTTTGGATTGTACTTTGGAGAGGATGTGTTGGCATTCTGAGGAGGATCCCGTAGTGAAATGAGTTCAGCCTTTAACAAATGTTACAATGCCTGAGATAAAGGTATGTTGATCTTGGTGAATTGTCTTGACGGAGCATCGGGCCTTTGTTGGTTGCCCTGATGTTATTGTTAAACAGGCGCCAGATTAGAAATCAATATCGCTCTCATAGGCTGATGGCGGTCATTTTTACTACGAATCTTATAGACAGCATTGGCTTCTTTTTTACCATCGAATGAATTCTTCATAGCATTAGAAGGCATAGCCATCTAAATCTTCCCACTCTTAATACCACCTTCAATTATTTCTCTAGTTAGAATCAGCTCCGTAAAACCAGATGACAAGCTTCCAATCAACAAATTAAAGATTGGGCATGTCAGAGTACCCATGAACATATCTACCAACTCCCGGTCAGTCAAAGGAGGTTGCACCCTTCCAGCCAAATCTCTCCATTTTTGTGCATATTCCTTGAACCCTTCATTTGAGCCCATGGACATGTTTTGCAGTTGCACTTGAGTCGGTGCCAAGTCAACATTATATTGATACTGCTTATAGAAAGCAGCAACCAAGTCTTACCATGTGTAAATGTTGGTTCCTTCGAGTTGATAGAACCATTCAAGTTTAGTGTCAGCCAGACTTTCCTGAAAGAAATGGACCCATAACTTCCGATCAGCAGTATGAGGTTGGATCTTTCAAACATATGACCTCAAATGGAGTTTTGGACAAGAGACCCCATCATATTTAGGAAATACGGGGACCTTGAACTTATAAGGGATGACCACCCCTGGGATCAGACCTAACTCTCCGAAATCCAATCCAGGCACCCTCTGGATTTCCATAGCTTTGAGTCAGTCTTCCAACTGTTTGTACTTATCATTTGCATGAGGGTACTGTTCATTGAAGTAGTCTTCATCTTCATAAACATTCTCATAATCCTGGTTATTCCTTCCTTCATGTTTGATGCTTCTACCCTCTTCTTCCTGGTTGTCGTCTTCCTCAGAGGAAATATCGTCCACTTGAACTGGTTGATTAGGACCCTTGAACCTTCTCCATATATTGAGGATAACAACCAGCTTCTTAATCTTCTTTTTCTTGGCGAATAGCGCCATCAGATCTTTATGTCCATGTGCCAGATTCAGAAGAGTCTCTTGGAATTGTGCATGTTGAGCCTGGAGATCCTTGACAGTTTGTTCGAGGGTCATCTTATACTGAAATAAATAGTAAGTAGATGATAAAAACTATATGAAAACATGTTATGTAATGATGCATGATATGTAAAATGCAATGTTTTCAAGGACCTTAGGAGATTTAAATTTGTTAGCCAAGAGGAAACAGAAACAAAGATTTTATTATTAAGTTCAAAATTACAATTGCCTTTTAGGCTTACAATGAAAACAATAAGGTCTCAAAGAGACAAAAAATTAAACTCTTAAGACCATGGACGCTTCCTCTTCGTGTTGATGTATGCATTAAGACTTTTTTCCTCATGAAGTTTCTTAGTGAGCTCCAACACTTTCTTCTCACTTGCATAGAATTGAGTCTCAAAGGTGTCCCGTTATTCCTTAAGTTGAATCCAAGACTTCTGCAATTCTTCAAGGTCAGTGGGCATGTCTGGATGGAGGATGTTGCGAGAAACATCTCCTTCGATAACATGCTCTATGATCATTGGTAGGACAGCTGGATATGGCATTATGAGGTTTTGAGCATGAGCTCGTACCCATTTGAGATATGGCTCCAGAGGGATGGAATTTTTCTGCCCTAAAGCCTTACTATCAATCTTGATTACCATGCCCTAAGCATGTATAAACCTTCGATGATAACCTTGAGGATCATTTTTCGTAGTCGAACATAATATCCTGGATAAGTATGTCATGA
Organism: Vicia faba; assembly: GCA_948472305.1. Lineage (NCBI taxonomy): Eukaryota > Viridiplantae > Streptophyta > Magnoliopsida > Fabales > Fabaceae > Vicia > Vicia faba. The sequence goes on from OX451738.1 coordinate 1,173,453,577, forward strand.
GGACCATCTCTTCGAGCATAACCAAATTGTCGTAGAGCCAGAGAAAGGTTGTAAGTAATACCTCCCCTAATTCCAAGGAGTGGAACATTAGGGAATAACCCACAATGGTCGATGATAGTGAGATCCCAGTATGATCGGGAATACCAATAGATGTCTATATGAGAAAGTGACATTATTCTTTGCGACCACCTCAAACCTTGTTCATTCTTTATTACCGATCGGGGAAGGTGCAAAATAAACCACCTGGTAAACAGAGGTATACAACACATAAGATTTCCTCACCTCTTCATAGTACGAGTGTGAAGAGAATGCAAAATGTCTCCGAGCAAGGTAGACACATGATTACGAGCAAGAATATCTTGATGGCGTTCACATTTATGAGCTAGTATGGATTGAGGAATAGTACCAACCCATAGTTAGAAGAGCCAAGATTTCCTCGAAAGCCTGAAAACTCATAGCATCCAGAAATAGTTGAGCCTTCTCTATCATAAAATTATCCAGAAAACCTTTGACTCCGCTTCTTGTTTCTCTATTGGATATAATGTCGGGCCGCTTCAGATGTAAGACTGCTGCAATAACTTATGGTTCTGGAGCTTCCTCTAAACCGTTGAAGGGTGTTTGATCAAGAGTAGGTACTCCCAGTAATTAAGAAAACTCCTCCATTATGGGTACCAACTGATAATCTGGAAAGGTGAAACAATGATGTGCAAGGTCAAAGAACTGGAATAGGACACTCATCATGTCTTCGGAAAAACCTGGGGTAACTAGAATGAGTAGTCAATCATGCCTTTTGATGAATGAAGAACTTTCGGGAACCCTTGAGACTAACTCTTTAAGCTGAGGAGGAACCTTTACAAAGTTAATTTGGATATTGTTTCTGCGAGCGGAGGCCATAGTCTGTAAAATAGAACAAAGATAAATCCATTGGTCCTTGAAATGGTTAGTGAAAAATGATATGGTATGATGTCATGATGTTATGATGTCATGTTCGAACAATTAATCATACACAAACAAAACACACAAGGCCTTAGGTTTAAGCTTACATGGAGTTTGTAGGTAAGTACACTCTTGATTTTAGTTGGCTCAACCTGTCCTAAAAAAAGTAACTGGGTTCTAGGAGCCTCAATATCAATTATTTTTCAGCACAAGCATATGATTTGCGACTGAAATATCTTGAGAGTCCGATCACAATGAGTGCAGCATCGAGTATCAACCAACTTCAATCTGCACCAAAGCCGACTATCTCACTACTTTCTAATAGCTAAGTTGTATCAACTAAGGTTCTACGGTCAGTTAGTGCTTTATGACACCACGCGGCAGCCCAACATTCTCCTTGACTTAACTCAAGGGACACCGGCACCAACCAATATGTCACACTAATATAGTCATCGCTTCAACCGTATTGGTATACACCGTACAATCTTCACGATCTATTGCTACTTACCTAAAATTCCCCAGATCTGGGTATAGGATCTTTACAAGAAATAAACCCAAGCAAAACCCTGAAATATAAAGCATACAAATCAAGCAAAGCATTTACAATGTGATCTAACTCTTAAGGTAATCTCACTTTTACTTTTCCCTAGAGAAGTTGTCAGTTATGTACTACGGTGGAAGAACTAACTTTTGGTTTTGCGTTTTATCATAAATGTTGTGGATAGCAAAAGTTGCCACCGACTTTTCTTTTATCCAATAAAGGAAATGGTGAAAAGAATAGGAAATACCTTTGAGAATTTTTCTGAGTAAGGGGGGTAGGTTATGAAAAGGGAAGGTATTAACACCCTTTTCATCCGTAGTTATCTACAGGCTCTTAATCGCTAGCTCACTTTGAAAATGCTTTATGTTTGTGTATTTGAAAAAATATTTTGAAAAATGCCTAAGTGCGGCAAACTTTGTAATGATTCTCGTATCGTTGAGAATGCGTACAAAATGTTTTATTTTGAAAATATTTCAGAAAAGAGTGTATGTGTGAGAAATGGTTTTTTGATTGAGAGCAAGCGATTATGAGCTATCTACCTAATCAAAAATCTTTTTTATTTTCCTCCTTTCCCTTAGATAGTGTTATCCTACCATTAGTTAGTAGAAAGCCTTATCTTTAGATGTTTGAGGGACATGCGTGGGTCATCGTACAGTCATAAGGGCAACTTGTAGGACGCTTTAGCAATTGTCGTAAGGGACTAAGATCATTTACTGAGGAAACATCGAAGGGTCATCGATGCACTACGATCTTTTTAACCGAAGGGTCTTTGCTAAAGCATCCCACGTTTGAGGGACATGACTGTTTTTTATCCGAGGCAACAAGTGAGGGTGACCCTAGAGGTGCGCGTGTGCGAAGTATGTTATGTTTCAGTTATTTTAATCTTGGATTTATAGTTATCTAGTGTTTGCTTTTAGTCTTTTCTATACAATCCTATTACTAGCAGTTAAATATATACATTAATTCATAAATGATTGTGGAAAGTAAAAATGCAGGAAATAAAATCTACGCTATTACAATGCTTCATGGATGGGGAGTACAAACCATAAAACAAGGGAAAGAGTAAAGTAAACCCTAATTTTAAATTATTACATCCCTTAACAATTACATGATTATAATAATGCGAAAATAAATAAACACACGGAGATTGTGAAAAAAGGGAAAGAAATTTAAAACCTAAAAAATTTCTAAGCATTTAAGAAAATATTTTTTGGTGTTTTTGTTTAGAAAAATGTTTTTATAATGTAAAAGAAATTATAAACCTAGTTATAATTAATTTTCTAATTAATTAAATCAATTTTTATTTATAAAAATCATATTAATTAATCAAAACCTAAAATCTAATTTTTAGTGATTTTTGTGAATTTTCATAATTAAATAAAATCATTTTTAAAAGAGGTTAATTACTTAAATAAAACAATTATTAAAAAAACAAGAAAATGAAATGGGCTTGAAATACAAGTAAATTGGGAGGTGCATGTAGCGGTAAAAATGTTGAGACTAAGCCATTCGATTGACTTGACTCACACAGATCAAATTAAAAATCACCATTACGCTTTATTGTTTCCAAAGGAATGGGAAAAGAGTGAATAACCTAAAAGAGGGGGGAGAGAATCTAAGTTCGGGGGTTGATTATGTAAAGGAAAGGTATTAGCACCCTAAACATCTACAGTATTCCGCATGAACCTCTTTGAAAATTTGTGTATTTTGGCTATAAAAGTTTGTATAAAAATAGATTGTGGAGATGACAAAAGAAGAGTTTTTTAATGATTATTGCACTTTCCGAGGTTGTGAATCTTTATTGCCTATGTACCACCTTCCATGCAATAGAGGATCAGGGTACTCATAGTTCACCTTTAAAAAATTTAAAAAAAACATGTGAGTTGGTTAATTTTAAGAGACGAGACATTATTGTCTTATCCGAGTGAAAAACATACATACTACCTACAATTACGAGAAAGGAGAATTTGCATCATCTCAAAGTAGAGGATATAGCTTGGATTTTAAAATCAACAAAGCCTCGCTCAACACCCAAGTAGAAAATATCTCATTTCACTATATATCATAGAAGTATAGTAGTTTGCATCACTACAAAGATTGACAAGAGTCTAATCTTTTGAGAAAATTTTAAGGTAAAAAACCAAAGTGAAAAAGATAGTTTGAATGAGATTCATTGACTTTTAGTCTTCTCACAAAAATGTCAAAGTATTATTAAGTTGATTAAAGTTTGATTAAGAAAATGTTTTTTGAAAGTTCATGGACCTAAGTCCAATTTTATTACGAAAGCGGTACAAATTTAGAAACAAGAAGAGTTTTCAAAAGGAGAGAGAAGATTTTTGAAATTAAAGAAGATGGGAGGAGAAGAATGGGACTATCCTAAAGAATAAGGTAAAAGCTAGGAAAAGAACCGTCTAACCAACAAGAAGCCAACATTTGACATAATGAGTCAAGGTAGAATTCTCATCCTTTTTATTTGAAACCAAACAAGCAAATATAATAAACCTCTTAAGAAAACCAAGCTTCATTTGCATTAAGTCTTCACAAAAATTGGACAGAGTAAGAGTTGTATACATATGAATTCCAGATCACAGACAAAGCATGTAATCATAATAACCTGCACACAAAACAAACAAACAAACCAATGTCTTGGGGAAAACCCCAAGAACTCCAGACAGAAATAACAGTTGAGGTCACAAGGTCTCAAAGATAGGTCAAAGTTTCTAATCCTAAGTCCAAGAAGTCCACAATCTCCATCAATGCCAAGGATAGTAACCAAGTAGTCCAAGTAACATTAAAGTTTTTTATGGTTCAAGTTGATTATTAGGTATCTTCAAAAAGAAATGAAAAGCTCAAGTGAGCAAAATAAAAATGACATAAAGATAAATGCTCAAATGAGCAAAGATGAAAATAGCATGAAATGAAAAATGCTAAAATAAATGTGCTTAAAATAAATGCATAAAATAAAAGCATAAAATAAAGCCAATCGTTACAAATTATAGGTTAGTTGAATGACTATCTTGAATCTTACATTTGAAACTAATTAGAGGATTTATAAAACCAAAGCCTCTCAACAACAAGTTTCATTTGCTTTTTGTCAAGTATATCATCCATTTAAAATTCTCAAGGCAACAAAAAATGATCAATGATGTTTAAGTGATTCATTTTGACCAAAGATTATAAAGATTCACTAGAGGATTAATAAGACCGAAGCCTCCTAACAATGAACCTCAAGGTTATTGGATCAAAGGATTCAAATTAACATACTTGGGCTTACAAACATGGATTTGGGCCACGAATGATCATTTCTCGAATAGGGATAAAATTTAACGCTATGTTAAGCAATCATAAGTGGACTTATATAGAAATCGCACCTATTTTGAGGATGGTCGATAGTAATATATGTACCATATGTTTTGAGAAATCATATGTAAATTATCCATTAATAACGTTTAGTACAATAAAGAAGGGGATAAGATGAAGAGGGATGGGGTAAGAATTAAACCACATTTGAACCAAAAATTTAATCAAACTATTATTAAAATCATTCATCCATTTTTTGTGGAGTAAACTCAACACCATGGATCCAATGATATTAATAAAGCTCATGGTCAAAATTTCATAGCCCAAGATCAGCCAGAATATATGCACAATAAAATTGTATTTAATAATAAAGAAAAAGATTTTTAAAATAGTTTTTAAATAAAAATAAAAGGAGAAAATAGAAATTATATTCAAAACATCCAAGAAAAATCAAATCAGATCATAAAAAAATAAAAAATGAGTTCAAATATTTATATGAAATTTTTGGTGATTTTTTTAAAGTCAGAAACTATTTTTAAACTAATTAAAATTGCTCAAATAAGTGGAAAAAGATCAAAAATAGTAAAACTCAAAATAAAATTCTAAAAAAAATTTAGAAGGTCAAGAATAATGGAAATGATGTTGATGAATTTTTTCGGAATTTAAAAATGCTCAAAAGTATTTTTTTAAAATAATTAAAAACAAACCAAAACAAAAAAAAAATTATAAAAAATACCAAATCTAAAAATAAAATTATGAAAAAATAAAATTCAGAAAGAGAATATTTGAAATATTTTTCTGAATTTTTTCATAATTTTTGAATTAGAAATGAATTTTCTATGAATTTTGGAATTTGTAAACAATTAAAATATAAAAATCAGAAATAAAAAATAAAGTCAAAAAAATATGGACCAATGGATAAGAGTCAAAACACGTTACTAAGTTAATCTAATGGATCAGACGCGATGTGCATATCATGGTCTTTAGTGAATAAAGCATGAAATCATTAATTAAATCAGATTTTGAAAAAAAAAAGTGTGGCGTGCTTTCATTGGTTGATAGATGACACGTTGGTCATCTTCAACCTCCAGCCACGAGATTTTTAGGTCCATGAAACTGTAAAATTAGAACATGAGACCGGTACCATTCACTTCGTATCTTCAAGACGATTCCAATGGTACCCTCGCGAAAAATTTATATAAGATTTAACTCTGTCGTTTTGGAAGAGAAGTTTTGAAAAGGGATTTGAAATTTCATGGTCAAAACATACTTCCAGTTAAAAACAAGTGTTGCAACTAGAATGAGGATGCTGAGAGCTTCATAACAGTATCAAATTTTAAGAGAATTGGTGAAGGAATCTACCTATTGAAGTTAAGTTACAGAGCTCTGAAACTTGACATGGCTAGCACGATTTAGGGAGGCTTAGGGCTTAATTCTTCTTCTGTTAGCTTCAGTGAGGTTCAAGGAAGGTGAATTGAAAAAGAAAACGGATTGAGAAAGGATGTGAGAGCAAATTCAAAATTTCAGAAAATTGAGTTCAAGAGGGAGTTTGGCAGGGTGATTCTGGCTCTCTAAGCTTGAGAAAATGAATGATGTATGGTCCTCTATTTATATGGAAGCTGATTGAATGCTCAAGCTTGTGGAATGATGGGATTTGGATGGAAATCATGTGAAGTTGCAAACGATAAAAGTGTGACTTCTATTTTGATCAAAACTCATCCAAACCTTGCGTTTTAATGTGATAATCACTTCTGGAAGTTCATTAAACATGATTAGAAACAAATGTGCGCAGAAAAATTGTGTTTAGAAGCCAAATCAAGGATTTCAAATTCTGACTTGAGTTGAAACTTCAGTTTCAAGGTTCCACTTTTGAACCAATGGCATTCTCATCTCAAGGAGTCTTAAGACATGATTCTTGAAGCTTTAGAAAGATGAGATCACAAGCTTTATAATATACTTAGAAAATTTCTAAGTTTTTCTTCAAAAATGACCTATAATGTCTTGCATCCAAACATGGTCTTCCATTTGAAATTTGCTCTTGACCAAAAAAGATGGCATTAAGTAGATCTCTTGAATGGAATTTTGAGACTTGAACCATTCAAAATATCCAAAAATTGAGAAATTTATGACTTGTTGAAGTTGGCAAAAATTCATAAGATGACCAATAATCTTTTGCATCCTTAGGGCATTTTCTATCCATTTTCACACTTTTCACTTAAAATAAGGGATGAAGTTCACATTCTTAAAATCAATGTGGAAAAATAATGGGCTCAAGGAGATAAACATTGACCAAGTTATTGTCCTTTGAAGTCACATAAGGGAAATTGATAGTTCATCTAGAGGACTTGTAATCTTTCTTCATCATCAAGTACCTTTCACATAAAATTTCCTTGAAACTTTTGAAATGATTTGTTGATAACCCTCTGAAGAGAAGCGTGTATTTGGAATCACTCAAAAATACCAAAATATGAGCAAGATATACCCCTTTGAGGTTCAAAACCCTAGCTCCTAGAGCACCAAAATGCCTTGAGAACCCTTTTCAATTTTGACCAACCTTCTTGTACAAATATTTTTGTCATGTAAATAAAAGTTATTGAGGGTGATAATGAGGAACCATAGCAACCATAACCACTTCCAGATATTGGGAATGGAGGAAAATATGTACTTGTGATCAAGAAATCAAGAGTTTATCCAACTAGGTCAAATTTCTTCAATCAAACCTTGTATCTTTTGACTATCTTTGACAACTTGGGGCATGATGACTCATAATAGACTTTGTCATGATATTACTTTGAAACATCTTCAATGATGAGGCTTGAATCTTAATGAAGCTTTTGTTGAAGAAGGCATAGAAATAGATTCATGAACCTGTAGATCAACTTGATGGAAAGTGTCATGCTTTCACCCATTACATCATCCATTAGGGCAAACATTCATTGTATTTAGTAGCTAGAAGTTAATCAAACCCAAACATAGATGATCACAAAAATACAAGTAAAGGTTCTTGGTGATTCCCCATGAGCAAAGCCAAATATAAGGAGAGGAACCAAACCCTAGTGTGTGATCTTGTTGCATTGTGATGGTATGAAATAATAGAGGAATCTTAGGGGCAAAAATTGGGGTACAACAGCTGCCCTTATTTAAGTGTCTTCTATTCGAGGATGTGAAGGTTAAAATCTTTGGTCGACGCGATTGAAGATGCTTAAATATAAAACAAGTCCTATTAATGGTCCTAATATGCCATGTAATGCTTATGATTATGAGTGCAAATGAACACATCTAAGAAGGAAGCAAGACATCACTGGGGATGTAGGAAATAAGAACAGGGATCAAAAGAAAAACCTGAACAGGAAAATAAATCACTGGCAAACAAAAGATCTGACTCTATTGGGGTAAAGCCCAAATAGGAGATAAGGCGTCATCAACTCAAAGATTGAGGAGAGAAAGTAGAGGATAACAGTGATGGACAGATGACTGCGAACTATCCACTCACTGGGGAGATTGCAAAAAAAGTAACATTGACCCACCGGGGAAAGAAGTAGTAAGATAATACTGGTAAATACCAATATTAGGGTAAGCAGCCAGTACTCACGACCGGAAACAAATGAACTTCTTCAGAGCAATAGAATCCCAATGATGGACTACCTTCCATAATGACAAGGCTACCATTCATCGGAAAAATATCTCAACAATAAACTACCTCCCATAATGACATGTCTACCATTCATTGGAGTAACAAAATCTCAACAACAAACTACCTTCCATAATGACAAGGCTACCATTCATTGGAGTGATAAAATCTTAACAAAGAACTACCTTCCATAATGACAAGGCTACCATTCATTGGAGTAACAAATCTCAACAACGTAATACCTTCCATAATGACAAGGCTACCATACATTGGAGTAATAGATCTCAACAATGAACTAACTTCCATAATGACAAGGCTACCATTCATTGGAGTAACAAATCTCAACAACGAACTACCTTCCATAATGACAAGGCTACCATTCATTGGAGTAGAAAATCACAACAACGAACTACCTTCCATAATGACAAGGATACCATTCATTAGAGTAAGAAATCTCAATAACGAACTACCTTCCATAATGACAAGGCTACCATTCATTGGAGTAACAAATCTGAACCTTCTATGGGAACTGTCACACTTATTGGTGAAGTACAATTTGCTCAAATAAAGAGAACTGCCATTTGTTGTTACGAGAAAGAATTGCAACAGTGATTTCCTGGGGGAAGTAACAGGAATTCCTGGAGAAAGTAACACGACTTCCTGGGGAAATGTCGATATGATCATCTTGAGGAGATAAAATCTTCACGTGCAAAATAAATGCACCTACTCAGACTAGGGCTCAAAGCTTGCAGAAATCAAAATAATAGTACTGTTGGGGACAACCCATTCAAACCAAAATAAATCGGAATGAAACAGTCAATCAAAATAAAATCTCATGAGAAATAAACTCAAGAGGGAACCATATTCTATCCAAACAATGATTTGAATAGGAAGGCTAAAACAAAATTCCTCCATGAGGGATAACTCAGTGGGGAAATTGAAAGAATATACACTTTCTGCTTAAGGTTGACACTCTATTGGAGAGAGGATAACACAACTCTGCAAAATAGGGTAATATGTTAACAAAAATATGCAAATGAGCAATGATTTACTAAATTCAGTCAATGCATGATATGTGTCTGAATGTATGAATGTTATCATGTATATGTTGACAAACAGACATGTAACACCGAGGATAACCAGACAAAACCAACTTGGGTACAATCAATACTCAGCCAAATCACATCCGAGATGAAAACATCATAAGAAAGTAAGCACCAACTGAGGAAACAAATTCCTACTTCACGGCTTAACTTCCCTAGGAAAGAACAAAATTCAAAAATAATCAAATCAAAACAGTTAATCAATACAAATACAAGGATATAATATCCTCCTCTAGGCTTCACTGGGGAATATCACACAGACTTCAATGGGGAAAATAAATGTTTCAAGGTCTGTACTTCTACTGGGAATTTCAATGCTGATTTTACTGGGGAAAACAATACCACATTATCCGGACATTAGTTGGGGATCTCGCATTGGCTTCATTGAGGAGGGAAATACCACATCATCAAGCGGAAACCCAAAATACATTCTTCAATACTGAGAGTGAGACTTACACCAACTTCTCTAGGGAGAAATTATGAAACTTTACGGGGATAACAATTTCCAGCTAGAAACAAAATCTCAGCTTCACTTGGGGATTCATCACAGCAAGAAATCAAATCCAGCACTTGGCGGGAGAAAACCCAAAAGGTGACAACTGTTACAACACTTCTTAGAAAACATATTTCCCCTGCCTGTTTTCCTGGGAATCAAGCAACAACAAGAATGCTAGCACTGCAAAGGGTGATGTTTTACAAATGATTCCACCGCAGCATACCTAGAGAGAAGATATTTTTGTTATGTGAGTGAAAACCTTACTGAGGAATCTGAGATAGAGAATTCATACTATGCAAACCCGTAATTCAAAATGAATCGAGACTTGACTGGAGAAGATGGGGTCACAAACCCAACACCACACCATACATCAACTAGGAACCATCTTCAAACTATCTAAGAAGAACAAGAAGACCATACTCATTCCAACAAAAGTGGCCTAGGAGAGCTTTCATGGGGAACACATCCTTCCATAAATTCCATAGTTCATTCATCCTTGGAATCACTATTTTTGTTCTCCTCGAGTCACAAAATCTAAAGCAAGAAGTAATTTATAAATTATTTTCAAAAAAAACAATTTTGTTAATTAATCTGTTTGCTTTTAAAATTGCTATCAATAATAAATGAAGTCTTTGTAAGCTGAATAAAATAAGAATTGCAAAGAATTAGAAAAAAGCTTCAAACTTTATTAATAGGATGGTAGTCTGCAAATGGCGAAACTCCATAGATGATTACAAAGTTTGGAAAATGGTAATATACATCAGAAAAGATACATTAAGATACAATGACCCCTATTATCCCTAACAACTTTGAATTCTTGAGTAGTGACTTCAGTTAAAGAGTAGTGAGGATTCAAGAAGATTGTTGCTTTAATGATCAAGTCTTGTCTGATGCAGTTACTTACTAGAAAATCCCTACCTTTTTCCTAGATTGCCCTTATGGGTTTTCAACCTACCAGGAATAATTATTCTGTTTATGTCTCTAATTTTTTCCTAGACCGCCCTTTTGGGTTTTCGGCCTACCGAGATGCTACTTTTTGCCTAAGTCGTCCTTTAGATTTTTCGTCTTAGCGAGTTATTCTTTTATATGTCTAGGCAAAGTATTTATTAACTGCACCAGTATTCAAAGGACGTGGGAACTCCTCACCATCCATTGTTTCAAGAATCGATGCACCTCCAGAGAAGGCTTTCTTGACAACCTATGGGCCTTCAAAAATGAGAGTCCACTTGTCCCTAGAATCAGTGTTGAAAATCATGATCTTCCTGAGCACGAGGTCACCTTCTCTGAATTCGCGAGGCTTGACCTTCTTATCAAAATATTTCTTCATTCTCTTTTGATATAATTGACCATAACACAAAGCCTTCATTATTTTCTCTTCAATCAAATTCAACTGGTCAAACATGTTCTGGGCCCATTCATCCTCTAACAACTTGGTTTCCATTATCACACGTTGAAACGACCGGCTGAAAATCATCAAAACAATAAAGTCGCCATTGAACGTCTTTTATCCCACAAGTAGGGAAAGTTAAACATCGAGAAAACCTGAGAAGGGAGAAGTCACGGTCTTGCGACTGAGAGATCGAGTAAGGGAGTCTCTTATGCGAGGGGAAGGTATTAGCACCCCACACGCCCGTAGTACTCTACGGTATCCACTCTTGTTTTCTATCTTATGGGTGTGTTTAATCTATGCTTACTGTTTATTATACTACTGAAGGAGAATGCATGCCAAAGAGAAGGGAAAATAATGTAGGGAAAATAAAATTGTGCTCGCTTGGGCCCTACCCCAATGTCTACGTACCCGTTTTGAGGAATCAGAGCTACCGTAGTTCGGCTCTTGTTTGTGTTTGTTTGTGTTTTTTATGGACGAAGTTAATTCCGCCTTTTGCCGCAGCTCGACCTTTGGAGACTTATGCGTTGGCACAGAAGTAAATTAATTGTGTCCTTACCTGAAAAGGTTTTTTGAGAAAGGTGCTTGAACGCACAAAAAATTTGAATTTGTTTTGTATTTTTGTTCCAGATGATGACTAGTCGACCTCAAGGGAGAGATATTACCCATTTTTCTACTTAGCTATGAAAGGAGTCTTTGAGAATTGAACCACACATAGGCCTGAGATGAAGAATAATAAGATCGAGAAGAGAGTCGCTTATCATTTCCCATACTAAGCAAAGGCATGATTCTCATCGATAGTTTTAAAGTGTTTTGAATTTTGAAAAAAAAAGAAGTTTTTATTTTAAATGCATATGCAAAAAGAGAAAGAAAAGTCAGAGGGGGACTAGCTTATTTCTAAACTTAATGTTATCATGCATTAGTATCCTTAAGTCAAAGATGAATGAAAGGGAAACATCTACCTAATGTTAGCATGCATATGGATTGCGATAAAGTACGGAAATGAAGAATAAAATAGGGTTGTGACGATACCGAACGGAGGAGGTTCGTTGCCTCTTCGAAACTATGCAAGCGGTAAGAAGATTCTACCAAAGTTTCCTTGAACGAGTGATTGAAGAATTAACCCCGAGCATTCCATATTGCAAAAATTGCATCAGTACCATCACGAAATCTTGACTAAAAATGATAATGAAAATGAATACCAAGTATGAAAAATAAAATAGTGAAAAACTCTAATTGAAATTCTAAAAAGAAATTCTAAAGAGTTCTAAAATATTCTATTATTTTGTATCATTCTATCGCCAATTAATCAACAATTAATAGGAGAGGAAAAAAATATTTAAATGAGAGATGAAGTCAGGGGGTACAGTGTTGAAATCAGGGTGTGTGGCTCAGTAAGGGCGCTAGGCCCAACTGGTTGAGTCCATGACCAGTTTTTTTTGTGCAATGGCTTCAGGATTTAAAAATAGAGACTGTAGGCTTAAGGGAAAGGTACAGCAATTTGGCCCAATTATCGCAACACATACCAATTTGTCCACCGCCTTCATCTCGCTCCAATTGTCCTCTACCTCATCTTCCCTTGCCTTATTCTCCTCGTCGTGGCCTCAAACGCTGCCTCAGAAAACCATCGGAGTACCACCATCGGTCCTTCAATCGCGAGGAGGAGGACGAGAAAACAATGAACAAGTCCTTTTCCAGAACTCAAGTACGTTCTTGTTTTATAATTCCTCTTCTCTTCTTCCCTGATTTCTTCTTCGATTCTGTGCTTTCTTGCATTTTTGAACTATTTGTTATTGTTCTTGAGTGGTGATGTCATTGATGAAGATTGAACAACGATGAAGATGATGATATTGTTGCGGTGTGACGGAAAATGAAGCGGTTACGAAGAGCTTGCAGATGAAAATGATGATGGAGATTGAAACTAGTTGAAGGTGCAAGATGATTGGAGGATATGTTGTGCTGTGATTCTGTGCTTGATGCAGATTGAAGATTGAAGCAGCTTGAAGAGAGTTGATGAAGATGATGATTCTTGAAGGTTGATGAACCAGAAAAATTGTAGAGATGATGAAGATTTGAAGACTAAAGGTTCTTCATAGAAAAGTGCAGAACTGTGATTGAGAGAGAGGGTTGAAGATTCTAGGTCAGTTTCTTTGTGATTTTCTGTGGATAGTTGTATGCTTTGAATAATAATCGTTATTTTGTGCGAATATTCTGAATAATGTATCCTGTGAAATCGTGAATCCTCCTCCTAATAAATATGAACTTTGTTATATATTTGTAGAAGTTTGTTGTGATTAGTACCTCTGAGCACTTGGATTCAAAAGCCGGTTAGAAGATCAAAGGTGGAGATGTTGAAGGATGCAGAGGGAGTGAATTCAATAGTTTTTGGTGAGTTTCTCTATATCTAATATTCTGACTTTTCTGGTTTTCAAACGAAAATCCCTGCATTCTGTTATATGTGTATTCTGTTAGAATTTTTCTGCTGTAAGTTTTTTTATGGAATGGCTAGAGGTTAGCAATCAATATGTTATTTTTGGTTGGTTGGTGAGGTTATAGAATTCTGTTAGAGAATTCTGTTTTCAGTTGGTTAGAAGTTTCTGTTAGGAATTTGTTGGGGAGTTTGTTAGGAGTTTGTTAGGTGGTTAAGATACAGTTACAGTTGGTTATGGAGAGGTTTTCAGTTACAGATTATGATGTTGTAAGTTATTTTGTTATAAAATTCATGTGCAAGGCTGTTTTGGAAAGTTGTGCTTTTGCAATTTGTTTTAGAAATAGTTCAAGAATTCTATTATGCGTCAGTTTTAACAGTTTGGATTGTTTTTGCAGGGAACAAAATGAAGATGAAACAAAGCCACTTGGAGACTAGAAGAACATGTTTTGGATTAGGCTTAGAACCAAAAAATTTATGTAATTGTATTTGGATGGAATTTCTTAATGGTTTAAGATAAGAGGTCTATCTCTTGTGCTAGTATTTCTTTTGGGCCGGCCTTAATCTCTTATTTGTTTAAAAGGCATACTCTTGTTGCAATATCAATTTAAGAAACCATAAACTATGGTTGAAGACATACTTCCAATTACCAAAACGCCTTGATATTGTACTTTTGAATCTTGTAGTAGCCTTGTACTTTGCCCTTTGCAACCTTGAATATTTTGAATGAAGTATTTATTTTCCTAAGAAACTTTGTTTTGATTGGCTCGATGATGTGAAGCTAAAAAAGGCATATAATGAAACTTTGAAGCCTTCCTTGTACCTTGAACCTTCTGGAAAAGGCCAAACATGTAAGTCAAATAACAATTTAAGCTTCTCTTGATGGAAGAAAGTCAATCGAAAACCCTAAGTTGTAATGGCCAAAATCTTATCAAGATATATCCCCCTTGAATGATATTTGAATGAATAAATCTTCCTAGAACCCATATGAACGAATCTCTCACCCTTATCTTGAATCAATATCAAATCCGAGCATGATTAAAAGTTTTAACGAATCCAATTCAATAATCATCAGTAAGCCAAGTTACTTGCGATGTGAGGTAACAAGTATTCGAAAGAACGATGAAGTTTTGAACTCCATGGACTTACAACTTCATGCTATATACCACAACTTGCATTTTACAATCCAATCCACACTATATCTTGACTTCATGGACAACAAAAATGTCTTGAGGGCGCCTCGAAGTATAGAAAGAAACATAATATGAAGCCCAATGAACCTCAGTCAATAAACACTATGAATTAGAACATAGAAGACGTGACACCCTAATCAACTTGTGTTTGATGAATTCTTAATGGAGGATGACCTTGTAGCCTGATGAAGGAAATATCCACAACATCCACGAACAAAAAACCCTAATTCCACAATTTCACTGCCTTGAAAAATAACCAGAAGAATCAGGCTTTATTGAACATATATACACCTCAGTCAGTTGATAAAACCCTAATCCTAAAGGTTCTCGACCCCTTGCGAAGTTATGTCATTAGCGAATGTATGCAATGTTAAATGACCTAATAGAGATATGTACATGAGAAAAGCGTGACAATGCATAAACCATATAAAAGTAGAAGGGTAGGACAAATTTGGGGTATTACAGCTGCCCCTATTTAATCATCTTAAACCTGAAAGTACGATTGGCACATGCCTTTCAGAAGTTCAAGGTTGAAGATGATTAAATATCAATGCCAAAAATTTGTCCTGAGACAGAGTAAGTGTTTTCTTTATTTATTTTTGTGTTATCAACTGGGGAAAAGAAATTTGTTTTTTCAATGAAGAGACATAGATTGGACTTTTAACGTGGCTTGATGCCAATACAAGACGAATGGTTGGTATGAAAAGACAGCGGACGAGGTCTACGGGCGACCTACTATCCTAAGGTGACACATGAGAGTGATTTGACAAAGAACCTAGCCAAAGGGCAATTTCAGGTTCTAAGACAAAATATATGGAAAGAACCTAGCCAATAGGCGATCTCAGGTTCGACGATGATTTGAGGGAAGAACCTAGCCAATAGGCGATCTCAGGTTCGACGATGATTTGAGGGAAGAACCTAGCCAAGAGGTGATCTCAGGTTCTAAGAAGGTGATCTAAGGAGGAACCTAGCCAAGAGGCGATCTCAGGTTCGACGGTGATTTGAGGGAAGAACCTAGCCAAGAGGCGATCTCAGGTTCTAAGATGATCTAAGGAAGAACCTATCCAAGAGGAAATCTCAGGTTCTAAGATGATCTGAGGAAGAACCTAGCCTACAGGAGATCTCAGGTTCGATGATGATCTATGGGAAGAACCTAGCCTACGAGCGATCTCAGGTTCTAAGATGATCTAAGGAAGAACCTAGCCTACGGGCGATATCAGGTTCTAAGATGATGATTTGAGGGAAGAACCTAGCCAATAGGAGATCTCAGGTTCAACGATGATCTAAGGAAGAACCTAGCCAAAAGGAGATCTCAGGTTCGACGATGATCTAAGGAAGAACCAAGCCTACGGGCGATCTCAGGTTTGACGATGATCTATGGGAAGAACCTAGCCTACGGGTGATCTCAGGTTCTAATATGATCTAAGGAAAAACCTAGCCTACGGGAGATCTCAGGTTCTAAGATGATGATTTGAGGGAAGAACCTAGCCAATAGGCGATCTCAGGTTCGACGATGATTTAAGGGAAGAACCTAGCCAAGAGGCGATCTCAGGTTCTAAGAAGGTAATCTAAGGAGGAACCTAGCCAAGAGGCGATCTCAGCTTCGACGGTGATTTGAGGGAAGAACCTAGCCAAGAGGCGATCTCAGGTTCTAAGATGATCTAAGGAAGAACCTAGCCAAGAGGCGATCTCATGTTCTAAGATGATCTAAGGAAGAACCTAGCCTACGGGAGATCTCAGGTTCGACGGTGATCTATGGGAAGAACCTAGCCTACGGGCGATCTCAGGTTCTAAGATGATCTAAGGAAGAACCTAGCCTACGGGCGATCTCAGGTTCTAAGATGATGATTTGAGGGAATAACCTAGCCAAGAGGAAATCTCAGGTTTGACGATGATCTAAGGAAGAACCTAGCCTATGGGCGATCTCAGGTTCGACGATGATCTATGGGAAGAACCTAGCCTACGGGCGATCTCAGGTTCTAAGATGATCTAAGGAAGAACCTAGCCTACGGGTGATCTCAAGTTCTAAGATGATGATTTGAGGGAAGAACCTAGCCAAGAGGCGATCTCAGGTTCTAAGATGATCTAAGGAAGAACCTAGCCTACGGGCGATCTCAGGTTCGACGGTGATCTATGGGAAGAACCTAGCCAAGAGGCGATCTTAGGTTCGACGAAGGAAACATGGGTTACAACATGATGATTGTTTAGATAAGCGACACGGACGAGTAGCAAGAAAGGTTAAACACGGACGAGTGTTTGAATCAATACGTACGAGTATTGAAAGAAGATACGGACGAGTATCAAAGGTTAAACACGGACGAGTGTTTGGTTCAATACGGACGAGTATTGAAAGAAGATACAGGTGAGTATCAAAAGTTAAACACGGACGAGTGTTTCATTCAATACGGACGAGTATTGAAAGAAGATACGGACGAGTATTAAAGGTTAAACACGGACGAGTGTTTGATTCAATACAGACGAGTATTGAAAGAAGATATAGTTGAGTATCAAAAGTTTAAACACGGAAGAGTGTTTGATTCAATACGGATGAGTATTGAAAGAAGATACGGACGAGTATCAAAGGTTAAACACGGACGAGTGTTTGATTTAATACGGACGAGTATTGAAAGAAGATACAGGTGAGTATCAAAAGTTTAAACACGGACGAGTGTTTGATTCAATACGGACGAGTATTGAAAGAAGATACGGACAAGTATCAAAAGTTAAACATGGACGAGTGTTTGAATCAATACGGACGAGTATTGAAAGAAGATACAGGTGAGTATCAAAAGTTTAAACACAGACGAGTATTTGATTCAATACGGACGAGTATTGAAAGAAGATACGGACGAGTATCAAAGATTAAACACGAACGAGTGTTTGATTCAATACGGACGAGTATTGAAAGAAGATACAGATGAGTATCAAAAGGTTAAACACGGACGAGTGTTTGAATCAATACGGACGAGTATTGAAAGAAGATACAGGCGAGTATCAAAAGGTTAAACACGGACGAGTATTTGATTCAATACGGACGAGTATTGAAAGAAGATACAGGCGAGTATAAAAAAGTTTAAACACGGACAAGTGTTTGAGAGAGTGACACAGATGAGTGTTTAGGAATGCACACGGACGAGTGTTTAAGGAACTGACTACCAGACAAGAACTGGGTTTCGAACAACAAAGTGTATTGATTTTGTTTGGCATTGAAAAGGTGAAGGTCATCGACCGGGGATTCTGGGGATGATACCCTTTTGTAGGGATGTATTATTGTCCTTGAATAATTTAGGTCTTTTGTGTAAGGCACCTGATCTGGCTTATGCTTTGTATGCATGTTTGAATTTCTTTTGACGCAAAGATCCACTCTGATGGATCAGCTACGCGCTTTTGAGGATGCAATGTTATGTAATAATAATTATATGCAATGCGAAGAAATAAACTTCATGGGGATAAAAGAAGGCCCATTGGGGACCGCTGCTCATTACTGGGGATGTCAGTATATCGATGTTGGAAGCCTGCAGTATTAAAGGTTGCTGGGGATACTGATAAGAATTTGTATTGGGGAGTTCTTGAAGACCAAAGATCGTTGTTAACTCTGCTGAGGATTGAATTGCTGAAGAAGCGAGTCTTTAGGTACGCTGCTAGATTCTGAATCATACTGTTGGGAAGAGATAATCTGGCCAGACTCCCATACATCCTGAACCGTTGAGAGGATGATAGAACTGAATATGCCGAAGAACGGATACCGAACACCATGTGGATCCCTTTGAATACATGTCCCAAGTTTATGCACACTGGGGAATTATCTCTTGAATCACTTAGGGATAAGAGATGGGTGTGGACACTTATGAGTGCCCCGGTTGAGTTCTGCGAATGCCCCGGTTAGGCTCTGCGAATGCCCCAGTTTAGCTCCATTGGGGATGTTCTTGATTAACTCCACTGGGGATGCGCTTGCGCATGCCAAGTCAAACAATGATTCCGAACTTTCTGAATCCACTTGGGGAATCAAATTTGAAGTTGTCTGTAGTAAATGAAGGCAACTTTGCGTGCTGGCTAGGTCAGGGTGACTATTATGGTGCTTTTAGCTTGATTGTAGTCTTGTACAACATAATTGGCTTGAGCAACTTTGCAAGTATGGAGGAGGAATGCCCCTGTCTGGAGGGTCTCTGAGAAGATCTATGTTGAATAAAAGACCAGAAGATTCATGCCACAATATGATATGAGGTGGCATGCCCCAATGTCTGGAGTCACGAAATAAACTACTCTAGATTACAGCTTTCTTGGAGAGATTTGTCGAATCTCGACGTAACTGCCCCAGGTTGAATGAATTCTGAATAGATTCCTCGATGTGATAGCCCCTGATTGATCGAGCTTGAAGAGATTTATTGACGTGATAGCCTCTGATTGACAGCTTTGAGGGAATGCCCCGGATTTGGCTGAGCTTGGAGAGATCGACTCTTGACTTGACTTCCTCAGATTGGCAGGCTCTGCTAACTTCATCCCTGAATGGTACTCAGACTGTGAAGTACCAATATGATTTCTCTTGACATGATCACCGGTTAACATGCTAATGGATAAGCCATTCCTCTTTTGGTAGCTGACTCTTGTTCAACAGGGTATTCAAGCCTCTCTTGTCTGACAAGATTGAGCTCTTTACCGGTTGTTCATTGTGTAAACTTACTTGATGTCAATCAGTTGTTTTGTATGCAGAAGAATGTTTATTATGAGAATGATAATTCTAATGCAACACATATGTAAGTCTTGAAGTTTGAAAAAACTTTGAATGAAATGACGTCACAACTCTGTTGTGAACGAGTCACTAGCCAGAGAGGAACATTTGCAAATTCTTTTTTATGAAAGATAATGCAAGCATATGATGCCAACACAGATATTCAAACATACATCTTAGGAGTCAGTTAAACGCTATCTCGTTGTAGCATGCTTTCAAATTGACCCATGCTTCAGTTAGGACTTTTATGGGTTGTAACGTGGCCTGGTTCACGGTTTTTAGAAAAAGGATTTAAGGCTCAAAATTATTTGGTGCCCACCCATTCTCCATGATGTTCTCCATTCTTACGTTCAGTTGACCTGACACAAGCGTTCATCTCTCTCGAAGAGTTTGTGATGGTTGAGGAACCATTTTGGTTTCTTGGACATGACAGTCACTAACTTCTGATTTTGGTGTCTGATCAGACGACTTTGTTCTTTGATGAGGATTTTAATTGGTAATCATTTTCTCACCTTTTAGGCTTTATTCAATTTCTTTCTTGCTTTCCCTAATTTTTGCCTGGACAAATTCTTTTGAATTTCGATTTGGAAGTCCAGCGGGATGCCCCAATTTTTGCCTAAGTGACTTGTTTTCAAGTTTTGACTTAGCGGGGATTTTTTTCTTTCTTATTCGTATTTTCCATTTTGAACAAGTCGTTGATCTTTGCGTTGTTTTTTATTTGTCGGAAGTGATTGTGACTTCCTGAGTCTCTAGTAGATGATGGATAGCCATTATTGTATCGTCATTTGTTGACCTTTTGACGTGCGAGGGATACTCATTGGGGTATCGTTAGTTGATGCACGTTGCTGATAGACGAAGGTTAACCATTGTGGTTTTGACTTTCCTCAATCTTTTGATGGATAACCATTGTTGTATCCTTGGATGCACACTCTTGATGAGTTCTGAATGCTTGATCAAATTAGCTGGACACTACCTTCCCCAGGGTTAAAATGAGGGTTTTTTCTGAATAGAAAGAAAACTCCTACTTCGAAGGCTCAGAGGGGTTAACGAGGGTATATCTTCCTTATATCTCCGGTGTTTATGGATTTGAAACAAGGCATGTACATCGTCAGCAGGGTCTTACTCAAAAGCGTACCAACCAGAGATTTTTGCGTTTTCAGATTGTCATCATCCTCCTTTGAATCTTTACCTAAGCATAAGACTAGGAAATTTGGCATCAATATGCAAGTAAAATATTTAAAGAGTGATAACGAATGGATGAGTAAAAATGAAAGGAACACTTCAAGACAAGCATACTTATTGCATTAATATTTTTGTTCAAAAATAGACAAGTTTCTATATACAAGCAATGTTTAAACAAACAAGCAAGAATGCAGATGAAAATGCAGTAAAAAAACCAATGATTGCCATTATTGAGGAGACTTGACTCTGTATAGACTTGCTGATTCTGACGACTTTTTGTAGTCTTGAAGCTCGAGTGTGTGAGAGAATCCCCTTTTAGATTTGATGTGAACACAGTAGTCTCCGGATTGAGCCTGTCTTGGACATTGTCTTTGGATTACATACCATCTTCAATCGATTAGCCAGGTGCCCCAGTATAATATGCATCACCAAGCATATCATGTCTTAAAGAAATAATAGACATCATCATCAGAGTTTCCATGACCTGGCTTATCTGGGTCTTTAATCCATTATCTTCCTGCTTGAAGAAGTTTTTGACTATGAGCCAAAGCTTGCATGTACCACTCGGAGTTATTCCATAACTGATCTCTGAGCATGTGCGGTGAGAAATCGAGTTGAACCTTTAAAGAGAACCCCAGGTCTGAATAAGAATCCCCAATCTTCGGGTACCTGTTATGAATGCATGAATATGCATGGGGTGCATGAATGAATGTCATGTCATGTTCTGCCATTTCCAAGGAATTTGCACGCTTTGATTTTGATTTTACGCAAGTAAGGGGTGGAAGATTTTAGCACAAGACTTACAAATGTGATTCCCTAGAAATGACATAACATGTATGTTAAGCATGTGGTTAACCATGTTATGTATGCAAAGGCATGAGATCAAAGAGGATCAAGGTTCCATCATTCCTGAATATGATTGCTGCACTATTCTGAACCATGTGAGTATCATCAGATCAAAGGTCCGACATAGCTTCTGCATATATAAGAACCAAGTATCGTGTGGATCTCCCATTGTACAGGGTCAAGGCTTCTGGAACATCGAATGTTGTTGAGAATTTTCTGAATATGCTGGGAATACCAAGATTGAAGGCTTGAATGAACCTCCAAGTAAACAAGTCAGGAACTCGAAATAAATCTGAGAATCATATGGTCACCAACAGAATATAGCCTCTGCATAAAGTCACCAACAGAAATCCAGAACATAACCATTAGAACCAATAGTCACTATTTGAGCGTAGTCACCATCCGAGCGTGAGTAACCATCTGAACATAGTCACCAGTTGTACCTGTAATAATGATTCCCTCCCCACTCACGGGTGAAGACTAGGTCAGGGTAAGGCAATGGTAACTCGAAAATCACGGGTCCGCCTGAAAGTTCTATGGGCTTACCCATATGCGTGGGTGCCGATAGTAATTCATTTGAACCTCATCTAAGTGTGGTATATGACATGACTGCACTAATCGGACCACGTCCTATAGCCGTCATGCCCCAACTCTATTCCTAGGTGTCCTAGTGCACTCTGACCTGGGTACTGGGCCTTTTACCTCAATAGTAGCATCCTCACCCAAACAAGAAGCGAATCCAGTACAGCAATAGTATATGGAAAACAGTAAAATGTAATGCATACGTATGCTCAAGTATATACAAAATGAATGAATAAACTGAAAGCGTAAAGGTAAACACACAAAGAAAAGAAAGCAAGAGCTAGGAGCGACTCCGGGATGGACCAGCATTTGGTCGACTTGTCCCCAGTGAAGTCGCCAGCTGAAACAACCGGCTGAAAATCATCAAAACAATGAAGTCACCATCGAACGTCTTTTATCCCACATGTAGGGAAAGGTAAACATCGAGAAAACCTGAGAAGGGAGAATTCACGGTCTTGCGACCGAGAGATTGGGTAAGGGAGTCTGTTACGCGAGGGGAAGGTATTAGCACCCCACACGGTCGTAGTACTCTACGGTATCCACTCTTGTTTTCTATCTTATGGGTGTGTTTAATTTATGCTTACTGTTTATTATACTACTGAAGGAGAATGCATGCAAAAGAGAAGGGAAAAGAATGTAGGAAAAATAAAATTATGCTCGCTTGGGCCCTACCCCAATGCCTACGTATCCGTTTTGAGGAATCAGAGCTATCGTAGTTCGGCTATTGTTTGTGTTTGTTTGGGTTTTTTATGGACGAAGTTAATTCCGCCTTCTTCCGCAGCTCAACCTTTGGAGACTTATGCGTTGGCACAGAAGTAAATTAATCGTGTCCTTACCTGAAAAGGTTTTTTGAGAAAGGTGCTTGAATGCACAAAAGATTTGAATTTGTTTTGTATTTTTGTTGTAGATGATGACTAGTCGACCTCAAGGGAGAGATATTAGCCATTTTTCTACTTAGCTATGAAAGGAGTATTTGAGAATTGAACCACACCTAGGCTTGAGATGAAGAATAATAAGATCGATAAGAGATTCGCTTATCATTTCCCATACTAAGCAAAGGCATGATTCTCATCGGTAGTTTTAAAGTGTTTTGAATTTTGAAAAAAAAATAAGTTTTTGTTTTAAATGCATATGCAAAAAGAGAAAGAAAAGTCGGAGGGGGACTAGCTTATTTCTAAACCTAATGTTATCATGCATTAGTATCCTTAAGTCAAAGATGAATGAAAGGGAAACATCTACCTAATGTTAGCATGCATATGGATTGCGATAAAGTACGGAAATGAAGAATAAAATAGGGTTGTGACGATACCGAACGGAGGAGTTTTGTTGCCTCTTCGAAACTATGCAAGCGGTAAGAAGATTCTACCAAAGTTTCCTTGAACGAGTGATTGAAGAATTAACCCCGAGCATTCCATATTGCAAAAATTGCATCATTACCATCACGAAATCTTGACTAAAAATGATAATGAAAATGAATACCAAGTATGAAAAATAAAATAGTGAAAAACTCTAATTGAAATTCTAAAAAGATATTCTAAAGAGTTCTAAAATATTCTATTATTTTGTATCATTCTATCGCCAATTAATCAACAATTAATAGGAGAGGGAAAAAAACCAAATATTTAAATGAGAGATGAAGTCAGGGGGTACAGTGTTGAAATCAGGGTGTGTGGCTTAGTAAGGGCGCTAGGCCCAAGTGGTTGAGTCCATGACTAGTTTTTTTTGTGCAATGGCTTCAGGCTTCAAAAATAGAGACTGTAGGCTTAAGGGAAAGGTACAGCAATTTGGCCCAATTATCGCAACACATACCAGTTTTTTTTTTGTTTGCAAATTAGTTCCAAAAAGATAGTAAAATGGGCCTAGCAAAGAGAGTATTCAGCCCAGGTCTATCATCCAGTTTTTTCAGCATTTTGTTTATTTCAACAAATTGTTATCAGCATTATTATTAATTATATGTGTTTAAAAGAAGAAAAAAATCAATTAAAACAAATAAAATTAAAAAAAAATGCAAATTGAAAGAGGATCTAGGGTTAGAAACTGTAACGTCTGAGCTTCTCACTCTTCTTTCCCTCTCAAACCTTGAACGGTGGGGCGGACTCCGCTTCCACGTCTCCGATCGCCAGCGGCCATGGTTCCGTTCTCGCATCCTTCTCATAGGCTGATGTTCTTCTTCTGCTCGGAGTCGAATGCGGCGCGGTCCCCTTTTTTTTTCTTCGCCTCCGATTCCGCTCTAGCACCACGACACCACCGCCTTCATCTCGCTCCGATTGTCCTCTACCTCATCTTCCCTTGCCTTATTCTCCTCGTCGTGGCCTCAAATGCTACCTCAAAAAACCATCGGAGTACCACTATCGGTCCTTCAATCGCGAGGAGGACGACGAGAAAATAATGAACAAGTCCTTTTCCAGAACTCAGGTACGTTCTTGTTTTATAATTCCTCTTCTCTTCTTCCCTGATTTCTTCTTTGATTTCGTGCTTTCTTGCATTTTTGAACTATTTGTTATTGTTCTTGAGTGGTGATGTCGTTGATGAAGATTGAACAACGATGAAGATGATGATATTGTTGCAGTGTGACGGAAAATGAAGCGGTTACGAAGAGCTTGCAGATGAAAATGATGATGGAGATTGAAACTAGTTGAAGGTGCAAGATGATTGGAGGATATGTTGTGCTGTGAAGCTGCGCTTGATGCAGATTGAAGATTGAAGCAGCTTGAAGAGAGGTTATGAAGATGCTGATTCTTGAAGGTTGATGAACCAGAAAAATTGTAGAGATGATGAAGATTTGAATACTAAAGGTTCTTCAGAGAAAAGTGCAGAACTGTGATTGAGAGAGAGGGTTGAAGATTCCAGGTCAGTTTCTTTGTGATTTTCTGTGGATAGTTGTATGCTTTGAATAATAATCGTTATTTTGTGCGAATATTCTGAATAATGTATCCTGTGAAATCGTGAATCCTCCTCCTAATAAATATGAACTTTGTTATATATTTGTAGAAGTTTGTTGTGATTAGTACCTCTGAGCCCTTGGATTCAAAATTTGGTTAGAAGATCAAAGGTGGAGATGATGAAGGATGCAGAGGGATTGAATTCAATAGTTTTTGGTGAGTTTCTCTATATCTAATATTCTGACTTTTCTGGTTTTCAAACGAAAATCCCTGCATTCTGTTATATGTGTATTCTGTTAGAATTTTTCTGCTGTAAGTTTTTTATGGAATGGCTAGAGGTTAGCAATCAATCTGTTATTTTTGGTTGGTTGGTGAGGTTATAGAATTCTGTTAGAAAATTCTGTTTTCAGTTGGTTAGAAGTTTTTGTTAGGAATTTGTTGGGGAGTTTGTTAGGAGTTTGTTAGGTGGTAAAGATACAGTTACAGTTGGTTATGGAGAGGTTTTCAGTGACAGATTATGATATTGTAAGTTATTTTGTTATAAAGTTTATGTGCATGGCTGTTTTGGAAAGTTGGGGTTTTGCAATTTGTTTTAGAAATAGTTCAAGAATTCTATTATGCGTCAGTTTTAACAGTTTGGATTGTTTTTGCAGGGAACAAAATGAAGATGAAACAAAGACACTTGGAGACTAGAAGAACATGTTTTTGATTAGGCTTAGAACTAAAAAATTTATGTAATTGTATTTGGATGGAATTTCTTAATGGTTTAAGATAGGAGGTCTATCTCTTGTGCTAGTATTTCTTTTGGGTCGACCTGAATCTCTTATTTTTTTAAAAGGCATACTCTTGTTGCAATATCAATTTAAGAAACCATAAACTATGGTTGAAGACATACTTCCAATTACCAAAACGCCTTGATATTGTACTTTTGAATCTTGTAGTAGCCTTGTACTTTGCCCTTTGCAACCTTGAATATTTTGAATGAAGTATTTATTTTCCTATGAAACTTTGTTTTGATTGGCTCGATGATGTGAAGCTAAAAAAGGAATATGATGAAATTTTGAAGCCTTCCTTGTACCTTGAACCTTCTGGAAAAGGCCAAACATGTAAGTAAAATAACAATTTAAGCTTCTCTTGATGGAAGAAAGTCAATCGAAAACCCTAAGTTGTAATGGCCAAAATCTTATCAAGATATATCCCCCTTGAATGATATTTGAATGAATGAATCTTCCTAGAAACCATATGACGAATCTCTCACCCTTATCTTGAATCAATATCAAATCCGAGCATGATTAAAAGTTTTAACGAATCCAATTCAATAATCATCAGTAAGCCAAGTTACTTGCGATGTGAGGTAACAAGTATTCGAAAGAACGATGAAGTTTTGAACTCCATGGACTTACAACTTCATGCTATATACCACAACTTGGATTTTACAATCCAATCCACACTATATCTTGACTTCATGGATAACAAAAATGTCTTGAGGGCGCCTCGAAGTATAGAAAGAAACATAATATGAAGCCCAATGAACCTCAGTCAATAGATACTACGAATTCGAACATAGAAGATGTGACACCCTAATCAACTTGTGTTTGATGAATTATTAATGGAGGATGACCTTGTAGCCTGATTAAGGAAAGATCCACAACATCCACGAACAAAAAACCCTAATTCCACAATTTCACTGCCTTGAAAAATAACCAGAAGAATCAAGCTTTATTGAACATATATACACCTCAGTCAATTGATAAAACCCTAATCCTGAAGGTTCTCAACCCCTTGCGAAGTTATGTCATTAGCGAATGTATGCAATGTTAAATGACCTAATGGTGATATGTACATGAGAAAAGCGCGACAATGCATAAACTAGATAAAAGTAGAAGGGTAGGACAAATTTGGGGTATTACACACGTAAAGATGGAATCTCAACCTCAATAGGAAGCACTGCTTCCATGCCATACACAAGAGAGAACAGGGTTGCCCCTGTTGAAGTGAGGACAGATGTTCAATACCCATGCAAAGCAAAAGGGAGCATCTCATGCAAATCTTTATAAGTGACAACCATTTTATGGATGATCTTCTTGATGTTCTTATTAACAGCTTCAACAGCCCCATTCATCTTCGGCCTGTAAGGAGATGAATTATGGTGGACATTCTTGAATTCTGTACAGAGTTCTGTCATCATCTTATTATTCAGATTTGAGTCGTTGTCGGTGATAATTCTTCTTGGCACACCATACCGACATATGAGATTGTTATTAATAAAGCGTACTACCACCTGCTTAGTAACATTAGCATATGAAGTTGCTTCTACCCATTTGGTGAAGTAATCAATTGCCATAAAGATAAAACGGTGTCCATTCGATGCCTTGGGTTCAATCATTCCAATCATGTCAATACCCCACATAGAGAAAGGCCATGGGGAAGAGATAACATTGAGAAGTGTCGGAGGTACATGAATCTTGTCAGCATAAATCTGGCACTTATGGCACATCTTTGCAAATTTGTAACAGTCAAATTCCATTGTCAACCAATAATAACTTGTCCTAAGCATCTTCTTTTCCATCGAATGTCCATTGCATGGGTACCAAAGGAACTTTCATGGACTTCATGCATCAACATGTCTGCTTTGTGTCTATACACGCATCTGAGCAAGACCATGTCATAATTTCTTTTGTATAACACATCTTCATTGAGGAAGAAGCTACCTGCCAACCTTCTCAATGTCTTTCTATCTTTATTTGATGCACCAGCCAGGTATTCCTGAGTCTGGAGAAAATGCTTGATATCATAATACCAAGGTTTCTCGTATAACATCTCTTCTATTGTAAACACATGAGCTGGTCTATCCAAACATCGCATTGTGATACGAGGAACATCATTTCAAGTATTCACTTGATACATAGAAGCCAGAGTTTCCAAAGTATCTGCCATCTGATTTTCATCTCTGGGAATATGATAGAATTAAACTTTATTAAAGAAAGGTAATAATCTTCTGGCATAGTCTTTGTAAGGGATCAAGCCAGGGTGACGAGTATCCTATTCTCCTTTAATCTGATTTACTACCAAATTTGAATCACCATACATATCTAGAACTTTGATTTTGAGATCAATGGCCTCCTCGAGACCCATGATACAAGCCTCATACTCTGCCATATTATTAGTGCAATCAAATGTCATCCTTACAGTAAAAGGAATGTGTGATCCATGAGGAGTGATGATGACATCACAGATTCCTTTCCCATAAGCATTCACAGCTCCATCAAATACCATACCCCACCGGGATTCAGGATCAAGACCTTCCCCAGGTAAATGTTCATCACAATCTTTTGCTTTCAGAAACATAACATCCTCATTAGGGAAATCATACTTGACAGATAGATAAATATCTATCGGTTGTGAGCAAGATAATTCGCCAGCACACTGCTTTTTATAGCCTTCTGAGTGCGGTATTCAATATCATATTCAGACAATAACATCTTCCAACGAGCAATTCTCCCAGTAAGAGCAGGCTTCTCAAAAGTATACTTAATTGGATCCATTTTGGAAATCAACCAAGTAGTATGATTCAACATATATTTCCTCAAACGCTTCACCGCCCAGGAGAATACGTAATAAGTCTTTTCAAGCATAGAATACCATGACTCACAGTCAGTGAACTTCTTGCTGAGGTAATATATGGCATATTCCTTCTTTCCTGTTTCATCTTGTTGTCCCAAAATACAGCCCATAGAATTATCTAACATTGTCAGATACATGATCAATGGTCTTCCTTCAACGGGAAGGAGCAAGATAGGAGGTACAAGAAGATATTCTTTAATACTTTATAATTCCCTTTGACAATCATCTATCCACACACAACCCTGATCTTTCTTTAACAACTTAAAGATCGGTTCACATGTTGCAGCCATGTGGGAAATGAATCTGGAAATGTAGTTCAACCACCCGAGGAAGCCTCTAACTTGCTTTTTAATACTTGGTGCAGGAATTTCTTGAATTTATTTAACTTTATCAGGGTCAAACTCAATTCCTTTTTGGCTGACAATGAAACTTAACAACTTCCCTGATCGAACACCGAAGGTACATTTATTTGGATTCAATCGGAGATGATACTTCCTCAAACGCTGAAACAGTTTCAACAAATCTTATATATGCCCTTCTTCGGTTTGCGATTAGGCAATCATATCATCAACATATACTTCAATTTGCCTATGCATCAGATCATGGAATAGGGTTATCATAGCCCCATGGTACGTTGCACCAGCGTTCTTTAACCCGAAGGGCATCACTCTGTAACAGAATGTTCCCCAGGGTGTGATAAACGTTTTTTTTTTCATGTCCTCAAGAGCCATTTTAATTTGATTATATCCGGAAAAACTGTCCATGAACGAGAGTAATTTAAATTTTGCTATACTATCAACCAACATATCAATATGTGGCAATGGAAAATCATCTTTTGGATTAGCTTTATTTAGATCTCTGTAATCTGCACATATGCAAACTTTTCGGTCTTTCTTTGGTATAGGGAAAATATTGGCAATCCATTGAGGATACACTGATGTCACAAGAAAACTGGCATTAATCTGCTTTAATACTTCTTTAATTTTTACTGCCATATCAGGGTGCATTCTTCGCAATTTCTGCTTGACTGGAGGGCACTCTGGCTTCAGCGACAAATGATGCTCCACAATATTAGTATCTAGACCAGGCATGTCTTGGTATTACCAAGCAAATATGTCCACATACTCTTTAAACAATTCATTCAACCTGCTCTTCACGTCGGGATGCAGCAATGCTCCAATCTTGACTTCCTTCGGATCTTCCTCTGAACCCAAATTGATTGTTTCCAACGGCTCTTTATACGGCTGAATGGCACTTTCCTCGCGCTCGAGCAACCGTGAAACCTCTTCTGCATTCTCATTATATTCTTCTTCCTCGGCCACAAACACATGATATTCAAAGTTGGGAGAGGGTGCAGGGTCATTGTATTCAAAATGTTTTTTAATTAATCTGCACATATGATTTATGATTGCTTTTAGAAACTGACACATATATCAAGTGATCATGCAGATTTATTTACAATTATTATTTATTCCGAAAAGGTTTTTTCTGATTACCATTTTTTAAAAGAAAAAGCAGGAAAAAAATACAATTTTGAGAATCAAAGACAACTTTTATTTATGATTTTAATGGTCAAAGAAAACAGATAAGCCTATACAATATTAACTTTCACTTTGGGCAGGGTGAAAGCTTTTTGCAAAGATTAACAAAAAACAAATTACTTTGAGACATGGATGCAAGAGGGAACATCAATAGTGACCCAGTTCTGGACTCTAACTCCAGGCATCACATAATTCGACATCTCATGTTCTTCTTCATCTCCCATAATAGCATTGATCCCCAAAACAGTTGGGTAGAGGTAACCTCCACTGTGGAAAAAATTTTGATAGCTGCTCAAGGTAGTCTTCGGCTTCATGCTTTCACCTTTACCATTCTTTGCAGAAAATCACAAACCATCCCTGTTCTTGTTCATCGGCAGGTTAACAATCTGCCCCCATACTTTACTTGGGCCATTGCGCACAACTTGTTGATCATCTTTGAATAAATCCATAGAATTCTCATTCTCTCTTACGTTATCAACGGATAAAGCTTGGAAATGCGTTCCAACATCAGCTTGATCTGCTTCTACAACACTGAAAGAAGATAAATGAGATATTAACAATGCTTTCTCTCCATTTATAATAACCACTTTTCCCTCATGCACGAATTTCAGCTTTTGGTGTAGATTTGCGGTGACAGTCCCTGCCTCATGTATCCATGGCCATCCCAGTAAGCAATTGTATACAGGTACAATTTCCATGACTTGGAAAGTAATATGAAAAAGGTGCGGGCCTATCTGAATAGGTAGATCCACTTCCCCAATAACATACTTCCTTGATCCATCGAAAGGTTTTACGATAATGCCACCTGGGCGCATGGGAGCTCCTTGATACTTTAGCTTCATCAGCGTGCTCCTCGGTATGACATTTAAGGCGGACCCATTATCAATCAACACATTTGACAGTGAATCATTCTTACAGTTCATGGATATGTGGAGAGCCAAATTGTGATTCCTCCTTTCATCAGGAAATTCGTCATCGCAAAAGCTTAGGTTATTACAGGATGTAATGTTACCTACCACACTGCTGAATTTATCTAAAGGAATATCACTCTCCACGAAGGCTTGATCCAACACCTTCATCAAGGATTCTCTATGGGCAGCAGAATTCATCAACAATGCTAGGATAAATATCGTTGGAGAAGTCTGTAATAGCTGATCTACAATCCTGTAGTCGCTCATCTTAATAATTTTCAATATATCATCCACATCTTTCTCCAGAGTAGAACCACTGGATTCCCCTACAACTTTCTTAGGTTCAACGCTTTTAACAACCTTCTTACCAACACTATCATTTCCCCAAACAACCGATGCAAAAACACGACCACTGCGGGTCACTCTACTGGTCTCAGTAATATTAGAAAAAGGTTGGATGGGAACCTCCACACCATCCTCTAAGATTGTAGCATTGAACATATATGGTACAGCTTTGTCTAATTTGTAAGGAACAAGACCTGATAAGAAAATCACCCCTGGGGAAACAATTGGCTTGCTATAGTATTCAATCTCAACAGGGGCAAACTCATTGAAACAAGGCACAATTATGTTCACCCCCTCCTCAAAATAATTGGGCATTGCAGAATCAACACCAGAGATCATATCTACATCTGAAGAAAAGAACTCATCCGCAGAAGCATATTCATCCTCTGACTCAGTCTCAACCAAGCAAACTTCTATCATATTAACCTCGTGGTAATCATCTCTATGGCCTGACACCTTGATAGTTCCCTTGTCCAATATCAACTGAATACCTTTTCTTACAATGGAACATCCCCGAAAATCTATGCAACATGCCCTGTAAGATCCATAGTGGTGCTCTACCTCACCCTCCATATGGCAGAAGGTAGCGTGAAATTGTCCCAGATCATTGTTCATATGGTTCACATGAAAGATCCAGAACTCTCCCGGACACCCAAAGACCATGTTCACTTCCTCCTCATATTCTTCCCTGGGCTTGATTATATGGATGAGGCCCTCATCCATCATCTCCTGCAAATCAGCCTTTATATTATCGCACCCTTGTATATCAGTACTACAGATCCCACAACTAGCATGGTCATGAGTATAGTAACTAAACTCGTAAAGGTTTGCATGCATCTTTACCAAGTCTCCTCTGACCAAGTTGATATCATAAATATGGAAGTCCCCTGGACAACCAGGAACCATGTTGACAGTAGGTAGAGGATTATCTTTTACATTCGGGTTGACATCTTTGAAGGACAAAAGGCCTGATCTCACCATTTTTTGTACCTCCGATTTCAGGGGATAACAGTTTTCCACATTGTTACCTGGCGCACCCTGATGGAAAGCCCACGTCTGATATGCCTTATAGTACCAAGGCAAAGGTGATGGTATAAGGGGTGGCCTAGTCTGGACCAAATTTGTCTAGATTAATACTATGAGTAACTCTGCATAACTCATGGGGATAGAGTCAAAAGGCTCTCTCCTCTTATTTTGCCCTTGATTTCCTTGAGGGAATGGTCTTTGATAACCGACTGTACTCGAAGTTGTATTAACAACTAGAGTTAATGAGGCAATCTGTTGATAGCGCTGATGATTTCTTCTAGGATGATTAACCCTTCTATCTTGAATAACAACACTTGTCTCTCCTTCTTTTTTTTTGGCCCGTATGGTGGTTTCTTCACATTGCCAGAATTTTCACTTTTTGTTAAACGACCTTCTCTTATAGCTTCTTCCAAACGGACGCCCATTCCTACCATCTCGGTAAAATCATTGGGTACACTCACCACCATTCTCTCATAATAGAATGCACCTAGAGTCTTCAGAAAAATCTTTGTCATTTCTTTTTCTTCCATTGGAGGAATCACTTGGGCAGCTACTTCACGACATCTCTGTGCATATTCTTTAAATGACTCCTTGTCCTTTTGGTCCATGGCCCTGAGTTAATTACGGTCAGGTGCCATGTCCATGTTGTATTAGTACTATATAATAAACGCTTCACCCAAGTCATTGAAAGAGTGAATGTTGGCCATATACAAGCTCATGTACCATTTCAATGTTGCACCAGTCAAACTGTCTTGAAAGAAATGAATCAACAGGCATTGATCATCGGTATGAGTAGACATTCTTCTCACATATATCAATAAGTGAGCACGAGGGCAAGTGTTTCCCTTGTACTTCTTAAATTCTGGTACTTTGAACTTTGCAGGTATTTTTACATTTGGAACCAAACACAGATCATTCACATTCTTCCCAAACAATTTTTTTCCTCTGAGGGCCTTCAACTCTTTCTGCATCTTATCAAACTGGTCCTGAAAATCGTCCATTCGATCATAGACGCCCAAGCTTTCACTTGGTGGAGGAGTAGGGTGATACACTTCATCATTAGCAAAGGGTACAACATTCACCAAGGGAGGTGCAACATAGTGAATTTCATTTCTAGTAGTAGGGGTAATATGCACTACAGGAGGTGCAGGAGCAGCAGCAGCCCGAGCAAGTGGAGAAACTTGAGAATCTTGATTATAACCTTCTGGCTTGAAGTTCTCTGGCATTCCCCACAGATATCCCTGAGGCATGCAATTTTGAACAATAGCAGCTAGAGTAGCAGAAACAGGAACTATCTGAGCTTCGGAAGCAACCGTTGTCTATTGAGGTTGAGCAAGTGGTGGTTGAGTCTGAGAAGTCACCAAATATTCCATCAGAGCAGTTAGATTGGCCATACTAGCCTTCAGAATAGAAACTTCCTCGCTCAGCTCGCGATTCTCTTGTTCTAGATTATCCATCTTCCTTCTGAAATTGGCCTAAGTATTGTACTGATGAGAAAACTTGTTGAATGAAGTAAAGAAGCTCAGTAAGACACCTGGAAATGAACATAAATGCAAGAAGTATGTACAGTATGATGCATGATATGTAATGCACACGATTAATTTTACTATTGTTTTAAGGAACTCAAAGATTTATAGACAATTTGCAAATATCAAAGTAATAATGCATTTGAAATACTGAGAATCTCATTATAATAACTTCAAAATGGATTAAAACTTTTTAGTAAAAGTTTCAATAATCCCAAGTACAAGATGAAGATAAAGTCTAAAATCCTATAAAAGCAAAGCTGATGGAGACCACTCTAAACACTGACGTTTCCCTGTGAGTCTTGCAATCTGAGCCTTCAGCTGTTCGTTCTCTTCTGCAAACCTATCGGCGATCTCTTTCCAATCACTAAAGTCAGGAAGTGAGCAATTAGGTCTAGACTGAGCCCTAGAGGAAAATAAATCGTCTTTCCTCTCCATCGCCTCTACAGTATTGCTCTGAAGAATCTCGATCAGATCATCTTTGTCTTTCAGGTCTGCTTGGTAAGAAACCTCTAAAGTCTGGCACTTATTCTTCCAAGCTTCCTTTTCCTGTTGTATCCTGACTAAAGCAAGATGAAGCTCTTCCATATCATCTAATAGGGTAGGAATAGTCTTCACAAAATATTAGGCATGGGTGCTTCACGAGAATACGACATCTTCAACTGGATGGCTCTTTCTTGTACCCATTGAAGATAAGGCTCCAAAGAAACAGCCCCTCTAGGTCCCAAATCCTTCCTACCCTTCATGTGAATATGATTCCAAGCCTTTACAATCTGCTCCTTAGCTTCCTTATGAATTTACCCCTCTTTAAGGAAGAAACCACTCAAATGAATACTATTTGGCTTATCCCTCATTGGATATCTAAGCTATCGTCGTGCAAGAACAGGATTGTAGTTAATTCCTCCCTTTGTACCAAGAAGAGGTACATTTTGGAAACTACCATAACTGTCGACAATATCTACATCATGGTAAGCCTGATGATACCAAAAAATATCTGAATGAGTGAGGGTTATAATCTTCGGAGCCCAACGAGGTTCCTTCCTGACATCCCAGAAAGCATCAGATCGAGGCAAGTGAGAAAGAAACACTGATACAACAAAGGTGTGTAGAAAATGATCATTCCTCCATGATAAGAATTCTGAAGATGAATAGAATAATAAGTATCACCCAGTAATGTAGGAACTGGGTTTCCAATCATAAATATTCTGATGGCGTTGATATCCACAAATTTGTCGACATTAGGGAAAAAGAACAATTAATAAGCAAGTAGAACAAAGATAGCCTCAAAAGCCACCGTACTCTTTATCCTAGCAAAGTAGCGAGCTTTCTCCAATAAGAACTGAGTTGGTAGTCCTCTAATACCTCCTTTGGAAGTCATGTGGGCTTCAACCTCAGACTTCCCCAAGTGGATCAAAGCAGCAATTTCATGAGATTTTGGCTCCCCCTCCAAACCAGTAAAAGAAACACAATCAGTAATAGGTAAACTCGGTAGATAAGAATACTCCTCTAATGTAGGCACCAACTAGTAATCAGGGAAAGTAAAGCATCAATACATCGGATCAAAGAACTGGACCAAATTAGAGAGAATACCCTCCTTCATCCTGAGCTTCATAAGAGAAATGATGGACCAATACTTTCTCCGAAAATCTGTAGAATTATCGATCTCGCGAGTCAGACTCATCAACTCGTCTATCTTGGGATCTTTGAAACTATACCTCTCAGTCTTTCTTTTTCCAGAATCCATAGTCAAAAGTACCTGAGATATTCACAAAGAGACAACTTTTAAGTCC
Source organism: Vicia faba (assembly GCA_948472305.1). NCBI lineage: Eukaryota > Viridiplantae > Streptophyta > Magnoliopsida > Fabales > Fabaceae > Vicia > Vicia faba. Next base: position 1,173,489,576 of record OX451738.1, read on the forward strand.
CTTGAAACAAAATGTCTTTAGAAGATGCTCATGGGTGCATGAATGCATGATGCAACAATCACACACAAGATCACAAACATAGGGTTCATAGGTTCAACATCACGAGCATGAGGTCGAAGGTACTACCCATAAGGTATGATCTAAAAGTTATCACCTGCCGAACTAGGTTCTAAGAGGTTCTCAGAGTATACATCCTTCCTTTGGATATACCAACTTCCTGATTGACTCGGTAACTAGCAATATTCTCAAGAAAAAACTCATCTGAGCATAGTATCACATGACAACCATTTCCGGATTACTCTATCATAGCTTTCACACTACACCTAAAAGGCCAAGATGGGTTAAAGGTTCTACTGTCATTAGTTTCAGCAGGCTCTCAGGTCGAAAGCAGCACGTCTTCCCGATTACTCGGTAAATGACACTATAGTCAAAGGGGCCTCCACTGAGTGGGGGATATCATGTCTCCTTTTTTGGATTACTCCCTCAAAGTTAACATTACTATACCACCTGTCCTATATTAAGTTTACCCAAGTCCGAGTATAGGACTTATGAGAAATCACCAAGCACCCTGAAAACCAGGAAAATCCAGACAAACATATATACAACATATAAACAACAATAACACAAACACAAATAAACAAAGATAGGCTCAACCCACTTAGGGATGGACCAACAATAGGTCTATCTTTCCCCAGCAGAGTCACCATTTTTTATGTAGTTGTAGAAATGTTGAGACTGAGCCATTGGATTGACTTTACTCACACACATCAAATTAAAAATCTCCACCGCGCTTTATTGTTTCTAAAGGAATGGGAAAAGAGCGAATAACCCAAAATATGGGGAGATGAACCAAGTTCGGGAGTTGGTTATGCAAAGGGAAGGTATTAACACCCTAAACATATACATTACTCGGCAGGAACCTCTTTGAAAATTTGTGTATTTTGGCTATAAAAGTTTGTATAAAAATAGATTGTGGAGATGAGAAAATAAGTGTTTTTTTATGATTTTTGCGCCTGCCATAGTTGTGAACCTTTAGTGCCTATGTACCACCTTTCATGCAATAGGGGATCAGGGTACTCGTAGGTCATCTTTAAAAAACTAAAAAAAAACACATCTGTGTTGGTTAATTTTAAGAGATGAGACATCATCGTCTTATCCTAGTGGAAAACATACTTACTATCCATAATTACGAAAAAGGAGAATTTGCATCATCTTAAAATGGAGGATATAGCTTGGATTTTAAAATCAACAAAGCCTCTCTCAACACCCAAGTGGAAAATATCTCATTTCACTATATATCTTAGAAGTATAGTAGTTTGCATCACTAGAAGGATTGACAAGAGTCTAATATTTTGGGGAAATTTTAAGGTAAAAAGCCAAAGTGGCAAAGATAGTTTGAATGAGATTGATTGACTTTTAGTCTTCTCACAAAAATGTCAAAGTATTATTAAGTTGATTAAAGTTTGATTAAGAAAATGTTTTTTGAAAGTGCATGGACCTAAGTCCAAGTTTATTACGAAAGAGGTTCAAGTTTAGAAATAAGAAGAGTTTTCAAAAGGAGGGAGAGATTTTTGAAATTCAAGAAGATGGGAGGAGAATAAGGGACTATCCTAAAGCATAAGGTAAAAGCTAGGGAAAAGAACTGTCTAACCAACAAGAAGCCAACATTTGACACAATGAGTCAATATATAACTCCCATCCTTGGAATTTGAAACCAATCAAGCAAATATAATAAACCTCTTAAGAAAACCAAACTTCATTTGCATTAAGTATTCACAAAAATTGGGCATAGTAGCAGTTGTATCCAGATGAATTCCAGATCACAGACAAAGCATGTAATCACAATAACCTGCACATAAAACAAACAAACAACCCAATGTCTTGGAGAAAACCCCTAGAACTCCCTCTTCATCTTATCCCCTTCTTTATTGTACTAAATGTTATTGAAGAATGATTTACATATCATTTCTCGAAACGTATGGTACATAGATTGTTATTGACCGACCTCAAAATAGGTGCAACTTCTATATAAGTCCACTTATGATTGCTTAACATAGCGCTAAATTTTGTCCTGATTCAAGAAGTGATCATTCGTGGCCCAAACCCATGTTTGTAAGTCCAAGTATGTTAATTTGAACCCTTTGATCTAATAACCTTGAGGTTCATTGTTAGGAGGCTTTGGTCTTATAAATCCTCTAATGAATCTTCATAATCATTGGTCAAAGTGAATCACTTAAACATCATTGATCATTTATTGTTGCCTTGAGAATTTTAAATGAATAATATACTTGACAAAAAGCAAATGAAACTTGTTGTTGAGAGACTTTGGTTTTATCAATCCTCTAATGATTTTCAAATGTAATATTCAAGATGGTCATTCAACTAACCTTTAATTTCTAACAATTGACTTTATTTTATGCTTTAATTTTATGCCTTTACTTTAAGCACATAGAATTTTTCATTTCATGTTATTTTCATCTTTGCTCATTTGAGCATTTATCTTTATGTCATTTTTATTTTACTCACTTGAGATTTTTATTTCTTTTTGAAGATACCTAATAATCAACTTGAACCATAAAAAACTTTAATGTTACTTGGACTACTTGGTTACTATCCTTGGCATTTTTTGAGTTGTGGACTTCTTGGACATAGTATTAGAAACTTTGACCTATCTTTGAGACCTTGTGACCACATTTGAACCAAAAATTTAATCAAACTATTATTAAAATTATCCATCCATTTTTTGGGAAGTAAACTCAACACCATGGATCCAATGATGTTAATAAAGCTCATGATCAAAATTTCATAGTCCAAGATCATCCAGAATATATGCACAATAAAATCTTATTTAATAATAAAGAAAAAAGATTTCTAAAATGGTTTTAAAATAAAAATAAAAGGAAAAAATAGCAATTATATTCAAAACATCCAAGAAAAATTAAATAAGACCATAGAAAAATCAGAAATAAGTTCAAATATTTGTATAAAATTTTTGGTGATTTTTTTTAAGTTAGAAACTATTTTTAAACAAATTAAAATTTCTCAAATAAGTGGAAAAAAGATCAAAAATAGTAGAAGTAAAAATAAAATTCTAAAAAAATTCAGAAGGTCAGGAATAATGGAAATGATGTTGATGAATTTTTTTGGAATTTAAAAATGCTCAAAAGTATTTTTTTTAATAATTAAAAACAAATCAAAACAAAGAAAAATTATTAAAAAAATACCAATTCTAAAAATAAAATTATGATAAAACGAAATTCAGAAAGAGAATATTTGAAAATATTTTTGTGAATTTTTTCATAATTTTTGAATCATAAATGAATTTTCTATGAATTTTGGATGTTTAAAACAATTAAAATATAAAAATCATAAATAAAAAATAAAGTCAAAAAAATGTGGACCAATGGATGAGAGTAAAAATGCGTTAGTAAGCTAATCCAATGGATCAGACGCGTTGTGCATATCACGGTCTTTAGTGAATAAAGCATAGAATCATTAATTAAATCAAATTTTGGAGAAAAAAAACGTGGCATGCTTTCATTGGTTGATAGATGACACGTTGGTCATCTTCAATCTCTAGCCACGAGATTTGTAGGTCCATGAAATTGTAAAATTAGAACATGAGACTGGTACCATTCGCTTCGTCTCTTCAAGATGATTCCAATGGTACCCTCGCGAAAAATAAATATAAGATGTAACTCAGTCGTTTTAGAAGAGAAGTTTTGAAAAGGGATTTGAAATTCCATGGCCAAAACGTACTTCCAGTTAAAAACAAGTGTTGTGACTAGAATCAGGATGATGATAGCTTCATAACAATATCAAAGTTTGAGAGAATTGGTGAAGGAATCTACCTATTGAAGTTAAGTTGCAGAGCTCTGAAACTTGACTTGGCTAGCACAATTTAGGGTGGCTTAGAGCTTAACTCTTCTTCTGTTAGCTTCAGCGAGGTTCAAGGAAGGTGAATTGACAAATAAAATGGATTGAGAATGGTTGTAAGAGCAAATTTGAAATTGCAGAAAATTGAGTTCAAGAGGGAGTTTGGTAGGTTGATTCTGGCTCTCTAAGCTTAAGAAAATGAATGATGTATGATTCTTTATTTATAGGGAAGCTGATTGAATGCTCAAGCGTGTGGAATGATGGAATTTGGAGGGAAAACGTGTGAAGTTGCAAACAAGAAAAGTGTGACTTCTATTTTGATTAAAAATCATCCAAACCTCACGTTTCAATGTGCTAATCACTTCTAGGACTACATTAAACATAATTAGAAACAAAAGCGCACAGAAAACTTGTGTTTAAAAGCTAAATCGAGGATTTCAAATTCTGGCTTGAGTTGAAACTTTAGTTTCAAGGTACCAATTTTGAACTAATGGCATTCTCAGCTCAAGGAGTCTTAACACATGATTCTTGAAGCTTTAGAAAGATGAGATCACAAGCTTTATAATGTGCAAAGAATGGAATAAATGGATGCCTGAGCTGAAAGTTGCAATGAGTCAAAGTTGAGAAAAAGAGGTTGACTTTCTATACTTAGATAATTTCTAAGTTTTTCTTCAAAAATGACCTATAATGTCTTGCATCCAAACATGGTTTTCCATTTGGAATTTTCTCTAGGCCAAAACATATGGCATGAATCAAATCTGTTGAATGGAATTTTCATACTTGAACCATTCAAAAGCTCCAAAAATTGAGAAAGTTATGACTTGTTAAAGTTGGAAAAAATTCATAAGATGACCTATAATCTTTTGCATCCTTAGCGTATCTTATATCTATTTTCACACTTTGCACTTAAAAGAAGGGATGAAGTTCACAATCTTAAAATCAATATGGAAAAATAATGGGCGTAAGGAGATAAAAATTGACCAAGTTATGGTCTTTTGAAGTTACATAAGGGAAATTGATGGTTCATTTAGAGGAATTGTAATCCTTCTTCATCATCAAGTATCTCTCCCTCAAAATTTCCTTGAAAATTTTGGAATTATTTGTTGATAACCCTCTGAAGAGAAGCATGTCTTTGGAATCACTCAAAAATACCAAAAGATGAGCAAGATATACCCCTTTGAAGTTCAAAACCCTAGCTCCTAGAGCACCAAAATGCCTTGAGAACCCTTTTCAATTTTGACCAACCTTCTTCCACAAATATTTTTGTCATGTAAATAGAAGTTATTGAGGCTGATAATGAGGAACCATAGAAACCATAACCACTTCCAAATATTAGGAATTAAGGAAAATATGTACTTGTGATCAAGAAATCAAGAGTTTATCCAACTAGGTCAAACTTATTCAATCAAACCTTGTATTTTTTGAATATCTTTGACAACTTGAGGCATGATGACTCATAATAGACTTTGTCATGATATTACTTCAAAACATCTTCAATGATGAGGCTTGGATCTCAATGAAGATTTTGTTGAAGAAGGCATGGAAATAAACTCATGAACATGTAGATCAACTTGATGGAAAGTGTTGTTCTCTCACCTATAACATCATCCATTAGGGAAAACATTCATTGTATTTATTAGATAGAAGTTAAACAATCCCAAACATAGATGATCACAAAAATACAATTCAAAGTGCTTAGTTATTCCCCATGAGAAAAGCCAAAGATAAGGACAGGAACCAAACCCTAGTGTATAATCTTGTTGCATTGTGATGGTGTGAAATAATAGAGGAATATTAAGGGGGAAATTAGGGTAGAACAATGCAGAATCAGAAATCTCTAGGCCCAATAATGAGCCCAGATTGTTGCGCTGGATCTGGTGATGATGATCCTTGGAAGCCTATGGTGCGCGTGCTGATTTGGATCATTGGATCAAGATCTGATGGTGTGGAGTTGGAGCCCACATGATGAGCGTGTATGCCTGGCTTGCACTAGATCTGAAATGGAAAACATTGAAAAATAACATGCCAGAGGAAGGGATCGAACCCCTACCCTGGCATACTAACAACTTAACACACACACGCTTACCGCTGGGGAGGTTATTACATCTGGTATGTAAATCAACTAAAAACATTATATTTGAAAATGAAGACTAATGTCAGCCAAACAAAAAAATGCGCGTGTGGTGGGTCCCTGGATGTTTGAATCAACGAATGGAATGGAGCCACACAAGCCCTAGCTGTTCAGGCCACCATACACGAAGGAGAGACACCATCTTCTCTGATGATGTGTTTTTTGAAAACCTGCAAAACAAAAACAACAGCTCGAATCCTTGGACCTACCCCCCCCCCCCCCCCGCTCTAAATCATATGCTACGAATTCAGCCATGGCATTAGTTTGGCCTGAAACCCAATGTTTACATAGATACGAGCAACATGTCCCTCAAAACCGTAACGATGGCATCTATCACATGGGACATTTAAACTTACATGTGATCATGCCAACCTACTCTACATGATCGGTGGGATTATAGGGGCGGTTTTTAGACATGCTTGGCTTGAATAAGGTCCTGGTTTGAGTCCTGGTACCTTCAGGAAGGCGATTGGAGGCTCAAAATTGGCCGAAGCTTGCTGGAAACAAGAGTTTGTGTTTACCCTAACTCTTGAAATTTTGAGAATTTTATGTTCTTTGGAGGTAGCCTGTGTGTGTGCTTATGAGACCTGAGGCTTGTGTATATATGCGACTTTGCATTAGGTTAACAAATATGGTACAAATTAAATGGCATAATGGATTTTCAAGAATGCTTCCAAACTTTCCAAAAGAAGAAATTTATTTCCTTATCATGGCCTTGCACGGTTTTGGCATGTTGTATGTAGTATCTTGGGCCTCAAAAATGATCCATAACAAAGCCCATATGCATTAATCCATTATCTTGTGATTTTATTTAATTTACTTTGTATTTATTTGAATAAAAATAAAAGTAAATATAAATAAAAATAAAGGCAAGGTATGAAAAGACTTAGAGGTCCTCTAAGGTGTCATGAGCATGTTTGAACTCTAAAACCTAGGCCCAAAAGCCCAAAAATTCAACATTGTCCAATTGAAGTTTCATACATTCTTCAAAAATTGTCCAACTTGCATCAATCATAACTCTCTCAATTTTTATCCTTTGAATTTGATCTTGGACTTTTTGAAAATCTCAAGATGTCCTCTACAATTTCGCATTTTATTATTTTTGCATTTGGAGACATTATCTAGATGTAAGTTACCTTGACAAAAAGTGTCTTTTTGTTGACTTTTGAAAATGACCTGTAATGTATTAGCTTATATCTTTCAAATGAAACACTTTTTGGACTTGAGCATAGATAAAAAGTTGTAGAGAATTGAATTCCCTTCAAAATGGGATTTTTTTTGGGAAAAGTTGATGAATCATGTGAAAGTTATGCTTGGTCAAAGTTCAGTTGACTTCTCCTAAGGAAACCCTAATTTGGCAATTTTTGACTTTTGATGAGTTGGGGGATTTCCTTGAGGAATCATGATCAACCCTTTATAAAATGATGAATATCACCTCAAATTGTTGATGTTGACAAAAAATCTTGAAGTTTGATTTTATGTTGACCATAGTTGACCTTTTGCCCAATATAGTTAACTTTCAATCATTTGAGCTATTGACTGAGCAAACTTGTGATGCAAGACTTGAGACTTGACATGAACATTGTTGAAGACCTATGATGAACCATGAAAACCACTTGAGACCTTTGCAACCTAAATTTCCTTGAGAAACTCAAAACCTTAGTTGTAGACCATTTGCTTAGGATGAGTATTTTGACTTGTCAACCCTTGAGTAGCTTTGATTACTTAAGGCCTTTAAAAGAGTGTCTTGAAGAAAATAGGAGGGAAAATTTTAGGGTACAACAAGCCTTAATACAATAATTTATCAATCAACTGTTTTATAATGATCACTATTGTTAACCAATTTCGAATGAATTTATTGATAAAGCTAAAACAAGCAACTTATCAAACACTTTGTGTGCAATTGATTTTCCAGATTTTTCCTTTGACTTTGTTGATATGAAATACCACTTACAATCAAATTGATTGTAATGTAATCAACAAAGATATGTTTAACAATCAAAGAATATGTCTCTACGAATCGATTACACAATCAATAAATTGAATAATTATATATATATATATATATATATATATATATATATATATATATAGAGAGAGAGAGAGAGAGAGAACACAAGGATTTGTTTAGACAGTTCAACAATCATCCTCGTTATTGCTATGTATGTCCCCAATTCCGTTTAGAATTGAGATAAGAATTCTTACTATGCAAAAAATCATTTACGGGAAAAATGTAGCAATCCAACCCTATGTTTGATATTGATCCTAGAAGTTTCTCTTCCCTTAATCGGAGTTTGATCAAGTCACCCAACAATACCAGTATGATCCTGTCTTACCATAAATTTCCCCTACCACTTTTCATCTGCATTTGTCATGACCTATTCTTGGATTTTTGAACATGTTGTATTCACCATCATTTGCATCTAATTTAACCTTACATTTAGGGTTTATGAGACAATTTGGTTTCTATTTCGTTTGATCTTTGCTTTCCTTTTCACCTGAAACAATTTGGGTTACAATTTTAGTCTTTCTTTTCAATTGCATTTTGGTACATTTTATTCTTGAAATCAAAATAGAATTAATTTTGGATCAAATTTGAAGTTGAATTCAAATCTAGTTTGAATCTAATTTAATTTTGACAAAAGTTTGATTCCTTTTCTATGTTACTCCACCATTCTTTAATATCATCACCGTAAGTTTCAAACGAGGCTTTATTTTACGGTTTGAAAGGGAAGACTTGTTTTCAACATCATATGCAAATATTTTCAAATAAGAGAGCAATTCCATGTTTATGGTTCAAAGTTCAATTGAAATCAATATTCATAAGGAAACATTAAAGTTCATGCCCAAGTCTCATATCACTTCATCAATACACAAGAAGAATTCAAAGTTCTAAGGGTGAACGGTTTATTTGGAACAAGTTGGCTTCAAATGTTATTCAAGTTTTAAACTACAAATTTCACTTGGTACAAATGGAATTCAAATATCATTCAGTTTCCTAAACAAATACAAGTTACAATATCCTACAGGGTTATTAAGGCAAGAGTAACCCATTGGCCTTGAAACCATTCTCCTCCTCAAGTTAATTTGATTGTTCGCGTATCACCCTCTCCATGTCATTGTCTGCATCTTTCACCGATGTTTTTTCCCTAGAACAAACCAAACACCGAAGGGTCAGGAGTTAGTAACAAGCAAGGTAGAAAGAAAACTTCAAGATCAACCATACAAATTCACATGGCAATATGCTAGTTAGTAGTCAAGACAAATATGATGCAATAAAAAAACACTAACATGTTGTTTACCGTGAAAATTGGTAAACAACCGCTAATCTTCCAAAAAGGGTAATTTTTGGTTACTTGCAGGATCGATCAGTTTGATCCCAGGACATATGCTAAATATTTGTGTTGTTTTAATAAAAATGCTAATTTTTATAAAGAACACATTCGACTGAGAAAGGTAGAGGTTTGAGATAAGTTTAAGTGTAGAAATCTGGTAAAAAGTGAAAGTAAAATGCAAGGGAAAATAAACTTTGCAAGTAAGATAAAAGGATGTAAGCAATAATGGAAAGGAATGTAAAAAGGAATGTAAAAGACTTTGATTATAAAACACTACGCCAAAAATGATTTTTTGTATCACCTAATTTAATAGCACTTTTAAAAAAAATGCTATTAAAATGGAAAAAACACATTTATTATAGCACTTTTTAATCGGGCGCTATTATATAATACAGACTATGTAATTTTGATAGCACTTTGTACCAGAACGCTATTATTAAACTTCTTTAAGATAGCATTTTGTATAAAACTCTATTATTTGACTACCTATAAAATAGCATTTATTAAAAAGCGCTATGTTATATATAATAATTAATTAATTAATTAATTGATAAATAAAAAAACAAAACACATTTTCAGAAAATTGGGTGTTGGTGCTATTTAAGAAAACTTTACGGGTGATTTTGACAGTTGCACGTCCAAACAACAAGACTGGAGACACCTCCTTGTCAATCGTCTCTGAGCTTTCCGATCTCCGCCGCTCTCAATCCGTGTCACTCCCGGTAAGTCATCCACCACCGTTCTCCGTTCTTTTCTCTTCTCTATAGCTTTGCCCCACTTGTATCAATCTCATTATCTCTTCTGGTTTGCCCGCAAAGTGTTTGATAAATGTTCTGACCATGGTTTTCTATCAACCTTAGAGAAAGAGGAATCATCAATAACACTATTCATTCTCCTCTAATAGTTTCCCTTTCAAATTGCTTATTTCTTCTAGGGAATAGTATTATGATAATTTGCTTACAAGCACCCAAAGAGTTCAACAAAGAGTGAAGGTTGGACCACAGTATGGTCCAAACCTGATAATATATGTCTTTATACTGTCAGTTCTGGTAGTGGTGTTTGTGGATACAATAGCTTCTGCACTTTGGGACAGGATAAGAGACCAACGTGTCAGTCTCCAAAAAGTTACTCTCTAGTTAATCCTGATGATCCATATGGTAGCTGCAAGCCAGATTTTATACAAGGATGTGAAGAAGATGAACTGAGTAAAAGAAAGGATCTCTATGACTTTGAGGTTTTGATTAACATTGATTGGCCTTTCTCAGATTCTGTGCTTCAAAGGCCTTTTACTGAAGAACTGTGTAAAGAAGCTTGTATGGGAGATTGCATGTGTTCTGTGGCTATTTTCAGGTTAGGTGATAGTTGTTGGATGAAGAAGTTACCACTCTCAAATGGGAAAGTTGATCCAACACTTAATGGTGCTAAGGCTTTCTTGAAAGTGAGAAAAGATAATACCTCCCTCCAGTCCTTTGATTTTCCTCCATTTCCAATCATTGCGAACAAGAATAATAATAGGGAAACGTTGGTTTTGGTTGTTTCTGTGCTTTTTGGTAGCTCTGCTATTCTCAATGCTGTATTGCTTGTAGCAATATGTTTCAGCACCTCCATGATTGTTCAGTACAAGAAGAAGCTTGGAAGAGTTAGCAGAAGTGAAACTAGTGTTGAAACCAATTTGCGTTGCTTCACTTACGAAGAGCTTGAAGAAGCTACTAATGGATTTGACAAAGAGCTAGGAAGGGGAGCTTTTGGTATAGTTTATGAAGGAGTCGTCAACAACAACACATGTTCCGAAACTCGTGTGGCTGTGAAAAAGTTGAACAATTTTTTGTTGGATCAAGCTCATAGAGAATTCAGGAATGAACTGAATGTCATTGGTCTCACTCATCATAAGAACTTAGTTCGTTTACTTGGATTTTGTGAGGGTGGAAGTGAAAGATTGCTTGTTTATGAGTACATGAGCAATGGCACTTTGGCAAGTTTACTTTTCAATGCTGATGAGAAACAGAAACCAAGTTGGAAACTAAGGCTTGAACTTGCAATAGGAATAGCAAGGGGACTTGTGTATTTACATGAAGAGTGCATTACTAGGATCATCCACTGTGACATAAAGCCTCAAAATATACTTCTTTATGATTACTTCAATGCAAGAATTTCTGACTTTGGACTAGCCAAGTTGATGAACATGAATCAAAGCAAAACCAACACTGGCATTAGGGGAACAAAAGGGTATGTTGCACTTGAATGGTTTAAGAACATGCCTATCACAGCTCAAGTGGATGTGTATAGTTATGGAGTAGTGCTACTTGAGATTATTTCATGTAGAAGATGTGTTCAAGAAATGGAACAAGAAGATGAAGAGAAAGCAATATTAACTGACTGGGCTTATGATTGCTACAAGGATGGTGTTGTAGATGCATTGGTTGAGGGTGACAATGAGGCATTGGATGACAAAGAAAAGTTGGAGAAATTGGTAATGATTGCAATTTGGTGTGTTCAAGAGGATCCAAAGCATGAGAAATGTGATACATATGCTTGAAGGTACTGTTGAAGTGCAAGTTCCACCATACCCCCACTACGCCAATTCACTTGCAATTAAAATGTGACATTGTTTATTGTCCAGGTTCCTGTATGGAAGAGACTTTTGATTTGAGAAATGATGTAGAATTGGCAACATCAGTCTCTGATAAGCATCGTGATCTTTTGAGGCCATCTGCTCGAAGTTATTCAATTTTTAGAGGTACTCACTGTCAACAATTATACCTGAAACACATAAATAGTTTTACTTTCTTGCCTAATTTTTCATGGATTATTTGCTTGGATGCTTTATTTTAAATGGAAAACAAGGATTAATATGCTTATGATTCAAACGACTTTGATCATCCTATCGCTTTTGTATATTGCCTTCAAGGCATACTTTAGAACATGTTTTGTGGTTCTAATTGAGTTTGTTGCTCCATTTTCCATTTCATTTGTTTCATCATAACAAAGAACTGTTTCTATTTGTACTAGTTGAAGGTAATAATAATTGTTCATGATTTTTAAGAGCTTATAGCACAAGCCCTTATCATATAGGTGGTTATGTATATGCTAATTTTTACAATGAAGATATAATAAAGTCAAGTTGTTTTTGTATATGCTGTTATCATAAACTATTCTAGAGAGCTTAGGGAAATAAGATGAAAACATCTTATGGACATGTCAGAAGTAGTTTATATGAGATCTTTCAAACGGTATTGAAAGTGCTTGTAACCGTAAACAAACTCAAATAATTTGGTAACATGCTTGTAACTAATGTTTCTCTCTATATTTTTCAACTGAAATTTTGAAAACAAGTTCCCTCCGAAGCATTGACATTTCTGTGGCCATGACAGGTCAGGCAGCAGATGCTTCTGATCATGATAGAGGCAAGGATGGTGTTGTAGATGCATTGGTTGAGGGTGACAATGAGGCATTGGATGACAAAGAAAAGTTGGAGAAATTGGTAATGATTGCAATTTGGTGTGTTCAAGAGGATCCAAAGCATGAGAAATGTGATACATATGCTTGAAGGTACTGTTGAAGTGCAAGTTCCACCATACCCCTCACAAATTAGTATTCAATATTCTCTAATTTAATAACTTGGTTTGCAAGATTTGCAGATTGTGCTAATCCTTGTTTTATTGTTTTAATTGAAACTGTAAAATTTGAATTTATGTCTGTGTATCAAGCTGTGGTTTTTTGTTCCTTGAACAGTAGTATTTGAGGTTCAAGATTGATTAGTTTACTGGGTATGAATAAACTTGATTACCCAGTTGTCTTGGATAATGTTAGTTTAATTATAAATTATCATATGTTTTCTACAAAATAAAATGCAACGTTAAATAGTTTACATATTATGATTAATCTAATTATATTTTACTAGATAGATTGCATTTCAAATCAATTTCCAGTTTGTGTGTTTGTACAATATTATGATTAATCTAATTATATTTTACTAGATAAAATGCATTTCAAAACAAACTTTCTGTACAAAATTATATTTTATTGGTTTAGAAGATATGGCACAGAAGATATTGTACTGTACTTATTAAAAATATTGTACCAAATATGTACCATTTATTAGCACTTTATTTGAAAGCGCTATCAAACATATGTTATATATTAGCGCTTTTTGTTTAGAGTGCTATAAAAAAACAAACAAAAAACATGCAAAATACTGACTTTGATAGCACTTTAATTAAAACGCTATTATAAATTGGTACTTTAATAGCGCTTTTAAAGTCCTATTAAATAAGAAATATTTACAATAGTGGCGCGGTTAATAGCACTTTTAAGCGCTATCAAAAACAAAACAAAAGCGCTATTAAATAGCTTATTTGGCGTAGTGAAATGTGGTGTTTCAAACGTACATTGTCAATATTATTTCTCACGCAGCGGGTACTCAAATAGTATTGAGTGACTTGTACAATTAGTTGAACACCCAGAAATCTACATAGAATCCCTATATTTATACTAGAACTAGGTAACCGTCGAGGAGTTACCTTGCTCTAAGATGAGGACAAGTGTCCTCTGCATGCACTTCAAATTATGTCCTGATGCCACGTTGCTTTCTTCAACTGCCAGGTGAACTGCTTTTCCCTCCTTTCTTCAGATTCAAAATCACTTGTTGCTGATACGAAGTTTCCTGGTCGAAGGGAAAAGGCTTCTTGGTCGAACACCCATTTTTAACTTAGAAAATTTTATCTAAGTATTTATTAGCATAGCTTCGACACAACTAAAATCACGAACTCTTCTGTCAAAGCATCTTTAAATTTAGATTTCTTCAACCTATTCTTGGCCAGTAGGACCAACCTGTGTAGGTGTTGAATTCAGGAGCAAACAAATTGCCTCCTAAGATTGTCAATTTTAACGCCAGAAGAAATGGTCATTCTTTGATATTCCCATTTGACACATGTCTTCTTTTTGGCCACAGAAGTCAATCGGGGCTTTTCGCCTAACCTTTACCCAAGTCTATTTCTTCCAGAGGATCTTGCGCTAGCATCTTAATATTGTTTGCCAACGGGTCCTTTTCAAAACCCAAAGGCTCGTCATTGTAGATGGCATCTAGCCTCTGGCTTCTTTCTTCCTACCTTCTTAAGTCAGGTGGTTCTGGGTCGAAGTCTTTTCCAGGACCTTCAGAGGATGGCACTTGGTCATTAGGTTTGATAGCCATATACTTCACTTCAGCCTCTAGGGCCGCTATCCTTCTATTTTCGGCTACATATGCCGAAATCTTTTACAAGGCTTGTGACTCGGTCATAATCATTGAATTCAATTCCCCAGCCTGTTGGTCGTATATCATCAATTCCTCCAAAATAAATATTGGACAAATCCTCCCTATCCCACTGAAACCCATGATCTGAATGCAGGTATTGGGAACATAAGGCGTTGGGTGTTGGCGCCAAGTCGAAATATGGAGGATTACATGGCCCTATGTGGGCCAAGTTTCTATCGAAGCTTGTTCTTCCAACATTGTTGACTCCGACCATATAATAACTCTGGTCAGCTTCGATATTCTCCACTATACCATCTGGGCGCCAAATTGTGATACGTTGATGCATTGATGATGGAATTGCTCTTATGCCATGGATCCATTCCCTTCCTAGGATCATGTTGTAGTTGGGTTTTACGGATATGACCATGAACATCGTTGGTCGAACTATGGAACCCACTTTGAGTTCCAACTGTATTACCCCCATGGTTGTCCTAACTCCACCTTCATAGTTCGATAGAAGCATGTATGGGGTTTGATGTCTTCATCCCCTTTGCCCATATTTCTCAGCATGCATTGTGGGATTATGTTGACTGTGGCTCACAATCAACCAGAACCTTGTTTATGGTTGCTTCCCCTAATTTTGCTATGATGAACAATGGTTTGAGGTGATTCTTCATCGCCTCAGTGGGGCGTTCGAAGAAACCATTCTTCTCTTTGACACAACCATTGTTCATAACGTAATAACAAACTGGCATATGTTTGGCCATCTCCTGTTAGACCTCCCAGTCAGTCTCTTCGACTTCGACTTGGAGGTCGTATTCCCTGGGTAGTGCTAACACTACATTCACCATAATATCCAAAGTAGCATCAGATTCAGAATTACCTTCATCATTTGATTCACCTTGTTCTGGCCACACCAATCTTCTAGCAATTGGTATTCTTTCCAAAGGCTTTCTTTGTTTTCCTTTTCCATTTCTTTGTGGCACATTGGTTCTTGATTCTTGTTGAGGCTCCTTTGTAGCCTCTCTTTCGGGTTTTCGCCGTCTTTGATATCTCCTCCACTGGGAGCGTGACATGGGGTTTTTTCCCTTGTAGTTGCTCGACACATGAGCCACTTTGTTTGTTGTTGTAGTTTGGAATTCCTTCCTATAGGCCAAGGATGATCCTCTTGGCACATCAAATATTCGTCATTTCTCCTCATTGGGCCTTTTCCTGCTTGCTGTTTTTAACCAAGTGTCCATAGGAACATTTGTTAGAGGCATGAAAGTTGATGGCCTCTTCACCAGGTTCATTGGTCCCTTTTGATATCCTCTTCTGGGATCATATATGACCTCAGGATCCATGTTGGGTTGCGCATTGGTGCCCCACTTCTCCTTTGCTTCCCTCACACCCTGTATATGTTATGCAGCCTTTTTGTCGAAGATGGAGCTGCATCTTGGACACAGCATGACTTCAGACTTCTTTTTCTGGCATCGTTGTAGAAAATCTGCCAGATTCTCATTCTCTTTAGGAAATTCCATTTTATTGATTTCCTTTTGTCTGATGGCATCTTCTGAAGACTTCGCCTCAGATACTTCAACCATATTAACTTCTATCTTGCTCTTGGTAGCGAGATTCAGCCGTTTCATCTTGGCTTCTAGGTCCTCTGTCAAACCCATGATGGTAGCCAAATAAGAACTTGCAGTAGTCCCTTTATTTGAGCCTTCAGTAGCCTTTCTCACCCCTTCGACAGTCTTTCTGGAGATGTTTCTAGTGAATTTGCCAAAAACAGGCTTATTGACGAAGTCTTATGAAACTTCGACCATGTTGATGCCTGATGGTTCAGCATAGTGGGCATCAGCTTGCAATGGGTTTGCATCGATTTTCATCGGAGGACCTTGCTTTTATTATGCTAAATCTATTTCGCTTTCTTCGACAACTATAGGATCACTAGATGTCTCTGGATCTTCATCATCCATTTCTACATAGGCTACCCTTTCTCTTCGATGAGTCTTAGTTGCTTTAGCTTTTTCAGCTTTAAGATGTTCTACCTGTCAAACTCTATCGGCCAATTGGGCCATATCCCTCAGGTATTGGGTATCTAATTTTTTTCCTAATAGAATAATTTAGGCCCCCTACTGCCATTTCGACCAACTCATGCTCATGCACTTGTGTAAAGCATCTGGCTTTGAGCAGTCGAAATCTATTTAGATATGCATCTATTGGCTCAGTGAATCTCCTTTTCACACTAGCCAGTTCTTTCAGACTCATTTTGGTTTGTCCCGTGTAAAATTGTTCATGGAACAATCTCTCCAATTGATTCCAATTATGGATTGAATTGGCTGGGAGGGTGGTAAACCAAGTAAAATCATTTTTAGTTAGGGAACTTGGGAAGTACTTAATCCTAAGGCTCTCGTTATTTGAGATTCCCCAGCTTCTATCAAATATCTCGCCACATGTTCGACCGTAGATTCTGTTGTATCCCTTGAAAATTTGGTGAACTTTGGAACTTTCCACCTAGGGGGTAAATCTGTTTGCAAGATATACTCTAACAATAGGGATGTAAAGTTTGGCCTATGAAATCCAATGTTCATTCTATTCTGTATCATGATTCTTTCGATCATGGCTGTCAGATTATTATATGTTTCATAATTATGGTGTCGTACCTGCTGTATCACTTCATCTGCATTTTGGTTTCTATTTACCACAATTACACCTTGATCGACATCTCTAGCAATCTGTGGGGGGACTATGGGTATTTCGACCCTAGGTTGTTCGATCTCCATTCTATGGTTCATTCCAACTGGCTGTAGATTTTTGTTAATGGTCACATCTTCCTCTAAGACTATACCCTGATTCCCTCTTATTGGCGCTCTTTGGGGTTGTCGAATAGGTTGGGGAACCCTAAAAAATCCAGCCATGCGCGTCATTTGAGCTGTCATTTGCTGATTCGACTGGGTGGTATTTTGTATTATAGGGTTCATCACTGTAATCAAAGTTTGTGCAAAACATTTGTACCATATCATGGTTACTTTCGTCCATTTGTTGCCTCAATATTTCTGTAGAAGCATTTGTGAGGCTTGGTATTGCATGGGATGCCACTCCTAAGAGTTGGTTTCTACCCAAATTCGCCATACCGGTTCCAGATCCCTGTAATGGCGAAGACGCACTCACCAAAGGTTCTGAAAATGTGGACGCAGCATTCATAAGACTAGCCATTTCAGAAGTTGGCATGCCATAAGGCTGGTCTCGACCCATCCAGGCTGTCGAAAATCCTAGGGGAACATAGGGTCGAGATCCTGGATTTACCCTTGGTGGGGGTGTTCCTAATATACCTCTTGGACCTACATATGAAAGTATTGGTTCCATTTGTGTTACTGTCAACGTTAGTGCTGAACCAACGGTTAATGGGATAGTTTCACTAATGGTTGGTATAACTGTTGTTCCCGCAGTAATTGATGGAGGTATTTCTTCATTATTTGGCTAATTAGCCATTTCACTATTTCTTCTCCTAGTTGTACACTCGTTGGTGGTTAATTTACCACTTCTTAATAACATACAATACTTTGTAAAAGAAAATAAATTATCTAAAGCATTTATGTTAATATAAACAAGCAAACAAAAATTAGTAAGGTCCCACTGGGCATGCCAATTTATTTACTGTGAAAGTTGGTAAACAACCGCTGATCTCCCAAAAAGGGTAATTTTTGGTTACTTGCAGGATCGATCAGTTTGATCCTAGGACATGTGCTAAATATTTGTGTTGTTTTTATAAAAATGCTAATTTTGATAAAGAACACATTCGACTGAGAAAGGTAGAGGTTTGAGATAAGTTTAAGTGTAGAAATCTGGTAAAAAGTGCAAGTAAAATGCAAGGGAAAATAAAATTTCCAAGTAAGATAAAAAGGATGTAAGCAAGAATGGCAAGGAATGTAAAAAGGAATGTAAAAGACTTTGATTATAAAATGCGGTAATTCAAACGTACATTCTCAATATTCTTTCTCACGCAGTGGGTACTCGAATAGTATTGAGTTACTTGTAAAATTAGTTAAATACCCATAAATCTACATATAATCCATATATTTATACTAGAACTAGGTGATCGTCGAGGAGTTGCCTTGCTCTAAGATAAGGACAAGTGTCCTCTGCATGCACTTCGACTTTTGTCCTTATGCCACGTTGCTTTCTTCAACTGCCAGGTGAACTGTTTTTCCCTCCTTTCTTCAGATTCAAAATCACTTGTTGCTAATATGAAGTTTCCTGGTCGAAGTGCAAATGCTTCTTGGTAAAACACCTCCCTTTTAACTTAGAAAATTTATCTAAGTATTTCTTCTCTTCTTAGCATAGCTTTGACACAACTAACATCGTGAACTCTTCTGTCGAAGCGTCTTTAACTTTAGATTTCTTGAACCTATTCTTTGCCACTAGGACCAACATATGTAGGTGTCGAATTTAGGAGCCAACACATGTTATACCTAATTATCCAAGCCATATGTTTTTAAGCATGTCATGCCAAGTCCTTTTCCACAAGATTACCATCAGACTTCACTCTAAACTTCAAGTATCTTCTTGGTTCCATCAAGAGTTCATGTTGTTCAAAGTCCTACAAATGAATACTTGCACATCATTTTAAAACCAGGAAGATGGTATTATGGACACAAGTTTAGAGACAAGTTAAATATCCAATTCATTTTTCAATCTAATTCAAAGTAACAAGCATTGCAAATAGTTCAAACCATCAAAGCAAAGTTACTGCAGTAACTTTTGTTTCCACCAACAAGCCAAAGATTGCTAGGTACACTAGTAGCGGAAAATATAGACTAATTTCCCACAAAAAACAACAAGTCAGGTTGCACTAATTCAGAGGCCCAAGTTAACAGGAGGCTTGTTTTCATCCGACAAACTTTGTTCACAAAAACCCTGATGTAAACATAGTATAAAAACGTTGAATGGAGATTGTGAAAAGGTTCTACTATTCACGCAGCTGCTAAAGATTCACAGAAGAAATTTTCAAAACCCTAAATCTAACACAAAGACATTACAATAGAAACCTCACGGTTCCATATCAAGAAAGAAATAGAAGGGAAAATAGTGGAGAAGGTTACCTCACTCTAACTTAAAGGTCTCATCGGAGCACCTCCTTGCACCGCAGCGAGCACTACCATTGTCGTCGCAAGAACCCTATTTGTCACCATTTCTGAACCACTTTGTGTAGGTCTTCTTCCATTGTTCAGTTTTTTCTCTTAATTTGTTGTTTCTTTGTTGTTCTGAGGCTCTAGGCTGAGTTGAAAAAACTTAGGGTTAGGTTTAGGAATGCTTCGATATGTCCGATTGAGTGAGATTTAGAAAAATACAAGGACAAATTTGTGTTCTACGTAAAAAACAAGGGGGTTGGGGTTTGAGATTTTGTTGTTTCGAGTGGTACCTTCGCCGTAAGGCGATTCCCGGCGCGGCGAATTCTTCTTATTCAGCGAGGGATGTTTGAGAGAGGGAGAGAGAGAGAGAGCTTGAATATTTGAGAGAGATGAAAACTTGGTTCTATGTATTACTCTATGTGTGTTGTGTTTTGTAATATTTGTTATGTTTGGTCAGGTCCGATAATATGGTGACAAGTGTCGACACTATTGGAACACTTGTCATCGTTTAGGTGGAGAACTTCAGGGTTCCATGCTGATAAGTGTCAATTTGTATTTATTTTTGTATATAAGTTTTGCGGTACTTATCGATTCTTTTGTTAATATTCGTTGAATGAATCTCAACTTTTGTGTGAATATGTATAGTTTATGTATTATTGCGTTTTTGTGTAAATAGTGTACCGTTTGATAGTTTTTCATTTATTTTGTAGGTATTTAAGCATTGTTGGAACATTGAGTATTAAAGGCTTCAAAGATGAACCTTTTGAAAGGAATAAAGCAAAGAAAGAAAGTCATGGAAAAGAAATAAAGAAGTTATGTTCTGTGAGTTTCGTCGGGCGAAGTTGTGGTGAGGGTAGGAGTGAGTTGAGCGTTAGGCGAGCGTGATGCGAGGCAGGGGCAAGAAGAAAAGAAAAAAATCTAGTAGCTACCGGCAGGATTTAGTGGACTTCCAGAAGTTATTAGCATAGTAAAACGCGCATTTTGGATGAGTTTTGATCAAATTAGAAGTCACACTTTTCTTGTTTGCAACTTCACATGATTTCCTTCCAAACTTCATCATTTCACACGCTTGGACATTCCATTTGATTCCCTATAAATAGAGGGTCATTCCCACTCATTTCATCAAGCTCGGATAGCCAGAATCACCCTGCCAAACTTGTTCCATAACTCAAAATTCAGCAACTTCGAAATCCATATGCAAGCCTTTTTCAATCCAATTTTTCCATCAATTCACCTTCCTTGATCTTCCCTAAAGCTAACCATATAATTACATTAAAGAATCGTGCCCTATATTGCTCCATAGAAGTCCAGTTTCAGAGCTCTGCAACTCAACTTCAATAGGTAGATTCCTTCATTAATTCTTCAAAACTTTGATATCATTGTGATGCTCCCATTGCCCTGGTTCTAGTTGCAACACTTTCTTTTTACTGGAACCACGTTTTGACCATGAAATTTCAAATCCCTTTTCAAAATTTTCCTTCCAAATTGCTTGAGCTACAGTTTATATAAATTTGTCGCGAGGGTGTGGTTGTCTTTGTCTTGAAGAGACGAAATGAATGGAATAGGTCTCGTGCTCTAATTTTACAGATTGAGCCACCTGATTTTGGGACTGGATGGAGGTTGAAGATGACCAACGTGTCATCCTTCAACCAATGAAACAACGTCATTTGGATTTTTTTAATTTCTGATTTACATTTGCTTCGGTACTTTATTCACTAATGACCATGATATGCACAGCGCGCCAGATCCCTTGGATTTGATTACTAACATGTTTTGACTCTCATCCAATGGTCCACATATTTTTTACTTTTATTTTCTTTTCTGATTTTTATATTTAATTGTTTTAAACTTCAAAAAATCATAGAAAATTCATTTTAAGTCCAAAAAATCTGGAAAAATTATGAAAAATATTTTTGATTATTCTCTTTCTGATTTTTATTTTTTCACAATTTAATTTTGTGTTTTGGTATTTTTTTATAAATTTTCACTTTATTTGAATTGTTTTAAATGTTTAAAAATACCTTTATGAATTTTAAATTCTGAAAAAAATTATGGAATGATCCAATGATATTGTGACAAATATTGGTGACTTCACTTATTTTTTATTTCTGACTTTGGTATTTTTATTATTTTTTGTTTATTTTACTCATTTCTTTTCATTTTAAAAATAGTTTCTGACTTAAAAAAATTTATAAAATCATTTGAGTCCTTTTCTAATTTTTCTATGGTCTTACTTTTTATTTCTTGATCAATTTGAACATAGTTGATATTTTTCTCTTTTATTTCTATTTTTTAAACCTTTTTTGTATATATTAAATGTAATATTATTTTGTGACTACTTTCTGGCTGATCTTGGGTTAAATTTTTTATCATGAATTTTATCAACATCATTGGATCCATGGTGTTGAGTATAACTCCACAAAAATGGATGAATGATTTTAATAATAGTTTGATTAAATTTAATTCAAAAGTGGTTTGTATATTCTCTCCCACCCCTCTTCATCTCATCCCTTTCTTATTGCACTAAGTGTTATTGGAGCATGATCTCTATATCATGTCTCAAAACAAATGGTGCATAGATTGTTATTGACCGGCCTCAAAATAGGTGCAACTTCTATATAAGTCCACTTACGATTGCTTAACATAGCGCTAAATTTTGTCCCGATTCGAATAAATGATCATTTGTGGCCCAAACTTATGTTTGCAAGCCCAAGTATATTAATTTGATCTCTTTGATCCAATAATCTTGAGATTCATTATGTGGAGGCTTTGGTTCTACCAATCCTCTAATGGATCTACAACACTTTTGGTCAACGCGGATCACTTAAACATCGTTGATCATTAAATGGTACTTTTGAGGATTCCAAATGGATGATATACTTGACAAAAAGCAAATGCAACTTGTTGTGTGGAGGATTTGGTTCTACCAATCCTCTAATGAGTTCCAAATGCAAGTTTCAATATGATCATCCAACTAACCACTCATCACTAATAATTTACTTTATCCTTTATTTTCATTATATGCCCCTTTTATTTTTATGCACTATTTACTTTTAGCATTTACATTTCATGCCATTTTCATCTTTTCTCATTTGAGTATTTACTTTCTTGTCATTTTTATTTTTGATCACTTGAGCTTTACTTTTCTTTTTTCAAAACACCTAATAATTAACATACACCATAAAAATCTTTAATGATACTTGGACTATTTGGTTACTATCCTTGGTATTATGGAGCATTGGACTTTTTGGACTTAGGATTAGGAACCTTGGCCTATGATTGGAGACCTTGTGACCTTATCTGATTATTTTGTCTGAAGCTCTTGAGGTTTACCTCAAGGCATTGGGTTGTTTGTTTGTTTTGTGTGCAGGTTATTATGATTACACTCTTTGTTTGTAATCTGGAATTCACCCGTATACAACTGTTACTCTGCCCAATTTTTATGAAGACTTAATACACTTAAAGTTTGGTTCTTTCAAGAGGTCTAGTATCATTGCTTGCTTGGTTTCAATCCAAAGAATGGGAATTCTATCTTGGCTCGTAGTGTCAAGTATTAGCTTCTTGTTGGTTAGATGGTTCTTATCCCTAGCTTTTACCTTATGCTTTAGGATAGTCTCTTCTTCTTCTCCCATCTTCTTTAATTTCAAAAAACTTCTCTCTCTTTTTGAAAACGCTTCTTGTTTTTTTTTTAACTTGAACCACTTTCATAATAAACTTGGACTTAGGTCCATGTATTTTCAAAACATTTTCATAAATAAACTTCAATAAACTTAATAATACTTTAACATTTTTTGTGAGAAGACTAAAAGTCAATCAATCTCATTTCAAACTATTTTTCCACTTTGGCTTTTATCTTTAACCTTTTCTCAAAATATTGAACTCTTGTCAATCTTTGTAGTGATGCAAACAACTATACTTCTATAATATGTAGTGAAGAGAGATATTTTCCACTTGGGTGTTGAGCGAGGAATTATTGATTTTAAGATCCAAGCCATATCCTCCACTTTGAAATGATGCAAATTCTCTTTTCTCATGATTGTGGGTAGTAAGTATGTTTTCCACATGGACAATGACGATGACGTTTTATCTCATAAAAATTAAACCAACACACTTGTATTTTAGAAATTTTTTAAAGAGGAACTATGTGTACCCTGATCCCCTATTGCACGGAAGGTGGTACGTAGGCACTAAAGGTTCGCAATCGCGGCGGATGCAAAAACCATAAAAATATATTTCTTTTCGCACCTCCACCATCCATTTTTTATATAATATTTTTATAGCCAAAATATACAGATTTTACAAAGAGGTTCCTACGAAGTACCGTAGATGTTTAGGGTGTTAATACCTTCCCTTTGCATAACCAACCCCCTTACCTTGAATCTTTCCCCCTTTTTTTTGGTTATTCGCTCTTTTCCAATTCCTTTGGAAACAATAAAGCGTGATGACGATTTCTATTTTGATTTGTATAAGTCTAGTCAATCCCATGGCTTAGTCTTAAACATTTCTACGGCTACAGAAAAAATGGCGACTTCACTGGGAAAGATTGACCTCTTGTTGGTCCATCCCTAAGTGGGTTGAGCCTATCTTTTTTTATATATGTGTATATGCTATTGTTGTTTATGTGTTATATGTTGTATATATGTTTGTCTGGATTTTCCTGGTTTTTAGGATGCTTGGTGATTACTTATAAGTCCTATACTCGGACTTGGTCAAACTTTAAGATAGGACGGGCGATATAGTCATGTTAACTTTTAGGGAGTAATCACAAAAAAGGAGGCATGAGATCCCCCACTCAGTGGAGGCCCCTTTAACTGTAGTGTCGTTTATCGAGTAATCGGGAAGACATACTGCTTTCGACCTGGTAGCCTGCTGAAACTAAGGACCGTAGAATACCAAACCCATCTTGGCCTTTTAGGTGTAGTGCAGAAGCTATGACGGAGTAATCCGGAAATAGTTTTCACGCGATACTACGCTCGGACGAGTTTTTCTTGAGAATATTACTAATTACCGAGTTAATCGAGAAGTTGGTAATATTCGAAGGAAGGGTGTAGACTCTGGGAACCTCTAGAACCTTGTTCGGAAGGTGATAACTTTTAGACAAATACCTTATGGGTAGTACCTTCGACCTCATGCTCATGATGTTGGACCTATGAACCCTATATGTGTGATCTTATGTGTTATTGTTGCATCATGCATCCATGCACTCATAATCATCTTTTGAAGAGATCTTATTTCAAGGGATTTAAAAATCGACCATTTGTGAATATCTCAGGTACTTTTTAACCATGGATTTTGGAAAGAGAGAACGGGAAGTACAGTTTTAAGGATCCCAAGATAGTTGAGTTGATCAGTCTAATCCCCGAGGCTACCGATGACTCCACAGGCTACCGATGATGAGCATGGAGAAGAAGAAGAAGTTACTGACGATGAAGTTGAAACAGAAATGGAGAGTGCACCATATGGAGGAAATCAAAATGAGGACAATCCTGCGTATGCTGACAGAGGAAACTCTGTAGAGGGGGATAGAAATCCTACAAACATTGAAGGTGTCCATGTCCAACTATAGGATCTATCAATCGGAGAAAATGTGGCTCGTGTCACTGATTATATAATTACTTCGACAGGATCCCGTACTAAAGAGGACTTGGTGCTACTTAAACAGAATAACCCTCTTGGCTATTTGAATGCCATTCTCGAAGGCAGAGAAAGTTCCTCTGATCAAAGCCATGATGCTTCGACTGCATCTGGTAAATCTACTTCGGTTTCTCCCTGTAAGAGGCACTTCAGAAAGTTAAGGATCAACTTTTTAAGAGATATTTGATGCTGACCTTGGAGGGAGAACCTACTGCCCCTTCCTTTCTGAAGAATACTCTAAAAGTTGTTGACCTTCTTGTTGCCTCTCTTGATATAGCTAGCATCATTATGGATTTGACTTCAATCATTAATCAGGCTTCAGCTGATTACAATCACCGAAGGACTCTCAATCGTGAAATTGAAGAGGAAAATGGCCATGTAAGTGTTGCCTGGGTTGCTGCTACTGAGTCATCTTCGAATCTAAATGAGTTATCGAAGGAACGAGAAGCTAGGAAAAAAGAGGTCGAAGAGATTGACCAAAGTACAGCCAGCATGAAAGTTTAGATCAAAGAATTAGAGGCCAAGATTTCTGCAAATGACAAGCGCAAAGAAGATCTTTTTACCGTCAGCAATGATGCTGAGAGCCAAGAGGAGCTTAACAATGGATTGAAATATGTTGAACAGGCTCAAGCCTTGGATTCAAAGATCGAGGCTCTCCATCATTTGAGGGCTCTATGTGAAAGGCGCTTGGAACTCCAGAAGATCAAATATCTCCAAATTAAATCCAATCTTCCATTTTGATTTAGACTTCTTGTTTGTAAAATGATGTTTATGTAATGACTTGGAGCCATTTTGGCTAATTTTAATGCATCTTCCATTTTGGCTGTATACTTCGACTAAGATTAAGCGCTGACTATTTTGACCTCTTGAAGTGTTGGTCTATACTTTTTTAAGTATTTACCATTCACTCTCAAGAGTCTTTTATCTTCATTTAATTCTTCGATCTCATAGGCACCACCAGAAAATGCTTGGATAATCTTAAAAGGTCCTTCCCATTTAGGAGACCATTTTCCCTGGTTCATATCCTTTCGATCCATTGGGAGAATTAACTTCCATACCAGATCTTCAGGCAAGAATGTCTTGGGTTTTAATCTCTTGTTGTAAGATTTTTCCACTCTTTTCTTTTGTATCCTTAAAAGATCTAAAGCTTCCAGTCTCTCTTTGTCTAAATAAACCAGTTCATCTAACATCATATTCCAATAAGATTTGGAAGGTATATCTTAATGTCTCTAAATCCTTGTTGACTACAGACAGATTTCAACTGGCAACACTGTGTCATGACCATAGGTTAATCGAAATGGTGTCATTCTTGTAGCTTCTTTAGGAGAAGTTCGACATGCCCATAAGATTTGATCCAACGTCTTATGCCAATTCTTTGGATTTTTTCCCACATGCTTTTTTATTAAGACAATCACTACCTTATTTGCCGCTTCGACTTATCCATTAGCTTGCGCATAGTAAGGTGTAAATGTTAACAGTTTGAGTCCAATTTCTGTAGCAAATTCTTGCATTTTTCGACCAGTAAATACTGATCCTTGGTCAGTTGTTATTGTCTTAGGGATTCCAAACCTATATATAATGTTCTTTTGAATAAATTCAATGAAACTCTCTTGGTCTACATTGACTAAAGCAATTGCTTCAGTCCACTTAGTGAAACAGTCAATGCCTACCAATATATAGTTTTGGCTTTTAGACGATGTTGGTCGAATCTCTCCAATAATATCCAAAGCCCATCCCCTAAAATGCTAAGGTTTCACAATTGGGTGAAGTTCACTTGCAGGTACATGTTGGATACTTGTATGTACTTGACATTCTTGGCATCCTTTTGCAAACTCAACACAATCTTTCAGCATAGTAGGCCAATATAATCCTTGTCGAAACATCAACCATTTCATTTTATGGCCTACTTGATGTGCCCCACATGCCCTAGCATGTGTAGTCAAAAGGGATATGTATGCCTCTGTTTCACTTAGGCATTTCAGTAGTACTCCTTCAGGCGTCTTTTTGAATAACTTATTTCCCATTAGAATATAACTCAACGCCCTATACTTTGTCTTTCGTTCTGTCGAAGCCATTGGATTTTGCAAATAATCTACTAGAGGCTTTCTCCAATCTTGTTCTGTTAGATTGTCTATGAACTAAATTTCGAAGTTTTCTTGGTCAGCGTACCCCAGTTTTGTTATTTCCAAATATGTTGGAGACAACTTGGTTGATGCTACTCTTCCTCTAACTTCGATTGCTTATTGCAATTTTTCTTTCGAAATTTTATACCCAGATGCAATCTGTGTTAAGTCATTAGCCACTTGATTTTCCAATCTTCGTATATGTCGAATGTTGATCACTTCAAATTTTTTCAACAAACGATTGGCTATTACAAAATACATGATAAGATTTTCTCTTATACATTTGTATTCTTTCGTAACTTGCCTTATGACCAACTCTGAGTCTACCATTATTTCGACTCGAGTTGCCCCCAATTCCAACAAGATTTCAAGGCCAACAATTAGAGCTTCGTACTGAGCCTCATTGTTCGAACAAGAACCTTCGATCTTATACATGGATGTTGTTGGAATTTGATCTGGAGAAATAATTAGAACTCATACTCTAGTTCCATCTTTATGACTGGAACCGTCGAAGTATAACTTACAGGGTTCAATCTCCAAGTAGTTTAATGATTCTTCATTTATTGAGTGGTCAACTATAAAGTCTGCTACCACTTGACCTTTTACAGCTTTGAGAGGCATAAAGGTTAAAGAATACTCAGTCAATGCAAGTTCCCATTTTCCAATTCGACTGTGCAAAATGGGTTTCATTAACATATATTTGAAAACATCAAAATGAGACAAAACATAAACATCAGCTGGTTTAATATATTGCTTGAATTTTGTACATGAGAAGTAAAGACATAAACATAGTTTTTCAACTTCGTTATATCTAGTTTATGCATCATTTAAAACTCTATTGAGGTAGTAGATGGGTCTTTCGACACCATTTTCATCCTCTTGGGCTAACATGCTCCCTAAAGTTTTATCAGATGCAACTATGTACAATCTCATACTCCTATTTCTACAAGGAGGCATCAGAATAGGAGGTTTAGTGAGGTATCCTTTGATTTTGTTGAAGGCCTCTTATTGTTCTTTCCCTTATTCGAATCCTTCTTTGTTGAGTCGCAGTAAGGGTGAGAAGGTTTGCGTTTTTCCACTTAAGTTGGATATAAATCTTCTCAAGAAATTTATCTTGCCATGTAGAGATTGCAACTCCTTCTTGCTAGTTGGCGCTTTCGCTTCCAAAATGGCTTTGGTCTTGTTCTGGTTTATTTTGATTCCCTTTTTGTGGACCACAAAGCCGAAGAAACCCCCAACCTTTATGCAGAAAGCACACTTTAAAGGATTCATATTTAGACCATAACTTCTCATCCTTTCGAAGGACTGTCGAAGGTGGTCTATGTGATTCTTCCCTGAAACAGATTTGACAATAATATCGTCAATATAAATCTGCATAAAAGTTTCAATAAAATCATGGAAGATAGAATTCATTGCTCTTTGATATGTTTCCCCTGCATTATTTAGGAGAAAAGGCATCACTACCCATTCATAAGTGCCTAAAGCCCCAGGGCATCGAAATGTTGTTTTTGACACATCTTCTTCAGCAATGAAGATTTGATTGTACCCAGAGTATCCATAAAGCATACTCATGTACTCGAAACCAGCGGCATAATCAACAAGCATTTTTGCCACAGGCATCAGATATTCATCCTTGGGTGTTGCAGCATTTAAATCTCTAAAATCAACGCAAACCCTTAATGTACCATTTTTCTTTATAACAGGTACTATATTTGCAATCCATTCGACATACTTGGTCGTTCATATGAACTTGCATTTCAGCAGCCTTTCGACTTCTGTCTTGATCTTCGACAAGATCTATGGTGCAAAACGCCTTGGAGTTTGCTTGACATGCTTTTTTCCAAGCTTTATTGGCAGTTGAAGCTCCACCAATTCTCTATCGATACCACGCATTTCATTATAATCCCATGCAAAGCAGTCTTTAAACTCCTTCAATAATTATATTACTTGGACTCTGAGTTCTGGATCTATCTTTGCATTGATGTATGTTGGTCTCTTCACCAATCCTTCACCCAGGTCTATTTCTTCCAGAGGATCTTGCGCTAGCATTTTAACATTGTTTGCCAACGGATCCTTTTCAAAACCCAAAGGCCCATCATCTTAGATGGAATCTAGCCTATGTCTTTGCACTTCCTCCCTTTTTAAGTCAGGTGGCTCTGGGTCGAAGTCTTTCTCAGGGCCTTCGGGAAATGGCACTTGTTCATTGGCGTTGATAGCCATATACTTCACTTCAACTTCTAAGGCCGCTATCATTTTGTTTTCAGCTACATATGCTGAAATCCTTTGCAATGCTTGTGACTCAATCATAATCACTGAATTCACTTCCCCATCCTGTTGGTCGTATATCATCAATTCCTCCAAAATCGATGTTGGACAAATCCTCCATATCCCATTGAAACCCACGATCTGAGTGCAGGTATAGGGAACAGAAGGTGTTAGGTGCTGGCGCCAAGTCGAAATTTCCACTATGCCATCTGTGCACCAGATTGTAACGCGCTGATGCATTGATTATGACACTGCTCTTATGCCATGGATCCATTCCCTTCCTAGGAGCAGATTATAGTTGGGTTTTGCAGAGATGACCATAAACATTGTTGGTCGAACTATGGTCCCCACTTTGAGGTCCAATTAAATCACTCCCATGGTGGTCCCAATCTCACCTTCATAGTTTGATAAAACCATGTTATTGGGCTTGATGTCTTCATCCCCCTTGCCCATCTTTCTCAGTATAAATTATGGGATTATGTTGATTGTGGCTCCACAATCAACCAGGACCTTGTTGATGGTTGTTTCCCCTACTTTTTCCCTTATGAACAAGGGTTTAAGGTGATTCTTCATCGCCTCAGTGGGGAATTCGAAGAAAGCATTTTTCTCTTTGACACAGTCTTTGTTCGTAACGTAATAACATACTGGCCTATGTTTAGCCATCTCCTGTTCGACCTCCCAGTCAGTCTCTTCTGCTTCGAATTGTTGGTCATACTCCCCGGGTAACACTGACACCATATTGACCATGATATCTAGTGTAGCGTCAGACCCAAAATCACATTCATCTTTTGATTCATTTTGTCCAGACCATATCAATCTTCTGGCAACTGGCTCTCTTTCCAAAGGCTTTCTTGGTTTTACCTTTTCTTTGTGGCACATTAGTGCTTGTTTCTGGTTAGGGATCTTTTATAGCCCCTCTTTCGGATTTTCATCGTCTTTGATATCTCCTCCATTGAGAGTGTGTCACAGGGTTCTTTCCCTTGTAGTTGCTCGACACATGAGCCACTTTGTTTGTTGTTGTTTGAAATTCCTTTCTATAGGCCAAGGAGGATCCTCTTGGCACATCGAATGTCTGCCATTTTTCCTTGTTCAGCCTTTTCCTGCTTTTTGTTTTCAACCAGGTGTCCATAGGGACATTTGTTGGAGGCTTAGCGTTGGTGGCCTATTCACCTGATTGACTGGCCCCTTTTGGTATCCCCTTCTAGGGTCATATCTCACCTCAGGATACATGTTGGGTTGGGCATTGGTTCCCCATTTCTTCTTTGCCGCATGCATACCTTGTATGTGTTCAACATCTTTTTGTCGAAGATAGAGCTGCATCTTGGGCACATCACGACTTTTGACTTCTTTTTCTGGCATCTTTGCAGAAAGTATGTCAAATTTTCATTTTCTTTAGGAAATGCGGTTTTGTTGATTTCCTCTTGTCTGATGGCATCTTCTGAAGCCTTAGGTTCAGATACTTCAACCATATTGATTTACACGTTGCTCTTACCAGCTATATTCATCTTTTACATCTTGGCTTATAGGCCTTCCGTCGAACTTGTGACAGCAGCCATGTAGGAACCTGCAGCAGTTCCTTGGTTTGAACCTTCGGTGGCCTTTTTCTGTATCATTTCAACAGCTTCTTTGCTAACATCTTCAGTGAAGCTGCAAAAGACAGGTTTGTTGATGAAGTTTGCTGAGACTTCAACCATGTTGATCCTTGAAGGTTCAACATAGTTGGCATCAGCTTGCAATGGGTTTGCATCAATCTTCATGGGTGGTTTGTCAGCAAACTTAAGCCTTCCGTCTTTGATTGCGCCTTGAACGAAATCCCTGAAAAGGAAACATTGTGAGGTTTTATGGCCCAAAAAATTATGATATTTACAAAAACCACTCTTTTTCCTTTGATCTAAAGGAGGCATTTTTTCCCCAGGGGGAACTATCATCTGGCCATCTTTAACTAATAAGTCAAATATTTCGTCACATTTTGTGACGTCGAAACTATATGTTTTATTTGGGAACCTATCATTATTCTTCTCTAATTCAGTAGGATTCTTCCCATTTGAGGGTGTTAACAGTTTGCAAGAATATGGTAGTCCTTGATTTAATTATGCTAAATCAGTCTCACTCTCTTCGACAGTTATAGGATCACTAGATGTCTCTGGATCGTCATCATCCATTTTGACATACGCTACCCTTTCTCTTCGATGAGTTTTATTCGCTATAACTTTTTCAGCCTTAAGACGTTCCACCTGTCGAACTCTATCGGCCAATTGGGCCATATCTCTCAGGTATTAGGTATCTAATTTCTTCCTAATGGAATAATCTAGACCTCCTGCAGCCATTTCGACCAACTCATGTTTCGGCACTTGTGTAAAGCATCTGGCTTTGAGCAGTCGAAATCTGTTCAGATACTCATCAATTGGCTCAGTGAACCTCCTTTTCACACTAGCCAATTCTTTCAAACTTATTTTGGTTTGCCCCATATAGAACTGTTCATGGAATAATCTCTCCAACTGATTCCAATTGTGGATCGAATTGGCTGGGAGTATGGTAAACCAAGTGAAGGCGTTTTTGGTTAAGGAACTTGGGAAATACTTAATCCTAAGATTCTCACTATTCAAAATTTCCCCAGCCTCTATTAAATACCTTGCCACATGTTCGACAGTGGACTTTGTCGTATCCCTTGAAAACTTGGTGAACTTTGGAACTTCCCAACTAGGGGGTAAATCTGTTTGCAAGATATAATCAGATAATGGAGATGTAATGTTTGGCCTATGAAAGCCAATGTTCACTCCATTATGTGCCATGATCCTTTAGACCATGGTTGTCAAGTTATTATCTCCCGCATAGTTATGGTGTCGAACCTGCTGTATTACCTCATCAGCATTTTGGTTTTTATTTACCCTTACTATATCTTGTTCGACGACTCTAGGGATTTGTGGGACAAACCTGGGTATTTCGACTCTAGGTTATTCGATTTCCACTCTATGGTTCATTCCAACTGGTTGTGGGTTCTGGTTAATGGTCATGTCATCCTCTAAGAGTACACCTTGATTTCCTCTTATCAGCTCTCTTTGGGGTTGTCGAATAGGTTGGGGAACCCCAAAAAATTCAGCCATGGGCGTCATTTATGTTGTCATTTGCTGATTCGACTGGGTGGTATTTTGTATCAGAGGGTTTAACATTGTACTCAAAGTTTGTGCCAACATTTGCACCATGTCATGGTTACTTTCATCTATTTGTTGCCTCAGAATTGTTGTAGAAGAATTTGTAAGGCTTGGCATCGTATGGGATGTTCCTCCTAAGAATTGGTTCCTACCCAAATTTTCCATACCAGTTCCAGATCCCTGCAATGGCAAAGATGCACTCACTAAAGGGTCTGAAAATATGGACGCGGCATTCATAAGGCTTTCCATTTCAGTAGTTGGCATGCCATAGGGTTGGTCTCGACTCATCCATGCTGTCGAAAATCCTGGAGGGATATAGGGTCGAACTCCTGGATTTCCCCTTGGTGGGGGTGTTCCTGGTGGACCCCTAAGACCTACATAAGAAAGTATTGGTCATGTTTGCATAATCGTTACTATTGGTGTCGAACCAGCCGTTAATGGAAAAGGTTCATTAATTGTGGGTATAACCGTGGTTCCATTGCCAGGAATTGGTGGAGGCATTTCTCCACTAGACTGATTAGCCATTATACTATTTCTTTTCTTAGGTATGTATTCTTTTGTGGTTGTTTGGCCACTTCTTAATAACATACAACAACCTTTGAAGCGTTTATGATAAAAACTATTTTTATCAAAGTTTATATAAAAAATAAATAAAAACTCAGCAAAGTCCCACTGGGCGTGCCAATTTTTTTACCATGAAAATTGATTAACACCCGTTGATCTTCCAAAAAGGGTTATTTTGGTGACTTGCAGGATCGATCAGATTGATCCTAGGACATATGCTAATTTATTTATAAGTAAGTAAGTTTAAGTGAAAATGGTTGAAAGGGAAATTAAGAGTAAAGGCAAGATGCAGGCGAAAACTTGATAAAAGTGCAAGTAAAAGGTAAGTAGAAAGGATTAAGAAGAGTTTAAGGATAACGGTTGAAAAATGATAATAAGTGCAAGTAAAGGGCAGAATAAAGTAAATTTGCAGTAATGATAAAGTTTGTAAAAGAATGTAAATGGCAAGGAATGTAAAGGAATTGTAAATACTTTGATTGCAATAAAAGATGGTGTTTCAAACGTACATTCTCAATATCTTTTCTCTCACAGCGGGTACTTGGATAAGATTGAGTGACTTGTACCATATGTTAAACACGCGAGAATCTACATAAAATCCCTATATTTATACTAAAACTAAGTAACCGTCGAACAGTTTCCTCGTTCCAGGATGAGGACAAGTGTCCTCTGCATGTGCTTCGACTTCTATCTTCATGCCACGTCGATTTCCTCAACTGCCAAGTGAACTGCCTTTCCCTCCTTTCTTCAGAATCAAAATTACTTGTTGCTGATACGAAGCTTTTCAGTCGAAGTACAAAGGCTTTTCGGTCGAAGATTATTTCCAACTTAGAAAATTATCTAAGTGTTCCTTCTCCTCTTAGCAAGGTTTCGACATGACCAACTTCAATAGGCTCTTCTGTCGAAATGTCTCCAACTTAGATTTTTTTCAATCTATTTTTTGGCCAATAAGACCAATATATTGTGGGTGTCGAATTTAGGAGCTAACATGACCGAAATTTCGGTCTCTGATTTTTTCATATAAACTAAATTTGATTTAAAAACATTTTTTCGTGACCGAATAGGTGGTCACAAAATTTTAGTCGCTAAATTGGTGGCTGGTTTATTTTAGCAACTGATTTAGTGACCAATTTAAAGTTGACTCGTGAATATCAAATTTTGATGGCTAATTTGGCCACTACATTGACCGAAACTTTTCAGTCACTAAATCGATCACTAAAAACGAATTTTCTAGTATAAGACATTTCTTTTTGAGTTTTGGAGAAGAAGAAGAGACTTTTGAGTGCTAGGGATTTGATTATATTTTCTTCTAAAAGAATACATACTACTCTTTCTCTCTCTAATTATATCATTTTATTTTCTAGTTAAAATTGTGCTAATTAATCCTTTTTATTCTCATTCAACCCCCTTAATAAAATTTTGATTTTGATTTCTTTGACTTTCCCGACTAAATTTTATTTTTCCAACTTTCATATTCCACTAACTCTACTTAATTCCAATTTTCTAATTAATTCTCATAATTATTATCTTGATAATAACAATAATAATAACACTAATAACAATAAAATCATAAGCCACACAAAATTGGATTATTAATACAAATAAAATTCAAATAAACATCAAGGGTGTTACAATAGGTGCCAAATGGTAGGGAATATCTCTAGGAGACAATAAATGTCACTCACTAATATCTTAGAAATTTAATTATTTGATGTGTAGGGTGTAGACTTTATGAGGCATTTCCCCAATCCCTCGATAATCTTTACATACTCGTGGATGTGGATTATGTCTACAAATGGATAAAAGCAATAACAACTGTCACTAATGATGTTATGGTCGTGACCAAGTTCCTAATTAAACTTATTTTCTCTAGACATGGCACACCTAAGAAAATCATTAGTGAATAAGGGACCAATTTTGTAATAGGCTTTTTGAAAATTTAATGGCCAAATATGGGGTTAAACAAAAAGTTGCTACAACTTGTCATCCCTAAAGCAGTGGACAAGCTGAATTGTCCAATAAGGAGATACAAAAAATTCTAGAAAAGGTTGTAAGTCCACCTATGAAAGATTAGTCCAAATATCTTGATGATACTCTTTGGGCCTATATGACTGCCTATAAGACACCTTTATAAATGTCTCTCTATATATTGGTTTATGGAAAAGCTTGTCATTTACTTATTGAGTTGTAACATAAAGCTTATTGGGATGTTAAAAAAGCTAAATCTCAACTTGCATGATGTCCAGTAAGCAAGGGTGCAACAATTTAATGAACTAGAAGAGAATAAACTGTTTTCTTATGAGAATGCTGAGTTGTATAAGGAAAAGACCAAACACTGGCACGCCAGAAGATGCCATAAGAGGAAATTGGTGGAAGGACAGAATATTCATTTGTTCAACACAAGGTTGAAACTATTCCCTGGGAAATTAAAATCAAGATATTCGAACCTCTTTAAGTTGTTGAAAATATATGTTCATGGGCCGATTAGTATTATAAATTAACAAACAAGGGGAGATGTTCAAAGTCAATGGTCAAAGATTAATAATTTACCTTGGTGACCCTTTGAGTAACACAAGGACCACCATTGACTTGAGGGAATGAAAATATATTTTAAGCCAGGCAACAAGACATTACTAGGAGGCAACCCATAATAATGTAGTTTGTTGATTTTTATTTTTATGGTGATAAGTTAAAGCAAAGTCTTTTGTGTTGGTGAAGACATTTGAAGTCTTTTGTTGCGCCTATGACATGCTTAAATAGTTTGAGAGGGATGCGAGTGAACGAAAGTTATGCCAAGTGACGAGAGTCAAGAGGGGCTGAATAAAATATTAAGAAAAAAGAAGTTGAAAGGGTGAGAGAGAATGGACACAAAGGAGAAATATTTTCATAATCATACACGTGATTCTGACGCGTCATACACGATCTGACCAATAATGAGTTTGTCTCCATAATTTATGTCTATCTTCACAAGTTACCTTGGTAGTAATTACTCCAACAATTATTTTCCTCTCTCCAAATTTCAAAATTCAAAACTTTCACCATCTCTCACCAACCACTACTTAATCGTATCATCACTCATCATCTAAATCATTCTCTCTTTTCATAAACTTACCCTAATTAACCGTTTATTTTCCTTCAAAGAGAAACCACCCTGAAAACTTTAAACCATTCCTTCTCCACTACCAATAGAAACCATAACAATAGAAACTAAAATGATTGGAAAAAGGATCAAAACATGTGCTCGTAAAAACGCCATTCCTCTTATGGTGTACTTTAACTCAAATTCATCTGACGCTGAGACATATGTAAACAAGGATGCACATAGTAGATTAACCAAAACTTTGCATCTAAAAGTGTTCACTCAGAGCGAAGGTTTATTTTTGATATGGAAGAAGAGGACTTGAGTCTCACAGATGAGGTCAAAAGTATCATCGCCGCTCATAAGTGGAAGAGATTTTGCAAGCACCTCCTCAATTACCACACCCAAATTGTCAAGGAGTTTTACTCCAATTTCATTAACACTTCTCAAAGGAAGCTAGATGTGCTTGTAAGAGGAAACTCATGCAGTATTCAGAAAAAAAACTATCAACATGGTGTTAGGAGTGAAAGGGTTGAAGACTCCTACCAAACCCTCCTTGAAAAAGATGATGATGAAGAGCTAGATGATGATGAGAAACAATTTGTTATTATGTAGGTATCTAATGAACTAGAGCAAGAAGAATGCCAATGCGAGAAAAGGGGTAAGACTTGAATATTTTAGTATTTTTAGACAAAAATATTCTATCTCTTTTTATTTATTAAAATAATTTATTTTTAAATATTAAAATATTTATTCTTATTAAGTAAATGTTTATTATCTCATGATTTTATCTAAATAGTCGATTAATATTTATATTATTAAAAATTAAGGGTGAATAGAGTCTCTTTTTATTTTATTTTAATTAATAATAAAAAATAAACATGTATAATGTTTGATTAACTATATGAACTATTATCTTATTGATTTTTTTCTAAATATTCTATTTAATTTTAATTTCTGTAGAGATAAGTCAAAAAATATTTAAACTATTTTAATTTTATTATTATTTGACTAATTTTAAATACAAATATTTTAATTTTATTATTTTTAATTTAATAATTAACTATAAGAAATTAAATACTTCTAATGGGCTTTGTTTCTAAGAGTTTAGGATTTAGTGGCCCACTTGTTGTAACATCTGTGGTGGGCTTTTTCATAAACCCTAATACTCTTCCTATAAAGTCTCACTTCAATCTCCAGATTCTTCGATCCAAACGAAAAGCGCCTCCAGATCTCTTTTATTTTTATTTTTTTCATTTTCTCTGTTTTTGATTTGTGTGTTTTAATTACGGTGAGGTCACTGATGTTTTCATTTGCATACATTCATGCTTACTTAGATTATTAAGATCTAATATTGTGGTTATAATTTCTTGTGTAATGGTTTTTCTATCTGTTTTTTTTTATATGTTTATTTTTACGTAAATCTGTCTTCTATATGATTAGGGTTGTTTTTGATTTGGTTCGGGTATTATGGGTCTTGAGAATTAGACCGAAATTTTTATCGAGTAAATCGAAACTGCACTAAAACAGTGATAGTTAAATTTTAAGACCGAAACTGAACTGACATTTTTGGGTAAACCGTAACCGGACCGAAAAATTGATTATTGGACATGGGGATCCGAGATCGGACCGGTAATTATCGATTCGGGTACCTGACCCACCTGAATTAAAGGAAAAATTGATTTTTTTTTTAATTTCAGATCCAAAATTATATTTTAAATAATTCATTCAAAATATGCATTTGACATTACATTTTAAATATCATTCACATAAGTTATGAAACTTATGCTTTCAAAAGTAAAATTTGTTCAAAAATATAAAACTTGTTCAAACATAAGTTATGAAACTTATGTTTCAAAAAACAACAAAATAACATTACATTTGTTAAGGATGCCTCAGAATAATCTCATCATTGACATTTCAAAAAACAATAAAATAACATTATGTTGTACCTCAATTTTTGCCCCTAAGATCCGGGATTTTGGTTTTTCTCCCTA
Source organism: Vicia faba (assembly GCA_948472305.1). Lineage (NCBI taxonomy): Eukaryota > Viridiplantae > Streptophyta > Magnoliopsida > Fabales > Fabaceae > Vicia > Vicia faba. The sequence goes on from OX451738.1 coordinate 1,173,528,076, forward strand.
TCTTTAACTTTGCTCTTTGAGGAGTTACCAAGCACCTTGATTTGTTTTCTTTTGTGATCATAGATATGGTACTTTGATTTTTCTCTAATTAATAAAATGCAATATTGGTTTGTCTTACTTGTTGATAATGTAGGTAAAGGCAGTGAGGTTTAGCAAGTTGCTTTCATGAGTTTATTTCCATGCCCTAGTCAAAACTTTGAGAGATTCAAACCTCATCATTGAAGTTGTTTTGAAGTTGGTATGAAATTGATTTTGGTGGCCATAGGTCCTTATCATCATCCTCAACAATTTCTATTCACAAAGGAAGAATATTGGCACAAAAAATTTGTTCAAACTTGGCAAAGTTCCACCAAGCTTTCTCTTGATCTAGAGGTTATGGTTTTGGACTTCAAAGGGGCATATCTTGCTCATCTTTTGGTATTTTTGAGTGATTCCAAAAACATTCTTCTCTTCAAAGAGTTACCAGCAAATCACTTCAAAAGTTCCAAAGAGTTTTCATGTGGAAAGAACTTGGTGAAGAAGAAAGATTACAAGTCATCCAGATGAATCCCTAATTTTCCATATGTGATTTCAAATGGTCATAACTTGGTCAATTTTTATCACCTTGAGCCGATTCTTTTTCCATGATGATATTAAGGATGTGTATTTCATGCCTTCTTTTATGTGCAAAGCAAGAAAATGGATGGAATTTGCCTTAAGAATGCAAAAGATTATAGGTCATTTCATGATTTTTGGCCAACTTCAACAAGTCATAACTTGCTCAACTTTTGGAGATTTTGAGTGGTTCAAATTGCAAAATTTCATTCAAGAGATCTACTTCATTCCATCTTTTTTGGTCAAGAGAAAATTCTAAGTGGAAGACCATGTTTGGATGCAAGAGATTATAGGTCATTTTTTAAGAAGAATTTGGAATATTTCTAAGTATGGAAAGTCAACTCTTTTTCTTCAACTTTGACTCCATGTAATTTTCAGCTCAAGCCTCCATTTGATTCAATTCTTTTTCCATTGCAAAGCTTGTTACCTCATCTTTCCAAAGCATCAAGAATTTTACCCTAAGACTCCCTGAGGTGGAAATGCCATTGGATTGAAATTGGTAACTTAGAACTGAAGTTTCTCCATAAGTCAGAATTTGAAATTCATGTTTTGGCCTTTAAACATCAAATTAGCACGCGTTTGTGATCTAAACATGTTTAACCAAGTTGCCAAAGTGGATTAGAGCCTTGAAACGCAAGGATTAGATGAGTTTTGATGCAAATCATATCACACTTTACTCGTGCATCAGGTTCATACAATTTCCCTCCAATTTGCATCATTCCACACGCTTGAGCATCCCATTTGATTCCCTATAAATAGAGGGTCATCCCCCATTCAATTTCCCAAGCTTAGATAGCCAGAATCACCCTGCCAAACTTGCTTCACAACTCAGAATTCAGCTACTTCGAATCCTATTCTCAAACCTTTTTCAATCCATTTTCTTCATCAATTCACCTTCCTTGATCTTCCGTGAAGCTAACCATATAATCACATTCAAGAATCGTGCCATATATTGCTTCATAGAAGTCCAGTTTTAGAGCTCTGCAACTCAACTTCAATAGGTAGATTCCTTCATCAATTCTTCAAAACTTTGATACCATTGTGTTGCTCTCATTTCCCTGATTCTAGTCGCAACACTTACTTTTATCTGGAAGTACGTTTTGACCATGAATTTTTAAATCCCTTTTCAAAACTTTCTTTCCAAATTGCTTGAGTTACAGTTTATATAAATATGGCGCGAGGGTATGGTTGTCTTCGTCTTGAAGAGACGAAGCGAATGGCATAGGTTTGTGCTTCTGATTTTACAGTTTGAGAGACCTGCAATTCGTGAGGGCTGGAGGTTGAAGATGACCAACGTGTCACCTTCTAACCAATGAAAGCGTGCCATTTGTTTTTTTTTTCAAAATTCTGATTTATTTAATGATCCTGTACATTATTTAGTAAAGACCATGATATGCACAGTGCGCCAGATCCTGTACATCTTTTTCTTTTATTTTCTTTTTCTGATTTTTATATTTTAATTGTTTTAAATTTCAAAAAATCATAGAAAATTCATTTTTAGTAAAAAAATATGAAAAAATTATGAAGAATATTTTTGATTATTCTCTTTCTGATTTTTATATTTTTATAATTTATTTTTGTGTTTTGGTATTTTTTATGAATTTTACACTTATTTGATTTGTTTAAAATGTTTAAAAATACTTTTACACATTTTTAAATTCTGAAAAAATTATAGAATGATCTAATGATATTGTGACAAATATTAGTGACTTTATTTTATTTTTGTTTCTGACTTTACTATTTTTTACTATTTTTGTTTATTTTATCCATTTATTTTAATTTTTAAAAATAGTTTCTGACTTTTAAAAATTCCCAAAAAAATTTGTAAAATTACTTGGCCTCTTTTCTGATTCTTCTATGATCTTATTTTTCATTTCTTGATTAATTTGAATATAATTGGCATTTTCTTCATTCTTTTCCTTTTTTTTTTACATTTTAAACCCTTTAAATGTACATATTAATTATATTATTATTTTGTGAATATTTTCTGGTTGTCTTGGGTTGATTTTTTGGTCATGGCTTTATTAACATCATTGGATCCATGGTGTTGAGTTTAACTCCACAAAAGATGGATGAATGATTTTAATAATAGTTTGATTAAATATTAATTCAAATGTGTTTTTTATTTTTACCCTAATTCCTCTTCATCTCATCCCCTTCTTATTGCACTAAATGTTGTTGGAGCGTGATCTCTATATCATGTCCCAAAATAAATGGTGCATAGATTGCTATTGACCGGCCTCAAAATAGGTGCGACTTCTATATAAGTCCACTTACGATTGCTTAACATAGCGCTAAATTTTGTCCCGATTCAAGTAAGTGATCATTCGTGGCCCAAACTTATGATTGTAAGCCCAAGTATGTTAATTTGATCTCTTTGATCCAATAACCTTGAGATTCATTGTGTGGAGGCTTTGGTTCTACCAATCCTCTAATGGATCTACAACACCTTTGGTCAACGCGGATCAGTTAAACATCGTTGATCATTAAATGGTACTTGTGAGAATTTCAAATGGATGATATACTTGACAAAAAGCAAATGCGACTTGTTGTGTAGAGGATTTGGTTCTACCAATCCTCTAATGAGTTCCAAATGCAAGTTTCAAGATGGTCATCCAACTAACCACTAATTACTGACTTGTTTATTTTATGCTTTTTCTTTTTATGCTTTATGTACTATTTATTTTTTAGCATTTTACATTTCATGTCATTTTCATCTTTGCTCATTTGAGCATTTATTTTCTTGTCCTTTTTTAATTTGCTCACTTGAGTTTTTTTTTTCTTTCCTAAGATACTTAATAATCAACATAAACCATAAAAGTATTTAATGATACTTGGACTATTTGGTTACTGTCCTTGGCATGATGGAGCAGTGGACTTTTCTTGGACTTAGGATTAGAAACCTTGGCCTATCTTGGATACCTTGTGATCTTATCTGATTATTTTGTCTGGAGCTCTTGAGGTTTACCTCAAGACATTGGGTTGCTTGTTTGTTTTTGTGTGCAGGTTTTTGTGATTACATCCTCCGTTTGTAATCTGGAATTCACCCGTATACAGTTGTTACTCTGCCCAATTTTTGTGAAGACTTAATACATTTGAAGAGGTCTAGTATCTTTGCTTGCTTGATTTCAATTCAAAATGGGAATCATATCTTGACTCATAATGTCAAGTTTTGGCTTCTTGTTGGTTAGATGGTTCTTATCCTTAGCTTTTACCTTATGCTTTAGGATAGCCTCTTATTCTCCTCCCATCTTCTTTAATTTTAAAAATCTTCTCCCACCCTTTTTTTGAAAACTCCTATCATTTCTAAACTTAAACCACTTTCATAATAAACTTGGACTTAGGTCCATGTATTTTCAAAACATTTTCATAAATAAACTCTAATCAATTTAATAATACCTTGACATTTTTGTGAGAAGACTAAAAGTCTCATTTCAAACCATTTTGCCACTTTGGTTTTTACCTTTAAACTTTTCTCAAAAGGTTAGACTCTTGTCAATCCTTGTAGTGATGCAAACAACTATACTTCTATAATATGTAGTGAAGAGAGATATTTTCCACTTGGGTGTTGAGTGAGGAATTGTTGATTTTAAAATCCAAGCCATATCCTCCACCTTGAGATGATGCGAATTCTCCTTTCTCATGATTGTGTGTAGTAAGTATGTTTTCCAGACGGACAATGACGATGACGTCTTATCTCTTAAAATTAACCAACACACTTGTATTTCAAACTTTTAAAAGAGGAACTACGTGTACCCTGATCCCCTATTGCACGAAAGGTGGTACGTAGGCACTAAAGGTTCGCAACCGCGGCGGGTGCAAAAATAATAAAAAAAATATATTTCTTTTCTCACCTCCACCATCCATTTTATATATAACACATTTTTATAGCCAAAATATACAGATTTTACAAAGAGGTTCCTACGGAGTACCGTAGATGTTTAGGGTGCTAATATCTTCCCTTTGCATAACCAACCCCCTTACCTTGAATCTTTCCCCATTTTTTTGGGTTATTCGCTATTTTCCCATTCCTTTGGAAACAATAAGGCGCAGTGGCGATTTTTATTTTGATTTGTATAAAGTCTAGTCAATCCAATGGCTTAGTCTTGAACATTTCTACCGCTACATATTACAAAGTTGTTATTGTTGAAGAAGAGACACCAGGATCCTCACCAAAATGAAATGATAAAGGTTCATCTTCTGGTTCTTCAAATTACATTAGTAAAAGCATAAGTTAAACAAGGCAACATAAATGAAAACGCTTAAGCCATATAAATATTCAACTAAAATAGATCATAAGCAAAAGATATTTACAATACTAGTAGTGCAGCCCTTTTTAATTCCATATTTCTCCTTCACCCAATCACCCCCACAAAATACCATTTCAATTGTCTTAGTTTTCATAGAAGATCGTTTCGGATCAATAATCCTTTTACGAGCACTAAAAGTGACTTCTGAAGCAACATTTATAACTGGAACAATTAGGATATCCTTGGCCAACTTACTAAGAACATGATACTTGGCTTCATTTCTCATCCACCATATTAAAACATCAAACTTAGCTTTAGGGGGAACTTTCAAGGGAGGCTCCTCAAAATATAATTCAAGATCAGATTTTGAATTAGTATTACCAACAACAGTTTCTAAAAACATCTCAAAACTCCTCTTTCCCAACACAGAACTAGATCCTACTTCTGGAGTTTCAGACACAAGGGAATTCTTATCATTAGTTCCATAAGTATCTTGATACAATTGGAAGAGAGATTTTAAGTTGGTTGCCAACTCTTATTCATAAACAATGGCTTGAGTAGCATTTGGATACAAGAAGGGATATACTCATTTGATGAAGATCCTTTTATACCTAGTTGAACAAGTAGAGTTATCAACCAACTTAATTTGCATAATTTCTTTTCATCCAATATTTGGCCTCCGAATGCAATTTCATCATAGACAACTAAAGGCAACATAATTTAATCTTAGGCACAATTAAATCACAACTCATAAGGTAACATAATTTAATCCTACGCATAATTACGTCACAACTCACAAGGCAGACAACATAATTGAATCCTAGAAACAATTAAATCACAACATCACAAGGTAATATAATTAAATCAATTCACAAGCAGTTCAGACAGTAGTGGCCTCATATAGGCAACGAATTTATCATAACTCACAAGTCACAACAAGGCAAGCAACATAATTTAAACAATTGAGTTGAATCAATTCACAAGCAGTTTAGATAGTAGTGGCCTCAGAATCAATTCACATGCAGTTCATCATAGGCAATTCATCCATCACAACTCACAATATGAACTGTATACCTTGGATCAAGAACCGCACCAATAGAAATCAATGTATTAGACTCTGAACAATACTTATCATACTTCAACTTCATTTTATTAGCAAGCGCCTGCAGTTAAGGATTATTTGAGATGCTTAAGGGTTTATCAAGTAGAACTTTCACCCTATAAAGCTCAGCCAAAAAAAATTAGCAGTAGGGTAAGAGGTGCCACTAATAATTGATGTCACATCAATAAAAACCTCCAAAAACTTGTAAATATCATGGTCAAACATCTTTGTAGTGATATGCAGTGGACAACATCAACCAAGTTGAGTTCTACCTTATCTTGGTATCCAATACTTGCATTCTACCTTCAAGTTGAACTCAACAACAAATTTTTTGAATGCTTTGCATCTAGTTTCAGAATTCAGCAAGTACTTGACACCACTCCTAATCTTATCAACAATCACCTTAATTATATCAAGTCCATCCCACACCAACAAATTTAAGATATGTGCACAACATCTCACATGAAAAAGTTTACCATCCAATGGTAGATTTCTCCTACCAGAATAATCTCTCTTTAATCTAGTATTACAATTATTATTAGCACTAGTATAATAAAAGAAAATAGAAACCACCGTATCCCTTATGCCCCAATCATCCATCACCTTAATCAATTCCCTACACAAAACCTCACCAGAATGTGGTGGTTGTACATTCTGAAAAGATAAAACTCTTTTGTGAAGCTGCCATTTTGAATCAATGAAATGACCAGTCACAGTCATATAACCAATTTTCTGTTCACCAGACCACCACAGACCAGTTATAAGACTGATCATGTTAATCAAAGACATAGACTTTTTCATCTTAACTGTGTCAGCCTCATAAAATGTCTCACAATCTAACTTAACCTGTTGTCTAGTAATTTTTGTGTACCATGAATAAATTTCTCTAAGAAACTCATTAAAGATAACACCTTCCATAATAGAAAAAGGAAATTCATGACCTAGAATCATATGAGCTACAACTTCCCTAACCTTAGCATGATTATATGTCCAAGTTTCCAAACTAGGAGTACTATCAATACCTACATTTAACCTAGACTATGCAACCTCTTTGTCAGTATTACCTCTCAACCTCAGCTTTCTTTGAATGCAATTTTCTAAATGTTTCTTACCATTAAAAGTACTTTTCCATCTCACATCATAAGTGTAAATCTTACCACACCATTCACATTTTCATTTCTTGGTACCATCAGGCATTTCAATAAGTAGCATATCAGTATGAACAACAGATTTCTTGGGACGAGGAGCTTTACCAAAGGCATTTATCTGGCTTTGTGAACTCTGAGTTGGGTCAACTGGAGGAGTTTCCCCATCAGGAGTAGTTGTATTTTGAGTACTAGCAGTGTTTTGAGTAATATGTATATTTTGAGTAGTGTTGTCAGTTGGAAGTGAAACTGGAAGTTCCAAATCAATCATCTCACCAATCTCTATATTTCCTCCATCCATTGTCTCCTCTCCCACATCAAGAAACAAGTTTATATCAATAAGATCATCCATGGTTAGAGTCAATGAAGAATCTTGAAAAGACATGACATAAACAATGAATATCAATTAAACAATAATGTAATACGAAATATGAACAAAATTTATTATCAATCAAACAACGTCAGCTAATCAATTTATTATTAAGCCAAAATACAACCTCAGGACTCAGCAAAAAAATTTACAACATACAACCTCAAATCAAAACCCTAGACCGAACCCTAATGAAGTTCAAAATTGAGCAACATAATCAAATATTTTTTATCAAAACATTAGGTCAAAATTGATACCCGGTAGAGAACTACTCGATAACTCAAACATGCAAACAAAGTAAAAAAAATATAATAACAGAAAGAAAAGAGAATAGAGTTTGGATACATTACACGAACAAGATTGAAACCTTCAACAATCCACAATGTGTCTCTTATTATAAATGATTCTAACAGATAATGAAAGTCAACATGTTGTGTTGATCGAAGATGAAGTCCTAGGAGAGAGAGGCGGGACGGAGGAAAACATATTCTGAGAGGTGAGAGAGAGTGACTGAAAAAGTAGAAAAGGAAAAATGAGTAAAAATTTTAGAATTTATATCAATGCCTACCCGTTACTTATTGGATATTTTGGTTCGGTTCTTCATGTGGATACAAATACAAATTTTATCCATTACCAGACCAAAAAGAATTTCGGCCGGTCCAATGATCCGGCTCCATCGGATCGGTTCTCGGGTGGTTTTGGGTTCTGTAACTCCAAATACAGACTTACCCGTAGTATTGTTTCATTCATCTTCTTCCTTCCTCTATTATCTATTTTCTTATGCCCTCTCTTTCATAATTCTAACTTAAAAAACTCCAATACAAAGGGAACATGAAAATGCAGAACGTTGATGAAAAAAATAGAGTTATTAATTTCGAACCATTTTCCTGCAAATATTTACAAAAACTATAAATTATAAAACAAACAATAACCAAAGCATATGAACAATTTAAAATGAGCTCTAACATTTCTGAGTTATAATTAAGAAACGTGATTCAGAATATTTTCCATGTATAATTAAAACAATCTTCTTGATATTTCCATTAGAAGGAAAAGTAAAAACTACCTAGCAATAAAGGGTTCAGGGAAATAAGGAGAAACATTAGACATAAATGAGATACGTAAGAGATAAGATTATTGGTCTCTGAAAAAAATTTATGCAATTTCCAATGCGATGCAAAAGGCAATATTGAAAACAACATATATTTATTTTCAAAGATTTTTTAGTTTTAGAAAACTCAAATGATTATGGATAGAAATTATTATTAGGAATCTCATACAAAAATGAGAAACAAAAATTAAAATTAAAATGAGTGATCCACTATCAGTGAATAAAACCCATGATGGAGTGATACGGTTACCTTGGTCTTTGGCTATGAGAAAGAGAGAAATACTTCTAACGTATTAAAAATGGAAAAAGAGCTGATCAAATATCAATCCATTAAAAATAAATAAATATAAACACCTTATAATGTGTTTTTGCAATTTTTAAAAAACACACTACAAATGAATAAAACAGTAATCAACTAAACATAAATTTTAAAAATCTACGTGGCCAAACATTTGCAATAACCTATTACCAAAAAATTAATTTAATACAAACACTACAAAAGGAAAACTCATTTATATGCCTTTTTTACCTTATTATGTATTGAATATTAATAACAAACAACAACAAACCAACATTATTATTAAAAAATAAATATTTTTAAATAAAGAGTATATATTTTTAAAGTTTGTTATTAATAAATATTAATAATATCAATTTTAAAGTTTTCATAATAAATTTTAAAGTTTGTTATTAATAAATATTAATAATATCTTAAAAAAATATTTTTTTAATACATATTTGTATTTAATTATATCTATATTATTATACCAAAATTATTTTTTCATAAATCATACTATATTATATCTATATTATATCATTATTTCTTAGTTATATTATTTTTAATATTTATTAGTTAAAAAATGTAATATTTAAAATAAATAAAATATATCTTTATTTAAATTAAAAATAGTAAAGTTTGCTTAATGTTCAGAAAAAAATATATTCTTTATTTAAAAACAAAGTTTTATATTTATAAATATTAAAAATGATATAGTTTTAGTGAATTTTTAATATTCTTTAATAACTACATGGGAATTATATTTATTTATATTTAATTATATCTACATAGTATATTCCGTTATACAACATATTTGTATGTCCATTAGTATATCCAAATGTATTTTTATAGTAAATTGACATTTATATATTATATTTATTTATATTTATCAATTTTTATATATTTATATATTTATCTATTTACTATAAGTGTTTTTTAATATATATATATATATATATATATATATATATATATATATATATATATATATATATATATATATATATATATATATATATATATATATATATATATATATATATATATATATATATATATATATATATATATATATATATATATATATATATATATATATATATATATATATATATATATATATATATATATATATATATATATATATATATATATATATATATATATATATATATATATATATATATATTATTCTGGACTGGGCCCGACAGGCCCAAAAGCATTGCAAAGGCCCAGTCCAAATGGACTTACAAGGGTCACGTCGACCAAAGAGTGAGACCGTGCCCGACGCGCAGTCGCTGGCTCGACGATACGCCTCCAGCTCGACATGAGGTGGTCCAGCACCACAGTCTGAGGTCCAGCTCGACCTTACCTCGAGCACCCCAGCTAGGGCAGACTCAGTCCACTGTTCCCCCAACGATACTCCGAAAAGACCGCGTCTCCGTCCGCCCGCACTTCACGCAGAACATCCAGGAAGGGAATCACGTGCGGGTCCCCACTACACACGTAGAACCTGGCAGTTCCTCTATTGGGCCAAACCTGCCCGGCCCAGTGAAGGAACCTTGGCCCAACGCTGGGGGCTATAAATACCCTCTGCTTCTAGAGGGTCAGGTATTCATCATTCTAACCCTACACTTGCTATTATCTGCTCGTACTCCTACTTACTTCAGCATCGGAGTGCCTTGCAGGTACCCCCCCCCCCCCCCCCCCCACCTAGTTCAAAAAAGCTTTCTGCTCGAAGCCAGCCGTGACGGTCCATTTCTGATCAGGTCAGATCAGTGGCGCCGTCTGTGGGAATCTAGCTTCCCCGTCTAACGAACAACTCTAAAAGACCAAAGCTCTATTCAACTACCTGTCATGGCTGATCCAGCTCGCGACGAGCAGCCCGTCCGTGTCGCCGACACTAATAACGGTACCGCAGACAAGAATGGACACCTCGATAACCCCGGTGATCCCGGCCACAGTACCATCCCTGTGACGACCACCCCTGGACCTTCCTCCTACAGGGACGGGGCTACTGCATCATCCTCTTCGACCCCTCCAGCACTCGAAGACGACCCGGTAGCTCTCGCTCATCATAGAGCTGCCCGGTTCTATGAAGTCCCAGTTCCCGCCGGGGCAGATGCCACGACTCAGGCACTGTTCGCGGCCATTAATCAGACAAATTATCTCATCTTCGCCCAAGGAGAAAGATTAAGGGCACTTGAAGATGATCGACGACCCCCGAGGAGGCATCGGAGGCCACATTCTCCACCTCCTCGGGTCACGGAAGTTCGACACCCTTCTCCCCCGCGAAGACACTACAGGGAGAACTCCAGGAGCCCTTCTCCCCGGCCAAAGCAGAGGCGGCCCTACCAAGAGAGACAGCCCGCCATCCCTATCGGAGAACCTAGTCGCGACCCATCAAGGCACGACAAGAGGCACGCCGGGGACGGGCGTGTGACCTTCAACCACCGAGCATCACGCTCGAGGGAAACTCAGCACGATCATCGTGCCAGACATAACTACAGGACCCCTTCTCTTTCTCCGGAGAGGAGCGACGAGGACGACCCCCGCGGTCCCCTGTCGCAGGCCATCATGGATGCACCCATCCCCCCGGGCATGGAGAAGCCCCCGCATCTGAAGGAGTATGACGGAGTAGCGGACCCGGTCGACCACATTGACGGGTTCGAAGCCATGCTCCACTATCATAATGTCGGGGGGCCCATCAAGTGCCGTCTTTTCCCCACGACTCTCAGGAAGGCGGCCATGGACTGGTATAAAGGGCTCGCCCCGGGCTCAATTACGTCGTGGCGGAACCTGAAGAACCAGTTCATCAGTTCCTTCACAGCTTCTCGGCGCCATCCGAAGACCGAGGCGGCCCTCGAGGCCATCATCCAAAGACAGGATGAAACCTTGAGGGAATTCATCAACCGCTTCAACCGGGAAGCAATACAGGTCCCCTGCGCGGACCATATGAAAAGATACTTGCTGGAGAGGGGTCTCCTCCCCGACACAGAATTCAGAAAGGCTGTGGGTATTGAGCCACATCCAACTTTTGATGCCCTCCTCGACAAGGCCCGAGCATACATGGACTACGAGGAGAGAGAAGCTGCCAACAGGGCCCGAGACTCCAGGACTCGCGCTCCCAACAACAGCAGCAGCTCACGACAAGAGCCTCCTCCCCGACGTACCGGGGAGAAAAGGAAGGAAGATCGACCCCGGGAAGTCCGGGAACAAAGGGGCCCCTCGGGCCGTTTCACCAAGTACACTCTGCTCACGGCTTCCCGCGAGCGTATTTTGGCGGAGTGTGCCAGTACAGATTTCAGAGACGGTGGCGTCAAGCGTCCCCGACCTGCTCCCGCCAAGCCAGGGGCAGATAAAAATAAATATTGTCAATACCATAGGAGTCATGGTCATTTGACAGAAGACTGCGTCCACCTCAAGGACGCCATTGAAACCCTCATCAAGGGAGGGAGGCTCGTACAGTACAGGCGAAACGACGCCCCCCGTCGTGACGCCCATGAAACCAAGGAGCCCGAAGAAGATGCCCGACCATCAGACGAGTCGGTGCCTATCCAGACCGCCTTCTCGGTAACCAGACCCGAGGATTTTGACGTTCCTGAGCTCCTGTAGGAGCCCCTGACAACACACAGCAGGTGGAAATACTTCCCCTCCGCCATGGTCATCAACGGGGGCGGGTTCAACGACCTCACCATCAATTCAGCCAAGAGGAAGTTGGACGAGCTGGTCGATATAGCTCCTCCGCAAACGGTAACGTTCGAAAGGGTGAAGGGCAGGTCAGAGCCCATCACCTTCTACCTAGAAGAACTCCCCGGCGGAGCCCCGAACGCAGTCATCCCCTTACTGATAAGGGCAAAAATGGCCAATTTTGACGTGCACCGCATCTTGGTCGACGAAGGGAGTTCCGTCGACGTGATGTACAGCCAGCTGTTCCGGACCTTACAACTGGACGACTCACATCTCTCTCCGTATGTGGGTTCAGATCTTCAAGGCTTCAACGGCTCGACTTCTAAACCTTGGGGTTATGTCGAGCTCCTGGTTACGCTTGGAGAAGGAACGGCTACGAGACAGGTTAAGGTCCGCTTCCTCGTCATTGATTGCCCGTCTCTATACAATTGCATCTTGGGGAGACCGACACTGGCGGAGCTGACAGCGGTGCCCTCGACTGTCCATCTGAAAATGAAGTTCTATACCAAAAGGGCACGGGTAGCCACCATCCAAGGAGACCTCGCCGCTGCCCGCAGGTGCTTCAACGCCGCTTCAAAGGGACGGGATACCGTCGACGTGGGGACCAGACCCACCAAGAGGACAAAGCAGGAGCCCGACAGAAAAGCATCCCCCGAGGAAGAAGTCCAGAAGGCTCCACCAAAGGTCGACTCCATAGCCCTCGACGCTCGCTTCGACCAGGACGAGCCATCCAGCAGCGAGCAAATCCCACTCCGACCTATCCCGGACGGGGATTTTGAACTCGTTCCCCTCGGCACGGACCCGACCAAGGGAGTGAAGATTGGTAAAGACCTCCCCGACTTGGCCAGGAAGCAAATCAAGGCCTGTCTGCGCGAGAATGCTGATCTCTTCGCCTGGAGCGCTGCAGAGATGCCCGGACTCGACCCTGAGGTCGCCTGTCACCACCTCGCCATTGATCCAGCCGCCAAGGCCGTAGTACAACGTAGGCGTAGGCAGTCTCCAGAAAAACGGAGGCTGCTGAAAAAGCTGTAAAAGACCTCCTAGAGGCAAATTTTATTTCTAAAGCCCGGTATTCCACCTGGCTGTCAAATGTTGTACTTGTGAAAAAGAATAATGGAAAATGGAGAATGTGTGTTGACTATACCGATCTCAACCGGGCTTGCCCGAAGGATGCTTTTCCTTTACCTAACATAGACATGCTGGTCGACAACTCGGCCGGCTACAAGACTTTGTCGTTCATGGACGCCTACTCGATATATAACCAAATCCCAATGGCCCTGGGCGACAAACACTGCACGACATTCATGACCAGCTCGGGCAACTATTACTACAACGTAATGCCCTTCGGACTGAAAAACGCCGGAGCAACTTACCAACGTATGATGAACAGAGTGTTCAACAAACAGATTGGCGACATGCTCGAGGTATATATGGACGACATGATCGTCAAATCCTGAGCAGACACCGATCACGCAGCTCATCTCAAGACAGTCTTCGCCCAAGCAAGACAGTGCAAAATGAGGTTCAACCCCGAGAAGTGCACGTTCGGGGTTAAGGCAGGAAAATTCCTTGGATTCTATCTAACAGAACGAGGGATTGAAGCCAACCCCGACAAATGTCGGGAATTCTCCGACCTCCCAACACTGACGTCGAAGAAGTCGATACAAATCATGAACGGCATGTTGACGTCACTATCCCGTTTCGTCGCGAAGTCCGCTCAGCACGCCCTCCCCTTCTTCAAACTCCTTCGAAAGGAAGCAGCCTTCGAATGGAACGAGGAATGCGAGCACGCACTTCGCCATCTGAAGCAGAGCCTGTCTCAACCGCCCGTGTTGTCTCGACCAGACGACGGGGAATCGTTGTACTTATACTTGGCCGTTTCGAACGAAGCCATCAGCGCAGCCCTTGTCCGCGAGACCCCTGACGGGCAGAAACCTGTCTACTTCACGAGCAAAGCCTTACAAGGGCCCGAAAGCAGATATCAGCAGATAGAAAAGGTTGCTCTGGCCCTCGTCAATGCTGCGAGGAGGCTCAGACACTACTTTCTAGCCCACACCATCATCGTGCGAACCGATCAGCCGGTGAGGCAGCTCCTGGGTCGGCCAGATATGGCGGGCAGGATGCTGAAATGGTCCTTGGAACTCTCCGAATTCGACATTCAGTACGAGAGCAGGAAGGCCCTGAAAGCACAAGCCTTGGCCGACTTCGTCGCTGAGATGACCACTCACGACCTTCCCCCGGGGAAGGAACACAAATGGACCATCTTCGTCGACGGAGCGTCCAGCTCGTCCGGTAGCGGCGCAGGGATCCTCCTGGAAAACGAAGAAGGCGTAGTAATCGAGCACTCCTTAGTTCTCTCCTTCCCGACGTCAAATAACCAGGCAGAATACGAAGCCCTGCTCGCAGGACTGAGACTAGCCGAGGACCTGGGAGCCCGCGAGGTTCAAATTTACACCGACTCCCAGCTCGTCGCCTCTCAAGTACAGGGAAGCTACCAGGCCAAAAATGACAACCTCATCGAGTATTTGAACTTAGTCAAAAAACATATGACAAAGTTCGTACGTGCAGAAATTTCTCATGTTCCCCGCGAGCAAAACAAGAGGGCGGATATATTGTCCAAACTTGCGAGCACACGAAAGAAGGGCGGGAATAAATCCGTCATCCAGGAATCTCTGGCACGTCCAAGTATCGAACCACCCTCGACTACGGTCGAGATCCATGCCATCGGGGATGCCACGTCCTGGATGACCCCGGTTTATAATTTCCTGACAAAAGGAGAACTCCCGTCGAACCAGGCCGAAGCTGCCATAATCAAGCGACGAGCATGTTCCTATGTGGTTCTCGAGCAGAAACTGTACCGAAGAGGATTCTCCATTCCCCTCCTGAAATGCATCGACGAGTCTGCCATCCCCGACGTACTGCGGGAGATACACGAAGGGATTAACGCCCAGCACATGGGCGGTAAATCCTTGGCAAGGAAAGCCCTTCGAGCAGGATACTACTGGCCGATGATGCAACAGGATCGAGCAGGATACTACTGGCCGATGATGCAACAGGACGCCAAGGAACACGTGAAAAAATGTGACAAGTGCCAGAAGCACGGAGATATGCACCTCGCCCCCCCGCACGAGCTGAACACATTGTCGTCCCCGTGGCCGTTCGCCTGGTGGGGCATGGACATCCTCGGGCCCTTCGTGCAAGGAACCTATCAGAACAAATTACTTATCGTCGCCGTCGATTACTTCACGAAGTGGATCGAGGCCGAGGCACTCGCAAAAATCACCTCGCACAATATCCTCCGTTTCTACAAAAGAAACGTCCTCGCCAGGTTCGGAATTCCGCAGGCCCTGGTGATCGACAACGGTACTCAGTTCACCGACCACGGGTTCCGGGACTTCGTCACCAAACTTGGGACAAAACAACATTTCACGTCGGTCGAGCACCCTCAGACCAACGGGCAAGCCGAAGCCACGAACAGAGTCATCCTCCGAGGGCTCAAACATCGTCTAGGCGAAGCCAAAAGAGGATGGGTCGAGGAGCTCCACAGCGTCTTGTGGGCATACCGCACCACACCCCACTCAACGACGGGTGAGACACCATTTCGACTGACGTATGGCACCGAGGCTGTCATCCCGATCGAAATCATGGAACCATCCCGACGAACGGAGGAACCCCTCGACGAAGAAATGAACGACGAAGCACTAAGGGATGAACTCGACCTAGTCGAGGAAATCTGATCGGGTGCAGCCCTGCACGAAGCCACCCTAAAACAACGAGTGGCTCTGCGCCACAACGACAAGGTCATCAAGCGCAAGTTCGAAATCGGCAGTCTGGTATTACGCAGGAACCAGAAAGATTCCCGCGAAGGAAAGTTGGCCGCGAACTGGGAAGGACCTTACCGCGTCCACGGCACCACGGGTACCGGGGCGTACTACCTCGAGCAATTAGACGGAGAGCCATTACCACGACCCTGGAACGCTGCTAAGCTAAAGCAGTACTACAGTTAGAAACTACCAACACCTGGGACCCTCGACCAACAGCACCCGCACTCGGTCAACGAGGAAAAACGTCCGACTTCGTATAAGGCTAAGGTACAAGCCCGACATACGACCAAAATGGCACAGCATCGCGCGGTAAACGATGACGATCGATAGTGCCCGACGTGGACAGCTATACCGAGCCCCACCGTCGTTGTACCCATAAGGCAGAACACCCAGCTCGCGATGGGCAGTTCACACCAAGGGCGAATAGTCCCTAACGGGCTCCACGCCCGACCGAGCAACTTCGCTCCAAACGCCCGACATGCCATCAAGAATGACGGGCCATCTAAAAGGGTCAAAGGGAAGTCTCTCCCCTCGAGCACAACACTTAGGTGACTCTGGCCAGCGAAAGAGGGCCGGACACGCATGCAAACGGAAGGCGGGCAGACACGCTCGCCAAATCAAAGCCACTTACGGGCACTCCTCGGGCCCATGACTTAGGCTAAAAATTCATGCAAATATATGATTTCAAACAAGGGCAAAACATCCAAAATGTAAAACAGCATCGATATAAATGCCCGAAGGCGATAAAACAATTATAAACCGACCAAGAAGGCCGACGATGTTCATAACGTACAACAAACGGGCACGCAGACCCAAAGAATACAAATGTCAAGGGCACGCAGGCCCGCTATCCTAGTCAGGTCTCCCCAGAACCATCATTGTCGGCGCTTGGAGAGTCGGGCGGAGGAACGATCACGCCATCCACGATCTGATGTGTGTGGCCGATACCCTCAGTAACCAGACCAGGGTTTAGCAAGGAGAGTTGACCGACCGCGGAGTTGAACCCATCCTCCAGGGCACCGACGCAATCCGCCTCGAGGAGCCGGATATGGGCGACCAGCTCCAACCGACTCTTCAAAGCCACTATGTCCTCGGGCTCGTCCTCGGCAGGTTGCATGGCAGCGTTCATTTCCTCGATCCACTGGGCCAGGCGTCCGACTTCGGCCCCCAGACGATCCCTGTCCGCCCGGAGAAGCTCCCCCTCCTCAGCCAACTTCCCCGACTTCTCCTTCTCCAGGGTCAACATCTCCCTCTCAGCATCGAGCATCGCCGTCTGCTCGCGGAACATCTCCTCGGAGCGTTCCAGAGCGGTCTTCAATTTCCGCGAGCTCGAGGTCAGGGCCTCCTTTTCCTGCTCGAGTTCTTCGACACGGGCAGGATCCCCTCCTTCCTCGGAAAGCACCAAAGCCATATCGGCCATTTTCACCAGCCCATCCATGCTGGCGGCCAGATGCGTCTTCCGGTCCTCTTTACTCATCTTTTTTATAGCTGCAGCTTCGTTGGCAATCACCGTCAGAGGGAATCTGTCGAAGAATCCCGCCTCGCCGAAACAAGGGGGGAAGGCGAAAGACCTAACAGCACTGGCGTCCTCGTCAACAGTCGGACCACTTTCCACACGGGTCCTCTTCCTCTGCATCAGGACGGCACTGGGGTCGATCTCTTCAACTTCTGGGGTCCCATCCGATGCACCCCCCGAGCTTGGCGGCGAGTCCACCCTCACCGGCTGAGGAGCACTTGGACTGTGGGGCGGGCCCATCCTCGTCGCCTGTGGGGCCTTCACGACCCTCTTTCCTCGCATCTGATCGCAAGACAATTTCAGAAGCCTTTCATGTCGACCGGCCATCGAACCTGCACAAAATAAAAGTTGGGTCAGTATCGAGCAAACTCATAAATAAATGACGGGCAAAGTAATTCAAGCAATAAACGACCTAGCAGACGGGCAGCCTGCCTGTACGTCTCGCACTCCACGAGTGCCTTGGTGTCGATCGGCCGGGACTCAAACATTGGGTAACCCTCTGCGTCCAGGATGTCGTCCCCTTCCCTCGTAGCCCACCGGGCAGGATGGAAGCTATCGACAATCCGACAAAGGGCGGCGTACGCCTCCTTGTCCTCCGAGCACATGTCCCCGGCAGCGGTGTGGTAGTAACCAGTCCCATGCTCGTAGTGCCTGAACATCCAGTGCACAGGGAACTTAGCCGTGCGTGCCATTACAGGACTCCCACCGTCGCCCAAAATCGCCTCCCCATCGTCATCGCTAAGAGCCTTCTCCTCTTCGTATAAAGATCCTAAAGCCGAGGTGGTAACTGGCCGTACAACGTACCACTTGTCTTTGAAACCCCTTACGGAGTCCATATACATTTTGAAGAGTCTCCTCGACTGCTTCAGGGAGACCCAGCTATGTTTCCCGCCTCGAGACTGGCGCTGCAGGTGAAAAATCCGGAAGAAGAGCGGTATGGTTGCCCCGATCCTTAGATAGCGACACGTCAGCTCAAACGCCCGGATGAAGGCGAGTGAGTTTGGATGTAGTTGGGACGGGGCCAACTCCAGGTGAGTGAAGACCCCGACCTGGAAATCAGTGAAGGGCAGCCGAAGCCCGAGATCTTTGAACGCGATCTCATACATCACGAAGCTATATTCCGGATAAACCGAGCAGATCCTTGAACGGGATGACGGGCGCATGACTACGAAGTTCCTTTGGAAGTCGGGCTGGCCCTGGCCCGCCTCGATGACGGCGTACGGATTTCGGTCATCTCGGCTGTAGATCGACGCGATCCCTCGAGGCTCGACGCCCACCCAATCCAGCAAAGGGTCGGTCACAGTATCAATCAGATTGACCGACTCGTCGGCGCTTTGTTCTTCACGATCGTGACGCCCGGAGGAGCTCGGCTCGTCCGCCATGGTTACCTGCAGACCACGGAAAACCAGTCAAATGGGCACGAAGCCATACGCTCAACAAATCACGTCGCCCCATTCACGACCACATAGTCCGTTTCCACGAATGGTTGCCTCCCCGACATCCTGAAACTCGGTGTTCTCCCTCAAACCAACCACGCGGTCACTCTCCAACATGTCGACCCAAGGTATGAACATGGCGAGCCACACCATGAGGCCCACGGCCAAGACCATGAACATACCGGGCGCGATCATGAATCAGGCGCCCTGGATCATGAAGACCCCGGGCAGCGCTGAAGTTTATCACCTAAAACTATGAATACGCCGGCCACAAACATGCGTTTGCCGGTCCTAGGCATGAATATGTCGGGCTAAGTATGAGTTTACCGGGCTAATCCCACGCGCACGGCCCTAAAATATCTACAAACGCCAAAAATCATGCATTCTAACAAGAAAACGAAGAAGATAGACCACTTACTTGAATCAAAGAGTAGGATTTGGCTACGGAGTAGAAGAATCTGTGACAGAAAGTCGCAACTGGAAAAAATCTGGAAGAGCAGCAGCAGAGAGAGCGCAGAGAATAGAAACGTGTTATGGGGCCCAAGGTTCCTATTTATAGTGATGACGTGGAATACCAAACGTCACCTCGGGCAACCACGGACTCCCTCTCCTCGATGCGCTGCTCCCAACGCAATGATGACCCTATCCCCATAGGGTGGCGGCACAGCTCCCGAAAGATACCTCGTATGCTCGACAGACGCGCCCGGTAAGGATCCTACGGGCATCCACCGCCGAAGATGTCTCCGAGCACGACACGAGGAGGCCCTCGAGGGCCCACACCTCTGTCCCGGGCACGAGACCTCGATGAGGAAGAGACTTGAGTTCAAGTCATGGCTCTTCACAAAGGAACCACGACTTGGGGGGCTCCTGTTCTGGACTGGACCCGACAGGCCCAAAAGCATTGCAAAGGCCCAGTCCAAATGGACTTACAAGGGCCACGCCGACCAAAGAGTGAGACCGTGCCCGACGCGCAGTCGCTGGCTCGACGATACGCCTCCAGCTCGACATGAGGTGGTCCAGCACCACAGTCTGAGGTCCAGCTCGACCTTACCTCGAGCACCCCAGCTATGGCAGACTCAGTCCACTGTTCCCCCAACGATACTCCGAAAAGACCGCGTCTCCGTCCGCCCGCACTTCACGCAGAACATCCAGGAAGGGGACCACGTGCGGGTCCCCACTACGCACGTAGAACCTGGCAGTTCCTCCATTGGGCCAAACCTGCCCGGCCCAGTGAAGGAACCTTGGCCCAGCGCTGGGGGCTATAAATACCCTCTGCTTCCAGAGGGTCAAGTATTCATCATTCTAACCCTACACTTGCTATTATCTGCTCGTACTCCTACTTACTTCAGCATCGGAGTGCCTTGCAGGTACCCCCCCCCCCCCCACCTCGTTCAAAAAAGCTTTCTGCTCGGAGCCAGTCGTGACGGTCCATTTCATATATATATATATATATATATATATATATATATATATATATATATATATATATATATATATATATATATATATATATATATATATATATATATATATATATATATATATATATATTGTTACAAGAAAATAAGATATATCTTGAATCATACTATATTATATCTATATTTCTTAGTTATATTTTTTTTATTATTTATTATTAAAAAACATAATATTTTAAATAAATATATATGGAATATCATATATTCATGGTAAAGTTGACATTTTTAAAATATAATCATATCTAATATATAAATATATACCATATAAATCATTTGAATAGATAAGATCATGGTCAGGATCAGACATTGGACATCTAAGCTCCTTAGTATGGCTGATAGAGTTCAGATGGTAAAATGTATTATAACTGCTATCATTCAGTACCAGATACATTATTTATCAATCCTTAATAGTGTCATAAAGAAGATTGACAGTATGTGTAGAAGTTTTGTGTGGAATGGTAGCTCTGAAGTTAATAGGAAAAGTCTTATTGCCTGGTGATCAGTGTGCAAACCTAAAGGTCAAGGGGGCTTCACATTGTCCATCTGATCGTGTGAAATAAAATTGCAATGCTCAAGTGTTTATGAAATTTGTGTAAGAAATTTGACAATCTATGAGTGAAATAGATTCATATTCACTATATGAACGGTAAGCATGTTATGGAAGCAGTGGTTAACACAAGTAGCTCTTGGGTGATGAAAAATATTTTGAGCCATAGGAAGATTGTTAGTAAGTTGCAGACTTTATGGGATACCATGCTGATAAAGAAAAGATTCAACATGAATTAGATTTATGAAAAAATGATGGAAGCCAATAATAAAGTGCATTGGAGATGTCTTATAAATAGGAATTATAAATAGGAACTATGCAAGACCTAGAGTTATCCACACAACATGGATGGCTTGCCATATAGACTTGGAATAAAAGATAGGTTGATTAAATTTGGCATGATAACTGACATAATATGCAGTTTATGTAATGAGACAGATGAAAATCTAGATCATTTGTCATTTGAATGCAAGGTGTCGAAGGTTATCTGGAATTGTATTTTGGATTGGATTGGTATCAAACATAAGCCGAAAGCATGGACAATTGAGCTTAACTGGACTTTGAAGATGATTGTGAGGAAAGGATGAAGATTTAATTTGTTTAAGCTTGCTTTTAGTGAAACAATCCTTGAAATATGGCTATTTAGAAATGACAAGATTTTTGGAGAGAATGTGCATATATATTTTGACATAGATATAAAGGATAGAATCATAGAAACCATGATGTATAGAGATTGGGGATCAAAGAAGTTGAGAAAATATATAATTTCTTTGATGATTTAAGTTTATTTGATCCGTTTTATAGGTTGATCATATGTGATCACCTTTGTATTTAATGTTTTTTGAATTTATAATATATCTTGATTAAAAAAATCATATTAATAGATAATTATATCTATTCATCTATTTAT